>JBBPBT010000439.1:985733-1026339 GCA_037974875.1 Cicer bijugum | reverse complement strand
TATATATATATATATATTTAATATGACTTAGTAATTTACATAAAATATTATTGTTATATCTATTTATTTTATAATTTTGACTATTTTCTAATATGATGGTATGGTTATAATATGAATATTTTGAGAAATAAGTATAATTGTAGGGATTATTTTGAATGTGAAAGTTTCTATTATTAGTAATATGTTTTTTTATATATTTATTATTTTAATTACTCTAATTTATAGAATATTAGTAATGTTTGAAAAACTAAATGGGGTTTGGAGGAATATTAAAAAGGAAATTAAATAATTATTAGTTTTATTTTAACAAAATAAAAATAATAATAGTAAAATATAAATAAAGAGACCAATGGGGTTGACTCTATGAACCCTAATTGTTAATAATATAAAATAAACAAAAGAAGGGAAGGGAGATGGAAGGGCAGCCGTAGAACCAAAGAGTAAACACAACAACCTATCGTTTGACACTGGAGAGCCATAACTGTCCCAAAAAAGTTTCTATGTTTTCGTCCAAATTTCAGTATGTTGTTTTACACATTTATCTATTCAATTAAACACAATTTTTCAGATTTTTAACAACCCGAATTTCTCCCTAAAATACCCGATTTCTCAATTTACAGAAATCCTTATTTTGCATCGTTCTCCTTCACTGTAAGTCCGATTTTAGTGAAACCAACGCCAAAATTCCCGTGTGAAAAGTGGCTATATTATCCACTGATTGGTTTTCTGATTTATGGTAATTTTCTTTGACCGACTTTCGAAATCAGTTTTTAGACTATTTTCTCATAATTTATTTTTGACGTTTACCCATAAATTGTCGAGTTAGATCGATTGAAGGATAAAAAGTCAAAGAACAAATATTTTTTGCTCGTGGAATTTTAATCGTGTCTGAAAGCGTCGAAATAAGGTAAGGGGTGAGAGAGCGTTTGAACTCATGAGTATAATATATTGTGAGATGAACGGGAAAACCGTATTTCCCAACGATTCATCCGGGGCTTGCTACGTACGGCAGTAGCCCTTTGAGAGATAAATTGATTAATTTGAAATATGAGAATTGTGAGATTAAAATGTGAAATAGAAATTTTTATAAGGTGTTGATTGATTTAATTTTCGATACTTGTGTGGTAGTTGAAATTTGTTATTATTGTGATGTTGGATGTTGAATGAAATTATGTTTACATGTTTGCTTAGATGAAATTATATGATGTGATAAAAAAAAATATGGATGCATGGTTTGATATATGCTTACGTGATGATAATGATGATTTTTGTTCGATGATAGTGATGTTATAAAATTGTGATGAGTTTATACGATGATCATAATTATTTATGATTAATGATATTATAAAATTGTGATGAAAATATTGAAGTACCCCATACTTGATGAGATAGTGATGATTCTTAAATATGATGCTCTTAATGGAGTAGTCTAAGCTAACAGGGGGAGAAAATAAATATTGTGAATTGTGAAGTGGAGATTATTTTGTGATCATATAGGTAGGGCCTGACAAGCCTAGTGATTTTGGGGAAGTACAACTGAATGAGCCTGATCGTGGCGGTCTGCTGTCGAGCCTTAAGGCAAGATTGTTAGACCTTGGAGGTATTCCGGTGGGGAATTCCTAGGTGACTTGGAGGTAGCACTCCAAATGTCGGGAGCTACCATGCAACACACGTTTACCTCGACTGTCACGTATATGTGTCTCGGGTTTTGAGTTGAGGGGATCTATGAGGACAAGGCCAATTTAAATTGTCCGTCCACCGGGATGGTGGCATAGTATCATGGCCTCCTAACCAAACACTTCAGAGTTAGAATGGTACCACATTGTGAAGTAGAGTCTAAGCTGATGCATAGCATTGCATTTCCTTTTGATTGTTTTGTTGTGATTGATGTGTTTCAAAGGTAATAATAATTAGATGATTTGAAGCATATTATAATGAGATGATTATTTTACTTGAGTGACTTTGATGCTATAGTATGATAGTATTTAATTAAATATTTTGGTATATCATAAAGTTATTATGATACGGTTCTATTATGATGGTTTGCGTGTTCTTCTTACTCATATTATACTATTAACATAATTTCAAAAATCACCTCCTTCATTGTTTGTGTTTGACTAGCTAGGCCCTGCGTTTGTGAAATCGCAGTTATTACAGGTTAATGAGTCTTGAAGTTCAAGTTTGGGAGGAACCCCGCTCTGATAGGTGATACCGGGAATAAGGGTTTTAATTTGTATTTTACTTATTTAATTTGAATCAAATTTTTGTATGAAAACCTTAGAAGTACTAGTAAGTTTTTAGAATTAAATCAAGTAATTATACTTAAATCAAGTTCATTGAGATTAAATTATTTTATTTGAGTAATAAAATTTGAATTGTTACATGTGTACTATGAGAAACGGGATATCCTAAATTAGTTATAAAAGTTTTTATTTTATTGAAAATATAATTTTAATTATTCGCTGCAAGTCTTATAGGAATATGATATAAATTGTTATATATATTATTTTGGGATTTAGGGTGTCATAGTTGTGGGTTGAGATAATTTTGTGGTTGTCGTGTTCATAATTAATATTTATAAATTTTGAGATGTGTTTGTGTGGATTTTGTGGAAAAATGAATTGATGTGATTTGGTGTGAATTGTGGATTGAATTTGAAAATATGTCTGGGTATGTTATGTGTGGAATTTGAAAACCATTAGAGTTAAACGAGTATTAAAAATGGGGAATCTTTTAATATCTCTGTTTACCTAATGTTCGTAATGAAAATTGTTAGAGTTAAATGCGTATTAAGAATGGGGAATCTCTTAATATTTGTATTTACTTAATGATTGTCGTTGAAATTGTTAGAGTTAAATGAGTATTAAGAATGGGGAATCTCTTAATATATGCATTTACCTAATGATTGTCGTCAAAATTATTAGAGTTAAACGAGTATTAAAAATGGGGAATCTTTTAATATCGGCATTTACTAAACGATTGTGGTGGATAGAGTCAGAGTATGCTCATGCATTTCATAGTACACGGCGACCGGATGGGCCATGGTGATAGTGGTGACAAGATGGGCCACGAGATGATTACATGTGATTTGTTGGTTTATCTTATCCTTGCAGAGATTGTCGCTTCGTGTAAGGTCTGTGATAGGCTACACATTTTTGGTAAATCGTGCTGACCCGTGATAGGTGGCACGTCTGTAAATAGTACTTCGGCTTGTGATAGGCGGTACATTAATGATTTACGTTTTTAGTAAATCGTGCTGACTCATGATAGGTAGCACCTCGGTAATTTAGTATTTCGGCCTGTGATAGGCACTACAATTATGATTTACGGCCCTTCGAGGAGGATTTTGGTTTGGAATTCCGAGTCCATGCATTTTGGCATATACGCATTGCATTAGGGTGCTCGACACGTGAATCATGTTTGATTTAAGATTATGATTGAGTGTTTGAACTCAAGACGTCATGGTGATTATGTTATAATCGCCAAGTGTGGATGTTTTGGAATTGCGTGTAAGTGTGGTTGATTGCAAACCATTTTCGAAACTTAAGTTGTCGTGGTGATTGTGTTATAATTGCCAAGTACGGATGTTTTGGAACTGTTTGTAAGTATGATTCATTGCAAAACCATTTTGAAACTCAAGATGTCGTTGTGATTGCGCTATAATTGTTAAGTGTGATTGTTTGGATTTGTGTGTAAGTGTTGATTGGTTTGGAAACCCTTTAAAAAGCTGAATTTTGTTGTTTTTCTGCTGTTGTTTGATGTGTATTCGTATACAGCAAGTTGTATTCGAATACAACAAGTTGTATTTTAATACAGACATGCTGTTTTTGCCACTGACATATTGTGTAGTCGAATACAGACTGTTGTAGTCGAATACAGACTGTTGTAGTCGAATATAGACTGTTGTAGTCGAATACAGACATGTTGTTTTGCTACTGACTTACTGTGTAGTCGAATACAGAAGGTTGTATTTGAATACAGACATGTTGTTTTTGTTGCTGACTGCTGAAACAGCCTTGTATTTGAATACAAAGATGTTGTATTCGAATACAACAGTGCAATTTTGTTAAAAACTTCATTTTTCAACTTTGTTTATGCATGTTTGGCATATGGAAACCCTTTAAAGGTGCATGCTATGTTGAAAGGTTATTTTGTGCATTTAAAAACATAAATGTTATGTGTTAATTGTTAATTTCGGTTGGTGACCCTTTACCACTATTGTGGAAATCTGGGCTCTGCCCTCAGATGAGAACCAGGACCATCCTACCGGTTAGTGCCCTATAGATGGGAAGGTAGTTGGACACACCTGACTGGAGCTGTGTCAGGAGGATCTTGCGGGACACGTGAAGATCACCCATGATGTATAGTTTTTTGTAGAATGATCAAATTAGGTTGACGTATAGGGACTAAATGTCTTTCTTTTTGGGTTGTGTTTATTTTAATTTGGAAGACTGTACCTATACCAATATTTTCAGCTTGACATTTTATTTTGATGGGTTCCATGTACCACTTTTTGATGTGATGTGGGGAGGTTAAAATTCTCAAGGCAGTGCTTTTGTACTAGTGTTTGCCGAGAATACCCTAGGGGTATGAGCTACGCTTGATAGGTCTCATAGCCTCGGTGTATTTTGAGGTTTAAATACTTTGGAATTTTGTTTCAAAAACTATTTCCGCTACTTGTAAATATTGTTGACTGTGGTCGTTGTGTACGACTTAAATATTTATCCAAAAGTATTTCCTTGTTTATTTCTTTGTTTTTATGAATTTGTTTTGAAAAAAACAATACACTCGCGCTGTTAAAATTCAGGGTGTTACAATACTCCTAGTAAAAATTAACATTATCCAAAATCTTAATCTAATTAGAGTAATCCACTTATTGGCAAACTACTTTGATTAAGAAACAAATGGACTAGAATAAACCTTGTAAAGAGCAAAATGACCTAACATAATAATCCATTATGACTTATGCACTATTTGGACCAACTACAATGATTAAGAACCAAAATGGACTAGAATAAACTTAGTAAATACAAAGATTACCTCAAGAAGTGATAGAAGGGAAAGTTGCTCACTACCACGCTACGGTGCTAGGGAACCAACTTTGGAAGCGGCGTAGCGAGCGGAAAATTTACCGGATTTACTCACGGTGCCATAATCGCACGTTAAAGCTAACGTGAAGGTAAGGGCTCCTCCCAAACTTTTAGTTTGCATTTAGGGCCTTATCTGTAGTTGTATGGAAAAGAATTTTGTTAGGGTTAGAGTATTGATTTGGGGAAAATGAAGTTAACTCATTTATGTATAATTTGATTAAATGAAATTTGATGTATTTAAGTGTTATGATTGCGTTGTTTTTGACGTGTTCTTAGTTAATACTGATGAAACTTGAGATGTGTTTTGAGTGGTCTGTGTGGAAAATGATTTCGTGTGAATTATGGATTGAATGTGAAAGTATGTTTGAGTTTGTTTTGTGTGGTTTGTGTGGAAAATGATTTAGAGTGAAGTATGGATTGAATGTGAAATTTGTTTTGCATGGAATTTGAAAACCATTAAGTTAAACGAGTATTAAGAATGGGGAATCTCTTAATGTCTTGTTTACTTAATGTGTGTTTGTTTGTTTTAAAATCGTTTAAGTTAACTGGGCGTTAAGAATGGGGAATCTCTTAATGTCTCGGTTACTTAATGTTGTTTTGAAAATCGTTTAAGTTAACTGGGCGTTAAGAATGGGGAATCTTTTGATGTCTTAGTTACTTAATGTTTGTTTTTGAAAATGGTTTCAGTGAAATGAGTATTAAGAATGGGGAATCTCTTAATGACTTGTTTACTGAATGTTTTGTTGTGAAAATCGTTAAGTTAAATGAGTATTGAGAATGGGGAATCTCTTGATACCTGCGTTTACTTAATGTCGTCGTAAAAATGATTTTCGTGGGGAAATGAATTGTTGTATTCTGGCGTGAATTGTGTATTAAATTCGTGAATATGTTTGAGTTTGTTCTGTGTGGGATTTGAAAACCATTAAGTTAAATAAGTATTAAGAATGGGGAATCTCTTAATGTCTTGTTTACTTAATGTGTGTTTGTTTGTTGGAAAATCGCTTAAGTTAACTGGGCGTTAAGAAAGGGGAATCTCTTAATGTCTTGTTTACTTATTGTTTGTTTTGAAAATTGCTTAAGTTAAATGAGTATTAAGAATGGGGAATCTCTTAATGTCTCGTTTACTTAATGTTTGTTTTGAAATTTGTTTAAGTTAAATAAGAATTAAGAATGGGGAATCTCTTAATGTCTTGTTTACTTATTGTTTGTTTTAAAAATCGCTTAAGTTAATTGGGCGTTAAGAATGGGGAATCCCTTAATGTCCTGGTTACTTAAAGATTGTTTTGAAAAATGGTTTTAAGTTAAATGAGAATTAAGAATGGGGAATCTCTTAATGTCTTGTTTACTTATTGTTTGTTTTGAAAATCGCTTAAGTTAAATGAGTATTAAGAATGGGGAATCTCTTAATGTATTGTTTACTTAATGTTTGTTTTGAAATTTGTTTAAGTTAAATAAGAATTTAGAATGGGGAATCTCTTAATGTCTTGTTTACTTATTGTTTGTTTTGAAAATCGCTTAAGTCAAATGAGTATTAAGAATGGGGAATCTCTTAATGACTCGTTTACTTAATGTTTGTTTTAGTGAACCGTGCAGACCCGTGATAGGTGGCACCTTGCTAAACGGTACGGGCCCGTGATAGGCAGTACGTTTATGGTTTACGCTTTTTGGTAAGTTGTGCAGACCCGTGATAGGTGGCACCTCGGTAAACAGTACGGGCCTGTGATAGGCAGTATGTTTACGACTTACGTTTCTTGGTGAATTGTGTATGTCCGTGAGAGACTAAACCCTGTAAACCGTGCAGACGCGTGATAGGTGGCACCTTGGTAAACGGTACGGGCCCGTGATAGGCAGTACGTTTATGGTTTACGCTTTTTGGTAAGTTGTGCAGACCCGTGACAGGTGGCACCTTGGTAAACGGTACGGGCCCGTGATAGGCAGTACGTTTACGACTTACGTTTCCTAGTGAATTGTGTTTGTCAGTGAGAGACTGCACAGGTGTTTGTCCGTGAGAGACTACACCCTGTTAAATTGTGAATTGTTGGTTCATTTTGTTCGTGTGGGTAATTGTGTTATAAGTATTAATTGTTATGTTTTGGAATTTGGTGATAACATGTTGATTGCAATACCATTTCGAAACTCATGATGTTGTAGTAATTGTGTTATAAGTGTTAAGTGTTATGTTTTGGAATTTGGTGATAACATGTTTAATTGCAATACCATTTCAAAACTCCTGATGTTGTAGTAATTGTGTCATAAGTGATAAATGTTATGTTTTTGGAATTTGGTGATAGCATGTTTAATTGCAATACTATTTCGAAACTCATGTTGTTGTAGCGATTGCGTTATCAGTGCTAAGTGTTAAGATTTGAGATTATGTATGAATGTGATTGAGTTTGTTTATGAATTTTTGAAGGAATACACAGGGAAATCGATTTACCCAATCGATTTGATGAGTTATAGGGGCCCTGTTTTTCACGAAATCGATTTACCCAGTCGATTTTGTAATATGTTTTTCAAAACCATTTAAGAAATCGATTTGCCAAATCGATTGGATTCATTACAGGGGCTCAGTCTTTCACGAAATCGATTTGCTCAATCGATTGGATTCAATACAGGGGCTTTGTCTGTCAATCGATTTACCCAATCGATTGAGTCAATCGATTTACCCAATCGATTGAGTCAATCGATTTACCCAATCGATTGATTTAAGCCCAGAATTCAGTTTTCACTCAAAACTTTCAGGAAATTGATTTCCCTGATCGATTGGCTCAGTGGGAAATCTTATTTTGAGTTTGATAATTGATTGCTCAATTGATTTATCAATGCTTTGTTCAGTTATGTATTACTTGATGGATTGATAACTCTATTTGATGTCATTTACATTTGGCAAGCTTTACATGAACTTTTAGCATGTGGAAAAACCCATCTAATATGTATGATAAATTGAAAAGGTTAATTGTGCATTGAAAAGTAAATGTTATGTGTTAACTGCTAATTTCGGTTGGTGACCCTTTACAACTATTGTAGAAATCTGGGCTTTGCCCTCAGATGAGAGTCGGGATGATCCTACAGGTTCGTACCCTCCAGATGGGAATGTGGATGGGAGTGCTTGATTGGAGCTACGTTAGGAGGATCTCACGGGGCGCGTGGAGATCATTCAGGGTGTTTAGTTGTTTTGTAAAATGATCAGACTAGGTTGATACAGAGGGAACATATGTCTTTCTTTGGGGTTGCTTTTATTTTTAAATTGGAAGACTGTACCGCCTTTGTTACGTAAATATTTTGAATTCATATTTGAGAACTTTTTTCGCTGCTTGTAAATTATAATGACTTAATTATTTATCCAAAGGTGTTTCTTTGTTTGTTTCTCTGTTTTATTTTAATTCTTTTGAAAAAAAAATACACTCTCGCTTTGAAAAACGGGGTGTTACAAGAACCAAAATAGACTAGAATAAACCTAATAAATACCAAAATAACGTAAAATTTTAATTCATTGAAACTTATATAGTTATTAGACGAACTAGATTCACAAAGAATCAAAATGGTTTAGAATAAACCTTGTCAAGACCAAAATGAACTAGAATAAGCCAAATAAATATCAAAAAGACATAAAATCTTAATTCTTTGAAACTAATACACATATTAGACGAACTACATTAACAAAAAATCAAAATGGACTAAAATAAACCAAGTAAAAACTAAAATAAGATAAAATGTAAATCCATTGAGTGTTATGAACATATTTGACGAACAAAAATTGACTAGAATAAACCTAAAAAAAATACTAAAATCACCTAAATAAATTATTTGTTGAAACTAATGCACTTATTCAACAAACAACATTCACAAAGAACCTAATAGACTAGATTAAACCTGGTATAAACCAAAATGAATTAAAATCTTAATCCATTTTGAGTTAAGCACTTCATGAATGAACTACATTGATTAAGAACCATAATAGACTTGAATAAACCTTGTAAAAACCAAAATGGACTAGAATAAACCTACTAAATACAAAAATTACCTCAAATAGTAATCCATAAAAATTTTGCACTTGTAGGATGATCTACAATTATCAAGAACGAAAATTGCTTAGGATAAATAGCGTAAAAACGAAAACGACCCAAAATATTAATCCATTGAAAATTATGCACCTATAGGACGAACTACATTTATTAAGAACAAAAATGCACTAGAATAAACCTAGTAAAGAAGAAAACAACCTAAAATATTAATCCATCAAGAATTATGCACTTGTAGGACAAATTGCATTGATTAAGAATCAAATTGTACTAAAATAAACCTATTTAAGACCAACGTGATCTAAAATATTAATCCATTGAGACTATTGCACTTATTGGAAGAACTACGTTGATTAACCATAAAAATGGATAAAAATCAATATAGTAAAGACCAAAATAACTTAAAATTTTAATCCATAGAGAATGTTGTCTAAGACATATGACTCCCTGATCATGACTTTGATATAGGGGGAGAGTACTAGACATATTCCTCCTTGATCGTGATTTTGATATAATGTCCAAACATACAATGTATATGCATTATTTTATTGATCTAATGGTTTGAATTGAGAAATATTTCAGGGAAATGAACAAACACTACACATTTGGACAAAACTTGGAAGTCAAGCAATAAATCAAAGATGGATGATATACTACCAGCTCGAAGAATGATGTATAAATGTGTCTAGTGTTAATAGTGTCTATTAGGTAGACTCAATCATAATGATATCTCATATAATGTCTGCCAATGAAATCATAAAATAAGTTTTAATCAATCAAGTAATAAATCAACAGGTAAAGCAATTGATAAATCAATTGAGCAATCGATTGTCAGACTCACAGAATAAAGGTGTCATTAAGTTAATCGATTGGGAAATCGATTACTTAAAGGGTTTTATTAAAACCTGTGTTATGTGATTAAACAAATCAATTGGACAATCGATTTGTACATCAATTGAGTAATCGATTTTGTGATTCACAGAACCAAGCTCTTACTAAGTTAACCGATTGGCAAATCGATTACGAAAATAATTTTTCATCAGACATATGTTATGTGATCAACATAATCGATTGGATAATCAATTGAAATAAGTTTCTTAAGTTGCAAGCTTTGCACCAATCGATTAGGCAATCGATTGAACGAATGAACTGGTTAATCATTTATCAAAAACATATTGCATAATCGATTGGCACATCAATTTTTACTAAATAGCTAAGTTACTGTAACAAGCCAAATCAATTGGCAAATTGATTGAAATAAAACATCTGAGTCACTGTGACCAGCCAAATCGATTGGTAAATCGATTGGAGTAAATGTTTGAGTTACAAGGAGAATTTAGCTAATTGTCAAATCGATTATGTGAGTCGACTGAGTAATCGATTGTTTTGATCTCATTGTTTGAACAAAACAAGTATAATCGATTATTCAATCGATTCTGATATGAACTGGGTATTAGTTTCTGAAAAGTGCATTAAAAGAATCGATTAACAAATCAATTAGTTCATATAGTTTCAAGATTCAAGAAAAACAAGATACGCGATAATCGATTGGGAAATCGATTTATCTGATGTTTTTCTAAAACTATATAAACGAACTCAATCACAATTTTTCATAATGAATCATAACATTTTTCATAAACACAAAAAACTGAAAAATACACCTTGAGAGAAAGATAGTTATATCTCACAAACACTCATTGGCAAAATACCTTGTGTGAGATTTTACATTGTGATTGAGTCACTTTTCATAGTTTTCTTTTGTTTGTTTTTAAAGAACAATTTATGTAATTGAAGGTTTGGAAATCCAGTAATATAAACTGGTGGTTATTTAGTTTGATGCTTGTGTTCATCAAAGAGAAACCTCAACTTGATCTCGTTAGAGTTTGGCGGGTAGCTCTTAGAGATAGGTTGGTATTGTGGTAGAAGTGGTGTTGAGTTGGATGGATAGGCTGTGATGTTGGAAAGTCTGTAAAAAGTACTCAAGTCAATTCTAGTGAAAAGGCTGAAATCATTGTTGATTTCAGGACTGGATGTAGGCTATCAAACAGATAGCCGAACCAGTATAAAATTCCTGGTGCACGATTTCCTTTATCTCTTCTCTTTATATTGGTCTTGAATATTTGTTCTTAAATGTTTGTTTGTGAATTTCTGTCTTGATTAATCTTTTGAATAAATATTGTATCTGTACTCTTATCTTGATAATACATGTGTATTTAAATCTTTGTCTTGATAAGTTTTTTGAATATATCACTGTTGAATTGAAATTAATATTAAACATGTTGGTTTTAATATTAAGTTCATCACTTAAGAAAAAATTAGATAATCTTGTTAGTAACATTATATAAAACATCCTAAGGATAGAGGCCATCATACCAACATGTTGCACTTGTAAGACAAACTACATTTTTAGGAAGCATAATGGAGTAGAATAAACTTAGTTAAGACCAAAATTACCTAAAATTTTAATCTATTGAAACTAATGCACTTAATAGACAAACTACATTCACAAATAACCTAAATGGACTAGAATAAACCAAGTAAATGGACTAGAATCAGCCAAATAAATACCAAAATGGTGTAAATTTTTAATTCATTGATTCTAATAAACTTATTAGACGAACTACATAAACAAAGAAAAAAATTAGAATAGAATAAAACTGGTAAAATAAAAAAAAAATAAACTAAAATGTTAATCCATTGAGAGTTATGCATTTAAGGGAAATAAGAATCCAAATGGACTAAAATTAACCTGGTAAAGACGTAAATGACCTTAAATATAAATCCATTGAGTCTATTGCACTTATTGAAAGAACTACACTGATTAACCATAAAAATTGACAAGAATCAACATAGTAAAGACCAAAATAACCTAAAATATTAATCCATAGAGAATTTTGCACTTGCAAGACAAACTACATTTTTAGGAACCAAAATGGAGTAGAATAAACTTAGTTAAGACCAAAATTACCTAAAACTTTAATCCATTAAAACTAAAGCACTTAATAGACAAACTACATTCACAAATAACCTAAATGGACAACAATAAACCAAGTAAATGGACTAGAATCAGCCAAATAAATACCAAAATGATGTAAATTTTTAATTCATTGATTCTAATAAGCTTATTAGACGAACTAATAAAAAAAGAAAAAAAATTAGAATAGAATAAACCTGGTAAAATAAAAAAAATGACCTAAAATGTTAATCGTTTGATGTTATGCATTTAAGGGACAAACTACATTGAGAAAGAACCAAAATCGACTAGAATAAACCTTGTAAAGATCAAAATGACCTAAAATATTAATCCATTATGTCTTAATGCGGTTATTGACGAACAACAATGTTTAAGAACCAAAACGGACTAGAATAAACCTAGTAAAGAATCAAATGATTTAAAATTTTAATTCATTGAAACTAATGCACTAACTCAAGGAACAATATTCGCAAAGAATTCTAATGAACTAGAATAAATCTTGCAAAAATTAAAATGACCTAAAATATTAATGCATTTTGAGTTATGAACTTATTGGATGAACTACATTAATAAAGAAACATAATGGACTAGAAAAACCTTGAAAAGATGAAAATGACCTAAAATATTCCATTAAACTTATGCACTTATTGGAGGAACTACAATGATTAAGAATCAAATAGGACTAGAATTATCGTAATAAATACCAAAATGACTTAAAATATTAATCCATATACTATTTTGAATGGCTAGGACGAACTACATTAAATAAGAATCCAAATGGACTAGAATTAACTTGGTAAAGACCAAAATGACCTTAAATATTAATTCATTGAGAATTATGAACTTGTAGGACGATCTACATTGATTAAGAACCAAAATGAACTAGAATAAACCTTGTAAAGACCAAAATGATCAAAAATATTTATTCATTGAGAATTTTGCACTTATTAGAAAAACAACATTGATTAAACAACACAATGGACAAGAAAAAACCTAGTAAAGACCAAAATAATCAAAAATATTAATTCATTGGGAGTTATGCACTTATTCAACGAACTACATTGCTTTGGAATCAAAATCGTCTAGATTAAACCTATGATAGACTAAAATGACCTAAAATATTAACTCATCAAGACTTATGCACTTATTGGATGAACTACAATGATTTAGAACAAAAATGGATTAGAATAAACCTAATTAAAACTAAAATGACCTAAACTACTATTCCGTTGAGAGTTATGCACTTATTTGAAGGACTAGAATGATTAAGAACCAAAATGAACTAGAATAAACCTAGTAAATACCCAAATGACCTAAAATTTTAATACATAGTGGATTTTGCACTGGTAGGACAAATTATGTTATGTAAGAACCAAAATTGACTCGAATTAATGGACAAAAAAAATCCTATTAAAGAGCAAAAATAACTAAAAATATTAATCCATTGATAGTTATGCAATTATTCGACAAACTAACATTGATTAAGAACCAAAATCGACTAGAATAACCCTAGTTAAGACCCAAATAAGCGAAAATATTAAACCGTTAAGAATTTTGCACTTTTAGGAAGAAGTACACTAATTAAGAATCAAAATGGACTAGAATAAAACATGTACAGACTAAAATGACCTAAATTTTTAATTCATTAAAACAAATACAGTTATTCAGCAACCAACTTTCACAAAGAACTGTAATGAACTAGAATAAATCTCATAAAAATTAAAAATATCTAAAATCTTAATCTAATTAGAGTAATACACTTATTGGCAAACTACCTTGATTAAGAACCAAAATGGACTATAATATATCTTTTAAAGACCAAAATGACCTAACATATTTATCCATTATGAGTTATGCACTTATTGGACTAACTACAATAATTAAGAACCAAAATAGACTAGAATAAAGCTAATAAAGAAAAAAAATGACCAACAACATTAATCCATTGAGAATCATGCACCTGTAGGAGGAACTACATTGAGTAAGAACCAAAATGCACTAAAATTAACTTAGTAAGGACCAAAATTACCTAAAATATTAATCAATTGAGAATTATACACTGTTGGATGAACAACATTGATTAAGAAAAAAAAATGCACTAAAATATATGTAGAAAATACATAAATGATTCAAAATATGAATTCATTGAGGACTTTTAACTTGTAGGACGAACTGCATCGATTAAGAACCAAAATAGGCTAGAATAAACATAGTAAATACAAAAATGACGTAAAATTTTAATTCATTCAAACTAATACACATATTAGACGAACTAGATTAACAAATAATCGAAATGGGCAAGAATAAACTTAGTTAAAACTAATATCACCTTAATTGTTTTTCCATTATGAGTTATGCAGCCATTCAAAGAACTAGATTGATAAAGACAAAAATCACTTAAAATATTAATCCATTAAGAGTTATGCACTTACGGAACAAACTGAAATGGTTAAAAACCAAAATGGGCTAGAATAAACATAGTTAAGACCAAATTTACCTAAAAATTTAATTCATTAAAGCTAATGCCCTTATTAGACGAACTACATTTACAAAGAACTATAATAGACTAGGGTAAACCTAGTAAAGAACAAATATGTTAAAATGACAGTTAATTGTAAATAATACAATAATAACACAAATTACATTCACAAAAAATCTAAATAGACTAGAATAAAACTAGTAAAAACTCAGACGGCCTAAAAACTAAGACGGCCTACATTTACTGCATTGATTTATAAATAAAATAGACATGAATTTAGATAGTTAAGGCCAAAATGGCATAAAATATTAATCCATTTAGACTTTTGCATTTATTGGATGAATTCTATTAATTTAGAACAAAAATGGATTAGAATAAACCTATTAAATACCAAAATGACCAAAAAAATTAATCCACTTAGAGATATTCACTTATTGGACAAACTATATTGACTAAGAACAAAAATGCACTAGAATAAACCTAGTAAAGAATGACCTAAAATACCAGTCCATTAACACTTATGCACTTATTGGACAAACTACAATGGTTAAGAATAGAAATGGACTAGAATAAAACTAGTTAAGAACAAAATTACCTAAAATTTGAATTCATTGAAACTAATACATTTATTAGACGAACTACATTCATAAAGCACAAAAATAGATTAGATTAAACCTATCAAAGACCAAAATGACCTAAATTAATAATCCATTGAGACTTTTGCTCCACTTGAACGAACTACATTGGTTAAGAACCCAAATGTACTAGAATAAACCTAGTTAACCAAAATGACCTAAAATATTAATCCATCGAGAACTTTGCACTTGTAGGACAAACTACATTTATTACAAACCAAAATGGACTAGAATAAACCTAGTTAAGACCAAAATGACCTCAAATATTAAGCCATTGAGAATGTTTCATTTATTGGACGAACTACATTGAGTAAGAACAAAAATGGAATAGAATAAAACTAGTAAAAACTCAAATGACCAAAAATGTTAATCCATTGAGGGTAATGTATTTATTGGATGAATTTCATTGATTTAGAACCCAAATATAATTGAATAAACATAGTTAATACCAAAATGACAAAAATTATTAATTCATCGAGACTTTTGCACTTATTGTATGAATTATGTTGATTTAGAACAAAAAAGGACTAGAATAAATCTAGTAAATAACAAAATGACCTAAATTTTTAATTCAATGAAAATAATATACTTATGAGACGAACTCCAATCACAAATAATCAAAATGGACTAGAATAAACTAGGTTAACACCAAAATAGCCGAAAATACTAAACCATTGAGAATTTTTTACTTGTAGAACGAACTACATTGACTAAGATCCATAGTAGACTAGAATAAACCTAGTCAACACAAAAATTTCATAAAGTTTTAATTCACCGAAACTACTGCACTTATTAGACGAACTACATTCACAAAGAACCAAAATGGACTACAATAAACATAGTAAAAACCAAAATTACCTAAAACAATAATCAATTGAGAATTTTGCACTTTTTTTTGACAAACTACATTGATTAAGAACAAAAATGGACTACAATAAACCTAGTAAAGACGAAAATTACAAAATATCTTAATGCATTTAGAGTAATGCCCTTATTTGACGAACTACATTAATTAAGAACCAAAATGGACTAGAATAAATCTAGTGAAGACTAAAATTGCCTAAAATTTTAATCTATTGAGTGTTATACATTAATTTGATGAAATACATTGATTAAGTTACAAAATGGACACGAATAAGCCTAGTAATGACCAAAATGACCTAAAACTTTAATCCATTGAGACTTTGCTCAAGTTGGACGAGTAACATTAATTTGAACCAAAATAGACTAAAGTAAACCTAGTAAATACCAAAATGACATAAAATTTTAATTAATTGAAACTAATACACTTAATAGACAAACTATATTCACAATAAATCAAAATGAACAAGAATAAATCTAGTAAAAATTTAAATGACGTAAAATGTTATTCCATTGAAAGTTATGAATTTATTTGACGAACTAGATTCATTAAGAAACAAAATGGACTAGAATACACCTAGTCAAGACCAAAATGACCTAAAATATTAATACATTACAAATTATGCACTTATGGAACGAACTACAACGATTAAGAACCAATATGGAGTAGATTAAACCTAGTTAACACCATAATCACCTAAAATTTTAATTATTGAAACTAATGCACTTATTAAATTAACTACATTCACAAAGAACCAAAAGACTATAATAAATCGAGTAAAGACAAAAATGACCTTAAATAACAACCCATTGAGACTTTTGCACTTATTCGACGAATTACATTGATTATGAACCAAAATGAACTAAAACAAACCTACTAAATACCAAAATGGCCTAAAATTTTAATTCATTGAAACTAATACAATAATTAGAGGAAAAACATTCAAAAAGAATCAAAATGGACTAGAATAAACTTAGTAAAAATTTAAATTACCTAAAATGTTAATCCATTGAGACTTTTGCACTTATTGGACGAATTAGATTTATTTGGAACAAACATAAACTAGAATAAACCTAGTAAATACCAAAATGACCTTAAATTTTAATTCAATGAAAGTAATACACTTATTAGACGAACTACATTCACAAAAAAATCAAAATGGACTATAATAAAACTATTAAAAACTAGAGTGACTTAAAATTTTAATTCATTAAGAGATATGCACTTATTGAACAAATTACATTGATGAAAACCAAAATGGACAACAATAAACCTAGTAATGACCAAAATGACCTAAAATATTAATCCATTAAGAATTATGCACTTATTGGACGAACTACATTGATTAAGAACCCAAATGCGTTAGAATAAAAAATGGACCAAAATAAACCTAGTAAAAACTAGAATTACCTAAAATATTAAATCAATGGAGAATTTTGCACTTTTTGGACGAACTACATTGATTCAGAACCAAAATGCACTAGAATAAACCTAGTAAAGACTAAAATTACCTTATATCTTAATGCATTTACAATAATACACTTATTGGACGAACTACATCGATTTATAAGCAAAATGGACAAGAATAAATCTAGTGAAGATCAAAATTACCTAAAATTTTAATTCATTGATACAAATACACTTATTAGAATAACTACAGTCACAAAGAATCCAAATACACTAGAATAAACCTAGTAAAGACCAAAATGATCTAAAATGTTAATCAATTGGGAGTTTTGCATTTATTGGATGAACTACAATGATTTAGAACCAAAATAGACTATAATAAACCTAGTCAACAACAAAATTACATAAAATTTTAATTCATTGAAACTAATGCACTCACTCAACGAACTTCATTCACAAAGAACCAAACTGGACGAGAATTAACCTATTACATATCAAAATGACCTAAAATAATAATCCATCTAGACTTTTATTTCCCCTTGGATGAAGTAGATTGATCAAGAAAAAAATTGGACTAGAATAAATCTAGTTAAGACAAAAATGACCTAAAATATTATTCCTTTGAGAATTTTGCACTTCTAGGACCAACTACGTTTATTAAAACCCAAAATGGACTAGAATAAAACTATTTAACACCAAAATGACCTAAATTATTAAACCATTGAGAATATTCCACTTATTGGACAAACTACATTGAGTTTGAACCAAAATGGACTAAATAAAATTAGTAAAAATTTAAATTACAAAAAATGTTAATCCATGCAAAGTAATGTACTTATTTGACGAACTACATTGATATAGGTCAAAATAGACTTGAATAAACTTAGTTAAGACAAAGATGACATAAATTATTAATCTATTGAGACTTTTGCACTTATTGGACTAATTACATTGATTTGGAACAAAAACGGACTAGAATAAACCTTGTAAATACCAAAATGACCAAAACTTTTAATTCAATGAAACTCATACATTTATTAGACGAGCTACAATCACAAAGAATCAAAATGGATTAGAATAAACCTACTAAATACCAAAATAACCTAAAAATATTAATCCATTTAGAATTTTGCATTTGTAGGACAAACTACATTGATTAAGAACAAAATTTGACTAGAATAAACCTAGTTAAGACCAAATGAGCGAAAATATTAAACCATTGAGAATTTTGCACTTGTAGGACGAACTACATTGCTTTAAAACATATGTAAGACCATATTTCCATAAATTACTAATCCATTGGGAATTTTACACTTATAGGATGAATTACATTGATTTAGAACAAAAATGGACTAGAATAAACCAAGTAAATACCAAAATGACGTGAAACTTTAATTCAATGAAACTGATATACTTATTAGATGAACTATGATAACAAAGAATCCAAATGGACTCGAATAAACCTAGTAAATACCAAAACGACCTAAAAAATTAATCCATAGAGAATTTTGCAACTTGCAGGACGAACTACATTTATTAAGAACCAAATTTTACTAGAATAAACCTAGTTAGGACTAAAATGAGTAAAACATTAAACCATTACGAATTTTGCACTTGTAGGATAAACTACATTGATTAAAATCCAAAATGGACTAGAATAAAACTAATAAAAATAAAAATGACCAAAAATGTTAATTGATTGAGAGTAATGTACTTATTGGACAAACTACAATGATTTAGAACCAAAATAGACTTGAATAAACATAGTTAAGACCACATTGCCATTAATTATTAATCCATTGAGACTTTTGGACTTATTAAATGAATTACATTGATTTGGAAAAAATATGGACTAGAATAAATCTAGTAAATACCAAAATGACCTAAACTTTTAATTCAATGAAACTGGTACGCTTATTAGACGAACTACATTCACAAAGAATCAACTGTAAGAAATATGCCTCCTTGATATTGATTTTGATATAACTTCCAAACATACAATGTATATGCATTATTTGATAAATCTAATAGTGTAAGTTGAGATACATTTCAGGAAATCAATCAAGCAAAGATTAATCATATCAAAAGGCTTGAAGATTATGTGAAAAAGAATCAAACACTTGGACAAATCTTGGATCTCAAGCAATCAAGCAAAGATTGATGATAGTATACAAAGCTTGAAGATTATATGCAATTTTGTCAAGTGGTCATAGTATTTAATAGGTAGATTCATCATTATTGTTTCATATCTAAGTATTTGCCAAATTAAAAATGAAATCATAAAAGAAGTAAGTAAATCAATCAATTGGTAAATCGATTGATAAATCAATTGGGTAATCGATTGTCTAATTCACATAACAAATTTTCACTTAGTTAATCAATTACTTAAATGTTTTTAATCAGGTATGTGTTTTGTGATTAAAGAAATCAATTGGACAATCGATTTGCAAATCAATTGGGTAATCGAGTTTCTAACCCACAGAACAAAGCTTGTACTGAGTCAATCGATTGGGAAATTGATCACTTAAATGGTTTTAATTAGGTCTGTGTTATGTGATTAAAGAAATCGATTGGACAATCGATTTGATATATTTTTCTTAAGCTACTGGTTTTGCACTAATCGATTAATTAATTGATTGCATAATCGATTGGCACATCGATTTGAACTAAATATCTGAGTTACTAGGACAAGTCAAGTCGATTGACAAATCAATTGGAGTAAATGTCTGAGTTACAGGGAGAATTCAGCCCATTGCCAAATCGATTATGTCAATGAAAGTGAGTCGACTGAGTAATCGATTGTTTTGATCTCGTTTTTTGAAAAAAAAACAAGTATAATCGATTAGTCAATCAATTCTGATATAAACCGAGTATCAGTTTCTGATATATGCATTAAAAGAGTCGATTAGGAAATCGATTAGTTCATAGATTTCAAGATTCAAGAAAAACAAGAAAATGCGATAATCGATTAGGCAATCGATTAAGTTGGTTATACACATTAATAAATCAATTGGGAAATCAATTTGTCTGAAGTTTTTTTGAAACTATATAAACTAAATCAATCACAATTTTCATAATAGTTAGAATACGTTTGAAAGAACTTAAAGTTTTCATTGGCTACTCGAAAATAACTTTTTGAGAGAAACTGTTATAACTCACAAATATCAATTGGCAAATACTTAGAGAGTGAGATTTGTGTGACTGAATAAAGTGTTCTTAGTTCTTAGTTCTTTTTGTAAGAAACAATCTTCGTAAAAGGAAGTGTGTGAAAATCCAATATTGTGAAATTGGTGATCATCTTTTAGGATGCTTGTGTTCATCTAAAAGAGATCTCAATCTGATCATGCTAGAGCTTGGCGATTAGCTCTTAAGGATAGATTGGTTGGTGTTGTAGATTGATGTTGAGTTAGATGTATAGGCATTGAAGTGCTGGGAAGTCTGTAAACATACTCAAATCATTTCTAGTGAAAGGCTGAAATCTGTGAGTGATTTCAGGACTGGATGTAGACTATCGAATCGATAGTCGAACCAGTATAAAAATCTCTGGTGCACACTTCACTATCTCTATACTCTTTATCTAGATGATGCATGTGTTCTTGAATATCAGTTCTGAATATATACTCTTATCTTGATAATACATGTGTCTTTGAATCTCTATCTTGATTAGTTTTTCAATCTATCACTGTTAAATTGGAATTAATATTAAACAAGTTGGTTTTAATATTAAGTTCATCACTTAGAAAGAAATTGGATAATTTGGTTAATAATCTTGTGTATAACTTTCTAACGATAGTGGCAATTATACCAACAATTGGCATCAAGAGCCTAATCTTTTAGACTAATTCTTAAAAAGAAAATGACCTCTATTGAATTCCTGGGCGAAGGTGCCTCTTTAGCTAGACCCCCTGCCTTTAATGGGTCTAGTTATATGTACTGGAAAGAAAGAATGCTAACTTTTTCTAGAGGCTAGTGGTCTTGACATATTAGATGCAGTAGAAAATGGTCCTTATGTGCCTAGAATTGCTGGTACTGGTGAATCATTAATTTTGAAACCCAGATCTGATTGGTCTGATGATGATAAGAAAAGAGTTGGTTATAACGCAAAAGCCAAAAATATAATAACTTCTGCTTTAAGTGCTGATGAGTTTTTCACGGTATCAAACTGCAAAACTGCCAAAGAAATACGGGATACACTCCAAGAAACTCATGAAGGCACAACTGATGTCAAGAGGGCCAGAACCAACACTCTGATGCATGAATATGAACTCTTCAATATGAAGAAGGATGAGTCAATTAATGACTTGCAGACAAGATTCACACATGTCATTAACAATCTAAATGCTCTAGGTAAAGTAATTGACAATGAGCAACAGATAAACAAAGTGATGAGATGCTTGACAAGAGAATGGCAACCTAAGGTCACTACAATAGCTGAATCAAAGGATCTTGGAAGCATGACTATTGCCACCTTTTTTGGAAAACTAAGAGAACATGAAATGGAGCTGCACAGGTTGAATGAGGCTGAGCAAACATATCGGAAAAGAAAGGGACTATCTCTGAAGGTTCAAGCTCATAAAACAAAATCTGAACCAGAAACATGTACTGAAGATTCCGATAGTGAAACTGATGAAGAACCTGAAATCGGAATGTTAGTTAGAAAGTTCAAGAAGTTTCTGAAAAAGAAAGGAAACCAATCAAAGAAACCATCTAGTTCAAGGACAAAAAGCTTCAGCAAGAATGATACAAATGATAGCAAAGTGATTACCTGCTATGAATGTGGGAAAACAGGCCACATAAAATTTGAAAGTTTCTAACTGCAAAATAGAAACAAGTTTGTGAAAGCTAAAGGCAAGGATCAAAAACCTTCAAAAACTCAAAGAGCCTACATAGTTGGGAATGACAATTATGAAGAATCTTCTGCGTCTTCAGAAGAAGAAGAAGCAAACCTGAGTCTAATGGCCAAAACTCACTCATATTCAGATTCAGATTCAGATAGTGAAGTAAGTACTACCTCTAATCCATCTTATGAAGAATTGCATGATGCTTTTAATGAATTGCGTGATGAACATGTTAAGGTAGTCAAACAATTAATTAGCACTAAGAAAATGTTAGAAAAACAATGCATGATGTATGAAGAAATTAAAAAAGATCATAACTTACTTGAAGACAGGAATGAAATTTTGAAAAAGGAAGTACATGATAAACACACTAATTTTACTAAACTTGAAAAAAAGGTTGAATCACTACAATTTGACTTAGCAAAATTTACTAGTGGTAAAAACAACCTAAATGTTCTTCTTGGGAATCAAAGGAATCAAAATTAAAAATCTGGAATTGGTTATAGACCAAATAGGAATGCTCAAAGGAATAATAAATTTGTTAGATCAAAGCAAATGCATGATGTTTT
The DNA here is from genome assembly GCA_037974875.1 of Cicer bijugum. Classification (NCBI taxonomy): domain Eukaryota; kingdom Viridiplantae; phylum Streptophyta; class Magnoliopsida; order Fabales; family Fabaceae; genus Cicer; species Cicer bijugum. The sequence continues at coordinate 1,003,463 of JBBPBT010000439.1, read as the reverse complement.
CATTAAACAAACACAATATACATCCTCTGCTTTTTCATGTCATTTTTGTTGCAAAAAGGGACATATAGCTTTTAATTGTAAACTGAAAAAACTTGCTAACAAAGGATGGAAACAAATTTGGAGAGCAAAGAAACCTGCAATTGAAACTAACCCTCAAGGACCCAATCTGAATTAGGTACCTAAAACCAAAATTTAATATCTGTTTTGCAGGTATGCTTGACATCCAAAAATCACTCATGGTACCTAGATAGTGGATGTTCCTAGCATATGACAGGAGACAAATCAAAATTCTTGTCTCTGAATTTAAAAGATGGAGGATATGTAAAGTATGGTGACAACAACAAAGGTAAAATACTTGGAGCCGGAGACATAGGGAGTGAATCAACAACGGTAATCAAGGATGTTTAAAAGGTTTGAAACACAATTTACTTAGCATTAGTCAGCTTTGCGATAGACTCCAGGTATATTTTACATCACATACTTGTATACTTGAGCACAAGGAAGATAAAATTGGTAGGTGAAAGGGTAAATAATATTTACATGATTGATCTTGACTCTTTGCCTCTAAATAATGTTTGTTGTTTGTTATCTAAATCTGATGAAGAGTGGTTGTGGCACAAGAGAATAGCTCACATACATATAGATCATCTTAACAAACTAGTTAGCAAACAAAGTAAATACCAAAATGACCTAAAATAATAATCCATTGAGACTTTTGCATTTATTCGATGAATTACATTGATTTTGAGCCAAAATGGACTAGAATAAACCTAGTAATTACCAACATTTTTGTTGGAATAAAAGCCCAAAGTCGAGCTTTACTAGTCCTAAATTGCAGATTTCATAATCTAGACTTTTGTAATAATTTTAAATAGTGGGCCACTTGTTTTAAAACCCTAAAACCCAAAACCGAGTACTATATATTGGGCGTTTTCTTTCTTTTCTAGAGAGAAAAATTTTAGGATTCAGATTGCTACAAGAAATAAACACTTTTTATTTTAATTTCATGGAAGATTAAACCACGAGTTCAAAGTTTCATCAACACCTTGAGATTCAGGTTACACTTTCAATTTCTCTTCATGATTCTATCTATGTTTATTTGATGATATTGATATTTTGATTGCTTAAATTGAATTTCAATAGGATCGATTAAATTCATTTGACAGAATTTGGTTTCAGTTTCTAATTTAATTGCACTTGTTTGATCAATTCTAAAGTCAAATAACAATAGAATTCACATTGGATTAATTACACTTCTTTGATCAATTCTAAAGTCAAATAACAATAGCATCACGAATTCTAAATTAAACTCATTGATAGAATATGTGATAGGTCTGAAACTCGAATTAGTGGATTAATCGTTTTGTTCATCTATTAAAACAAAAGATCTAAAAAACAAACCCTTTCTAATTTCAACTTTCAATTTGATTAATATTATTATATCAGAAGTCCTAGCAAAACTACTAGTTATTACCTCTATTTACATTTTATCAATTGTATTTGAGTCGTGTGGGACAATGGATAAGTAGGGCTAACATGCCTAGTGATTCCTAGGAAGTACAACTGAATGTGTATGATTTTGGCGGTATGTTATTGAGTCTTAAGGCAAGATTATTAGACCTTAGAGGTATTCAGGTGGGGAACTCCTAGGTGACTTAGAGGTAGCACTCCAAATATTCGGAGCTACCATGCAACACACGTTTACCTCAACTGTCGTGTATATGTGTCTCGAGTTGAGTTGAGGGGATCTATGAGGACATGGCCAATTTGAATTGTCAGTCCACCGAGATGGCGGAATAGCAACAAGCCTCCTAACCAAGTACTTCAGATTTAGAATGGTACCACATTGTGAAGTAGATTTTAAGCTCATGGATAGCCTTCCATTTTCTTATGATTGTTTTGTTGTGATTATTGTGTATCGCATGTAATTATAGTTTCTCTTAGAGAATTTGATGTCATAGTGAAAGATATTGATTTTCCTTGAGTGACTTTGACTTTTAATGTGATATTTTTCTTAGGCAATGTTTTAGCAATGATACGATTCAATTATGATTTTTTGTGTGTTCTTCTTACTTGTATTATACTATCAACAAGATTTCAAAACTCACCTCTTTCGTTGTTTGTGTTTGAATAGCTTGGCCCTATGTTTGTGAAATTGCAGTTGTTACTGGTTAATGAGTCTTGAAGTTCAAGTTTGGGAGGAACCCCACTCTGATAGGTGATACAGGGATTAAGAGTTTTAATTTGTATTTGAATTATTTAATTTGAAACGAATTTTGGTATGAAAACCAAAGAAGTAGTAGTAAGTTTTTAGAATTAAATCCTGTAATTATACTTAAATCAACTTTATTGAGATTGCACAATTTTAATGGAGAAAATAAGTTTAAAGAGTTCCTTTTGATTTTTGAGAAATGTGACATCCTAAATTAAAAATAAAAGTTTTTATTTTTGTGGAAACAAATTTTTATTTATCAGCTGCAAACTTTATAGAAATATAATATATATATATATATATATATATATTATTTTGGGGTTTAGGGTGTCACAATTTATCCAATAAGTGCATATCTCTAAATAGATTAAGATTATAGGCCATTTTAGTTCTTAATAGGTTTTTTTCAAGTCCATTTTAATTTTTTGTGAATGAAGTTCATCTAATAAGTGTATTAGTTTCATTGAATTAAAATTTTATATCATTTGGTATTTACTAGGTTTATAGAAGTACATTTTTGTTTGAAATCAGTCTAATTCGTCAAATAAGTACAAAAGTCTCCATGGATTAATATTTTATGTCATTTTGGTCTTAACTATGTTTTTTCATGTCCATTTTGTTTATAAATCAATGTAGTTCCACCAAGAAGGACATAACTCTCAATGGAATAATATTTTAGGTCATTTTTGTTTTTACTAGCATTATTCTAGGCCATTTTGATTCTTTGAGAATGTAGATTGCGTATTAGTGTATTATTTTCAATTAATAAAAAATTTAGGTCATTTTGATATTTACAAGTTTATTCTAGTCCATTTTGGTTCTTTCCGAATGTAGTTCGTCTAATAAGTGTGTTAGTATCAATGAATTAAAACTTTAGTTTATTTTGGTCTTAATTATGTTTATTGTAGTCCATTTTGGTTTGTAAGCAATGTAGTTTGTCCTACAAGTGAAAAACTCCCAATGGTTTAATATTTTCGATCATTTTGGTCTTAACTAGATTTATTCTATAGTCAAATTTTCTACTTAATCAATGCAGTTCGTCCTACAAATGCAAAACTCTAAATAGATTAATATTTTTAGGTTATGTTGGTATTAACTAGATTTATTCTAGTCCATTTTGATTCTAGTTGATCGTAATTTGTCTAATAAGTATATTAGATGAACTATATTCACAGAGAATAAAAATAGACTAGAATAAACCTAGTAAAATTAAAATGACCTAAAATGTTAATTCATTGGGACTTATATATTAATCTGAAAACTAGATTGATTAAAAACCAAAGTGGACTAGTAAAGATAAAAATGACCTAACATATCAATCAATTGAGACTTTTGCACTTATTGGACAAATTACATTGATTTTAAACCAAAATGGACTAGAACAAAACTAGTAAATACTAAAAAGACCTTAAATTATTATTAATTAAAACTAATCCACTTATTAGATGAACTATATTCCAAAGAATCTAAATGTACCAGAATAAAGCTAGTAAACACTAAAATGACCTAAATTCTTAACACATTTAGAGTTATGCACTTATTTGACGAATAACACTGATTAAGAACCAAAATGGACTCGAATAAACCTAGTAAAGACAAAAATGACATAAATTATTAATGCATTAAGACTTGTGCACTTATTGGACGAACTACAATGAATAAGAACAATAATGGACTAGAATAAACCTACTTTAGACCATAATTACCAAAAAAAAGTTAATTCAATGAAACTAATGCATTTATAAGAATAACTACATTCACAAAGAACCAAATTGGACTAGAATAAACCTAGTAAAAACCAAAATGACCTAAAATAGTAATCTATTGAGACTTTTGCTTTTATTGGATGAATTACATTGATTAATAACCAAAATGGACTAGAATAAACTAAGTAAAGACATAAATGACCTAAAATATTAATCCATTTAGAATTGTGAACTTGTAGGAAGAACTACATTGATTTAAACACAAAATGGACAACAATAAACCTAGTTAAGACACAATTCACAGAAAATATTATACCATTGACAATTTTACATTTGTATGATGTACTACATTGATTAAGAACCAAAATTGACTATAACAAACCTTCTTAAGACCAAAATAACCTAAAATATTAATCCATTGAGAACTTTGATGGACTACAATAAACCTAGTTAAAACCAAAATTACGTAAAAGTTTAATTCTTTGAAAGTAATGCATTTATTAGATTAAACCTAGTAAAGGCCAAAATGACCTTATAATAATCCATTGAGAATTTTGTACTTGTAGGACAAACTACATTGATTAAGAATCAAAATGGACTAGAATAAACCTAGTAAAAACTAAAATGACCAAAAATCATTATCCATATAGAGTTATATACTTATTGGACGAACAACATTCATTTAGAACCAAAATGGACTTGAATAAACCTAGTAAAGAATAAAATGACCTAAAATCGTAATCCTTTTAGAGTAATGCACTTATTGGACAAAGTACATTGATTTAGAATAAAAATGGCCTACATTAAAACTAGTAAATGCCAAAATGAAACTAATGCACTTATTAGACAAACTACATTCACAAAGAATCCAAAGGAACTAGAATGAATATAGTAAAAACTAAAATAACCTAAAATGTTCATCGACCGAGAATTTTGCACTAGTAATACGAACTACGTTGATTAAGAACCAAAATGGACTAGAATAAACATAGTAAAGACCAAAATGACCTAAAATATAAATCCATTGAAAATTTTGCACTAGTAGGACGAACTTCATTGATTAAGAACCAAAATTGGCTAGAATAAACCTTCTTCTGACCAAAATGACCTCAAATATTAAACAATTAAGAATTTTGCACTTGTAACACAAACTACAATTATTAAAAACCAAAATGGACTAGAATAAACTTAGTTAAGACCAAAATTACGTAAAATATTAATTCATTAAAATGACTGCACTTATTAGACGAACTACATTCAAAAAGAACTAAAAAGGTCTAGAATATACCTTGTTAAGACCAAAATGACCCAAAATAATAATCTATTGAGAATAATAAGCGCACTCGTTTAAATGAATTAAGATTTTGAGTCATTTTTTCTTTAATAAGTTTATTCTAATCTATTTAGGTTCTTATTCAATCTAATTAGTTCATTATTTTCAATGGATTAAGAATTTAGATCATTTTTGTCTTTACGAGGTAAATTCTAGTCGATTTTGGTTCTTAATCAATGTAGTTCTTCTAAAAATTGTACTTGTCTAAGTGTATTATGATTTTAGTTCTTTTTCGTCTTTAGTAGTTTTATTCTAGTCCATTTTGCTTCTTACATGACGTAATAAAATTCTAAAGTTTCAATCGATAAATATTTTAGGTCATTTTGGTTCTTAGTCAATCTAGTACGTCTAATAAGTGCACTAGTTTCAATGGATTAAGATTTTCGGTCATTTTGGTCTATAATAGGTTTATTCTAGTCCATTTCGATTCTTAGTCAACGTAGTTCATTGAAAAAATGCACTAGTTTCGACGAATTATAATTTTGAGTCATTTTGGTCTTTAATAGGTTTATTCAAGTCTATTTTGGTTTTTAGGCAACCTAGTAATTGCACAAGTCTTAATGTGTGAGGATTCTAGGTCACTTAAGTCTTTATTGCATTTATTCAAATCCATTTTGATTCTTATTCATTGAAGTTCGTTTAATAAATTCATTGGTTTTAATGGATTAAAAATTAAGGTTCTTTAGATTTTTAATAATTTTATTCTACTCCATTCTGGTTTTTAGTCAATGTAACTCGTCTAATTAGTTCATTAGTTTCAATGGATTAAGTCTTTAGATCATTTTTTTCTAGATAGGGTTTGTTTTAGTCCATTTTAGTTCTTAGTCAATATATTTCTTGTAATAAGTACACTCATTTAAATGGGTTAAGATTTTAGTTCATTTTGGTCTTTTATAGATTTATGATAGTACATTTGGGTTCTTAGGCAACGTAGGAATTGCACAAGTTTCAATGGATCTAGATTTTAGATCATTTTGGTTTTTACAACAATTATCTTATTCCATTTTTTTATTTAGTCAATGTAGTTCGTCTAATAAGTGCACTAGTTTTAATGGTTTAAGATTTTAAGTCATTTTCGTTTATTATTGGCTTATTCTAGTCAATTTTGGTTATTAGTCAATGTATTTTATCTAATAAGTGCACTTGATTCAAGGGATTCAAATTTTAGGTAAATTTGGTCTTAAATAGGTTTATTCTAATTCATTTTGGTTCATAGGCAACGTAATAAATGCACAAGTTTCGATTGATTAAGATTTTAGGTCTTTTTGGTCTTTACTACGTTTATTCTAGTTCATTTTGGTTCTTAGTCAATAGATCCCGTCTAAGAAAAGCATTAATTTAAATGGATGAAGATTTGAAGTCATTTTTGTTCCTATTCAATATATTTCGTATAATAAATGCACTCGTTTCAATGCATTAAGATTTTACATCATTTTTGTCTTTACTAGGTTTATTGTAATTTATTTTGTTTGTTACTCAATGCAGTTCTTCTAATAATTGCACTAGTTTCAATGGATTAACATTTTAGTACATTTTTCGCTTTAATAGGTTGATTCTAGTATATATTGCTTCTTAGATGACATAATAAAATGCACAAGTTTCAACGTATTAAGATTTTAACTCATTTTGGTCTTTAATTGTTTTATTCTAGTCTAATTTGTTTTTAGGCGACGTAGTAATTGCACGTTTATTTTGATCCATTTCGGTTCTTAGTTAATGTATTTCGTCTAATAAGTGAACTAGTTTCAATGGATTAAAAATTAAGGTCCTTTTGGGTTTCAATAGTTCATTAGTTTCAAAGGATTAAGACTTTATATCATTTTCATCTTGACAAGGTTTATTCAAAGCATTAAGACTTTAGATCATTATTTCATGTAATAAATGCACTTCTTTCAATTGATTTAGATTTTAATTCAATCTTTGTTTTTAATAGGTTTACTCTATTACATTTGGATTTTTAGACACCGTAATAATTGCACAAGTTGTAACGGACTAAGATTTTAGGTCATGTTGGTCTTTACTATATTTTTAGTAGTCTATTTCGGTACTTAGTCAATGTATTTTGTCTAATAAGAGCACTAGTTTAAAGGGTTTATTATTTAAATCATTTTGGTTATGTCTAAGTTTATTCTAGTCCATTTTGGTTCTTAGTCAATGTATTTTATCTACTAAATGCACTTGTTTCAAGGGATTAAGATTTTAGTTATATTTGGTCTTTAATAGGTTTATGGTAATCCATTTTGGTTGGCAATGTAATAATTGCACAAGTTTCACTGGATTAAGATTTTCAGTCTTTTTGGTCTTTACTATGTTCATTCTAGTCTATTAGATTCTTCATCAATGTAGTTCATCAAAAATAAATGCACTAGTTTAAACGGATTAGAACTTTTGGTTCTTATGGTATTTAATAAGTTTATACTACTCCACTTTTGTTCTTAGGAAATGTAATAGTTGCATAATTTTCAAAGGATTAAGATTTATGGTCATTTTGGTCGTTACTATGTTTATTCTAGTCCATTTTATTTCAGAGTCAATATATTTTGTCTAATAAGTGCACTCGTTTCAATCAATCAAGATTTTGGGTCATTTTTGTCATTAATTAGTTTATTCTAGTCCATTTCAGTTCTTAGTCAATGTAGTTCGTCTACTAAGTGCACTATTCTTTAGATTAATACTTTAGTCCATTTTTTTCATTTATAGATTGATTCTAGTCCATTTTTTTTTTTTGACGCGATGTATTAAAATGCATAGTTTTCAATTGAATAACATTTAAGTTCATTTTTTTAATTACTACGTTTATTCTAGTCCATTTTTATTCTTTGTCAATCTAGTTTGTCTAATAAGTGCATTAGTTTTAATGGAGTAAGATTTTAGGTAATTTTGGTCTTTAATAGGTTTATTCTAGTCCATTTTGGTTCTTAGTCAATGTAGTTCGTCAAATAAATGCACTAGTTTCAACAGATTAAGATTTTGGGTCAATTTGCTCTTTATTAGGTTTATTCAAGTATATTTTTGTTTTTAGGCAACATAGTAATTGCAAAAGTCTTAAAGCAGAAGATTTTAGGTCATTTATATTTTTAGTATAATTATTCGAAACTATTTTAGTTCTTAGTCAATATACATCATTTAATAAATGCACTAGATTCATTGGATTAATATTTTAGATAATTTTGTTCTTTAATAAGTCAATTAGAATCCATTTTGATGCTTACACAACGTAATAACAACACAAGTTTCAATTGATTAAGATTTTAGTTCATTTTTGTCTTTACTATGATTATTCTAGTCCATTTCGGTTCTTAGTCAATACAGTTCATCTAATAAGTACACTAGCTTCAATGAATTAAGATTTTAGGTCATTTTGGTCTTTAATAGGTTTACTCTGTTCCACTTTGGTTCTTAGTCAATATATTTCTTCTAATAAGTGCACTCATTTTAATGGATTAAAAATGAAGGTCCTTTTGATTTTTAATAATTTTACTCTAATCCATTTAGGTTCTTAGTCAATGTAATTCGTCTAATTAGTTCATTAGTTTCAATGATTTAAGACTTTATATTATTTTCATGTTGACAAGGTTTATTCTTGTCCATTTTGGTTCTTAGTCATCATATTTCGTGTAATAAGTGCCCTCGTTTCAATGGATTTAGATTTTAATTCATTTTGCTCTTTAATAGGATTATTCTAGTCCATTTGGGTTCTTAGGAAACTTAATAATTGCACAAGTTTCAATTGATTATGATTTTAGTTCATTTTGGTCATTACTACGTTTATTCTAGTTTATTTATGTACTTTGCCAAAGTTGTTCGAAAATAAGTGCACTAGTTTCAATGGATTCTTATTTTATGTTATTTTGATCCTTAATAGGTTTATTCTAGTCCATTTTGATTCTTAGTCAATGTATTTTTATCTAATAAGTCCACTTGTCTAATAAGCGATAAAGATTTTTGGTAAATTTGGTCTTTAATAGGTTTATCCTAATTAATTTTGTTTCTTAGGCAACCTAATAGTTGCACATGTTTTGATTGATGAAGATTTTAGGTCTTTTTGGTGTTTACTACGTTTATTCTAGTCCATTTTAGGTCCTAGTCAATGTAGTTCATCTAATAAATGCACTAGTTTTAATGGATTTAGACTTTAGTCTATTTTTGTCTTTAATAGGTTGATTCTAGTCTAAAAATGTGACGTAATAAAATGCCCAAGTTTTAATCGATTAAGATTTTAGGTCATTTTGGTCTTTAATAGGTTTATTCTAGTACATTTTGGGTCTTAATCAATGTTATTCGACGAATAAATGCACTAGTTAAAACGGATTAATAAATTGGGTTAATTTGGTCTTTAATATGATTATTTATGTCTATTTTGGTTTTTAGGAAACGTGGTAATTGCAAAAGCCTCAAAGAAGAAGATTTTATGTCATTTATGTTTTTAATACAATTATTCGAATCTATTTTGGTTCTTAGTTAATATAGTTCATTTAATAAATGCACTAGTTTTGATGGAATAATATTCGATGTTATTTTGTTCTTTAATAGGTCTATTCTAATCCATTCTAATTCTTATGCAACGTAATAACAACCCAAGTTTCAATGGATTAAGATATTAGTTTATTTTTGGCTTTACTATGTTTATTCTAGTTCAATTTGGTTCTTAGTCAATGCAGTTCGTCTTATAAGTGGACTAGTTTAAATGGATTAAGATTTTAAATCATTTTGGTCTTGTATAGGTTTACTATATTCCATTTTGTTTCTTAGTCAACGTATTTCGCCTAATAAGTGCAGTGGTTTCAATGGATTAAAAATTAAGGTCCTTTTGGTTTTTAATAATTTTTTTCTAATCCATTTATGTTCTTAGTGTTGACACCTAATTTTGTCCGATTTTTTATTTATTTATTTATTACTTTTTATTAAAAAAAAAGGAAATAATAATAATAATAACAATAATAATAAATATATAAATATATGTGAAGAAATATAAAACATAAAAATAAATAATTAGGGATATAAGCTTTAAACAATCACAAGTGTTTTCGGTTCTTGTTTGCCTCTAATTCTTGTTCAAATTCTTTTCTAAAATATAAAAAAAAAATAATAAAAAATAAAGGAAACTGAAAAGAAATGAATTGATTGTCATAAAAATTGATGCAATGATGATCAAAATAAATGAAAAAAACAGAAAAGAAATTAATTAATAGTCATAAAAATCAGAATAATGGTGATCAATTGAATAGAAAAGAAAACCGAAGAAATGAATCAATGGCAATAAGAATCGGTATAATTGTGGTCAATTAAAAGAAAAGAAACCGAAAAATAGATTAATAGTAATCAATTGACAATTATTCTTTTGTCTTTTGAAATCTGCATCAAAAAATCTATAAATAGTTTGCCACAAGAGCACAATGGGGGAGCACAGTTGGAAACACAAACTGAGAGCACAAAAAAAATAGAGAGATTAGTTAGCAAAAGAGAATGAGAGAATCTGATCTTGAAGTAATCAGTCTAGAAAGTACCATTTTTTATTCTTTTTTCTAGTGTGCTTATTAGTTTTTTTTATATCTTTTTTTTAATATATATATATATTCTTTCTCTTTCTATTTTTTTTTATAAAAAATAAACTCATATGTTAAGCTTTCATTATATTTTTTAAATCGTTTAATCTTAAAAATTATCTTCTTTGTAATATAAAATAATAAAAGTATAACTAGTTGATGTCTATAGATCAAGAAAACAAATTTTATCATATTGTAATTTAATAAAAATTAATAATATGTCTTTATCAAATAAAACAAATTATAACGGATAAATGTTTTTACCCTTAAGATTAGAATTAATGGTTGTTGTCGCCGGATGAAATTCATCCTCGCTCGCTACACCATATTATTTACTTTCAATCGTTTTGTGTCGCGACAGATCCGACAATGTACGAACAAATCATTTAACAGATTATTTCACCGTCATGTCCATTTGTCTCGTTCACAAACCGCCACGTTATGAAAAAAATTTCTTAAACAAATTAATTTCTTTTTTAATTAATGTAAATATAAATAATAAAAAAATATATTTTTCTTCTTTCATTAATGTAAATAATTTAATTTTTTTTATTATTCTTTTTGAGGTAAAAATAAATAAATAAATAAATAAATAGTTTGAATATAATTAATTATAGGGTAACTGTTTTAACCGACGTTGTAGGGTGATAATAGTTCCCTACTCGTAATCGACTCCTGAATCCAAATTTTTGGTTGAAAAATATTATTTTAGGTTTTATCCAATTTTTCCTTTAATAAAAATAAAATTGGTGGCGACTCCTTTTTCGCGGACAAACCGGACGCGACAGCTGGCGACTCTGCTGGGGACTTTTGAGAGTCAAGCCCAATCTAATTAATTATATATAGTTATTTTATTATTTATTATTTTATTTATATTACCCCTATTATTATTTTTTTATTTTGTTATAATGTGAATATAATTATATGTGTTTTGTCAATTTATTTTTATTGTGATTTTTTTTATCTTATTTATTTTTCTATTGGACTCTATACCCGGGCTGAGTGCAAACCTAAGTTAGAGACTGTGTAATGATAATCTTCTAGATGTACATCTTGTTTGGTTGTCATGAAAGTCTCACATAGAGTTGACTTTTACTAGAATATTGCCATTGTAATAGTTTACCTATTAATTGGTTTAATATTTTAGAATTGAGTTGTGTGCTCTAGGAGCCAATTTAGAACTATAGAGCCACCCATAGTAAAGGTTCACAATAAAAAATCATCAAATAAGAAAACAACCATGTAGGGCATAATCATGTATGTTTCATCCTTTACTTCATATTACAACATACTTTTCTTTTTTCTCATTTTAAAAAAAAAATAATAATTGAATATTAGAAGGTAGTAAAATGTTTTAGTTAAATGCATAATCATTTCATTCATTTTTTTTACATTCTCATAACCTTTTCCTTCAAAAAAAAATAAATAAAGACAAAAGACAAAAACAAAAGCAAAAAGAAAAAAGAAAAAAATATCGTGACACCCTAATCGGACATGTTCTCGAGTTAAAATTATGGATGAATTGAAACATACATAGATGATCTAAACTAACTGAAAATTCATATGGCTAAAAGATTGGAAATCTTACAAACTCTCGATACTTGAAATCATGGGGATCCTTCATGAAAAAAAAACTACCACGAAAAACTCATTTGTTACCCATTTGATTTCATAAGTCTAACAATTATCACCTTTTAGTCTACTTTTTGGTTATACTCTATCTAAAGCCACTTGTCCATAATATTTGAACCCGATACTAATTAGATTCATATTCATCATACACCCCCTACTTCTGAGTCATGAACATACTTCATTGACTTTCGTCACAAGTAAATCTCTAGAAGTTGGGTCGTCTATGTTGAAATTTCATCACTACCAATTATTATTTGATGTCATCAATCTAAAAAATGGCAAATCTTGTATGAATTATTGATGACTATTGAAGAAAAAACCTTGACATAACACAACTTTGAAGTTATTGACTATGTTCTCCCATATATATACAAGGGGCAAGTTTTCCCATGATTGTTATTGTTATTTAATTTGATCCTTACACATTGATCATATTCATGTGCCTTAATATTTAGAATGTCAATAAATGCATTTTGTATTGTTTCCTTTTCCATTCTCACTCATCATATATTTCACAATCTCTTACCAAACATTATTTTTCTTTCTCTTTTTTAAACCATATACCAAACATATTTGGAAGTAGTTCATTCATAATAAAGTTTTCTAAAATCTCATACATAATTTCAATCATGTTATAAATTCCACAGAATGTGAGAACGATACAAAAATCCACTATTTGGATGGACTTCGATATGTTGGGGCATGAGATTAACGTCACATTAATCCCCTTAAACAAGTGGTTTTATCTTAATCATTGTCTAAATATGTTTCGAATATGTCAATCATGTGGGGAATTTCAAGTTTGTGCCATGGATATTCTAACCGCCTACGAAACGAAAATGAAGATGTTGAACGTACATGAGGCTTGAATGTAATCCTCAATTAACAAAATCAAGAATGGAAAAGTTGGAATAAGAAGATGATCATTTTGTATATACATATTAGACAAATGTCTAAAAAAATATTGAAGTCATTTTCTATCATGTCCCTCAATAATATAATCAACTAGCTAACTGTAGCTACTTTATCTTCAATATTCAAAGTGAGTCATAATGAAGAATAGTCATTCACAAGAATAAAATTCATGACTACCCTGCTCATTATCAAATATATAAGAAAATTATATGAAAAAATCTCGTACCAAACATTACCTCGTAACTGTAGAATACCCTCCATGAGTATCAGCATATAACTGGGGCACCCCTTTGTTTTTTATTATATAGAATAAAGGCAGTGCGACCCACTTGAACAAAAACCCCCTTATCAAGAGTAATGACCTGTGTTGACCGATCGAACTCAATTCAAGAGAAATGTTGACTGCCTCATGTCAAGGACACAAGGTCTTAAAAGAAGAACATATGAACTTCAGAGCTTCAAAAGAAAGAATTAGCATTCAAGAATATTTAACATATCTAAAAGGACTGGCAAGATAAATGAACTCCCAACTATATAAGCCCCCAGTACCATAAAAAATACATTCAAGTGTGGCTCTGATCCACCCCAATATGGATCAAGAAGACTTATCACTACTTGCAACATTGATGCTTCAAGAAGTATTACATCTAAATGAAGACCCGCTAGGTTGAAAACCCGAAAGGGCGACCTAGGCAAAAATTAGGGTGCAAAATCATAATAATAATAATAAATACCCGCTAGGTTGAAAACCCGAAAGGGCGACCTAGGCAAAAATTAGGTTGCAAGAATAATAATAAATACCCGCTAGGTTGAAAACCTGAAAGGACGACCTTGGCAAAAATTAGGGTATAAAAAAAGAAATAACAATAAATACCCGCTAGGATGAAAATCTGAAATGGCAACCTAGGCAAAAATATGGGTACAAAAATGAATAAAAACTCGCTTGGTTGAAAACCCGAAAGGGCGACCTTGGCAAAGATGAGGATGCAAAAAATTAATGAAGACTTGGTAAGTTGAACACCCAAAAGAGTGACCTAAGCAAAAGTTAGAAAAAAAAAAGTCGGTTAGATTGAAAACCCGAAAAGACAATCTAAGCAAAAATTAGGGACAAAAAAAAAATAGAATGAAAGAAGATCACTTTTTGAGAATCTAAGAAAGGATGATCAAAGAATATAGCTTACATACACACATCAAAGTCGAAGCCGAACATATTTTGAAAGACTGTGAATATAGATTGGAGGAAATCATATCTTCAAAAGCAGGTTAATAACATGATTGAAAATGTGGCATGAGTTATTAGCACATTTATTTTATGAAAAACTACTAACAAATTGGGTCATTTACCCATATGAGACCACCTTATCTTCTTTTTTTTCTATCAATATTTTTTTTGTACCATAGATTTTCTCATTAAAAATCATTGTCTAAACCATCCTTCACTACTTTCTTGTGTTATAAATCTTTTTTTTTTCTTTTTCAAAATACATTTTTATGATAATGATATGTTGGGGCACAAATTATGTGAATGTCAAGAGGTCAAAACTAGTATAATGTCTTTACATGTAAGGTAGGGGCAACAAAAGATCAAGTCGATGATGTAAGAAAAAATCTCTTTAAAGATTAAAAGGACAATCACCATCACTTATTTGAAGTGGTGCATATTTTTCATCCATGAATCCAGGATATGTCCATAAAGAGGTGAAAGAAATAAAAAAAAAATTGAAAAAAAAATTGATTGAAAAAAATTTTTAAAAAAATATCAAAATGAAGGAAAATGTTCATTCATTAAATGCATTCATGACATTTCATATTTAGTGGTTAAATTTAAATTTGAGACACTAACCCACACCATATTATTTAAAAGACGAGATATTGACCCACATCCTCTGATTTAAGAGCAGAGATGATTGTCCCTCATCCTTTGTTTTAAGGGCTTGGTTGACTAGCTTTCATCATCTGATTTAAAAGCTAGGTCGCCCCCACAAAATTTTCGTTGATATATTTGCTGATGAATTCTGAGTCCCATAGGAAGCTATTACAAAAAATACTAAATGAAATCCACATCACTCAAGATATCACTTGTGACAAATATGGAGGCATCATAAATAACATTACTACTAACAGTCACATAACCTTCATAGATGACGAACTGTGCGTCAAAGAAATAGGCCATAACAAAGCGTTGCACATATCAGCAATGTGCCTCGATCATATGATATCAAAAGTCCTTGTTAAAACTTTCGATGGGAGTATAGAGAAATGATGGGATAAATTGAACTCCCAATTCAAATAGGCCGATCATTTTTGAAATCACGTTACATTCGATGGATATTGTACCCGCCTATAGCAGCTTATTGAGGAGACCATGGATCCATTCTATTGGTGTGGTGCAATCAACTATACATCAAAAGCTAAAGTATATGAAATATGACCAATTGATAACCATGTTAGAAGAGGAAGACTCATTGGTGAGTAAGTTTTCCACCACACCGTATGTTGAGACGATAGAGTAAGCTCTGGAGATCGCCTTCCAAGCACTAGAAATCATGGACAACGCTTACGTCGAGATGACAACATAGAACTACATCTATCAAACACAATTATTACGGTCGTTAGATTCATGTTAAGTTGGGGGCATCATCCATGACACGGTTTGGGGAATAATGAAGAACAACTCAAAGGAATGTCATGAGAATAGAGATAAATAGGGTTTAGATTACGAATCAACCAAAGTCGACAAGCAAAGATTGGCCAAACAAAAAAAAAAAAGAAAAAAAGTAAAGGCAAACATGATTAATTGTAGTAGCTAGAGATGATCTTTCCATCGATGATGCTAATTGAGTTAGTCCATACGATGCAAAAACAAAAATCAAGAATTGGGAGACAATCAAGTTTCCTATAGTATTCAATGCAATTCTCTTTTTTGAGAATAATTCATTCACATATGATTGTACTAAAATTATGCCACATAACTTTGACCATCTAACTAATCAAGCAATAAAGGATAATGAAGAAGATTATGAATTTCCCCTATAATTGTTAAAATCGGTAGAAAAAGGTGAGGCATTATGCCCCAGAAGGAAAACATGTGATTGATCTAAAGAAACTCTTTGAAAGATTTCAAAAGCTCAAGCTAAAACTTAATCCCTTTAAATGCACTTTGGACGTACAGTCGGATAAATTGCTAAAATTTGTGGTTAGTCAGAAAATAATAGAGGTCGACTCAAATAAAGTTCGAGCCATTTGGAAATGCCTCCCCAAAGTACAGAGAGAGAGATTCGCGGGTTTTCTTGAGAGACTAAATTATATTTCAAGATTTATATCACAACTAATTGCCACTTGTGAATTGATCTTTAAACTTTTACGAAAAAAAAATCAAACAATTGTGCAGAACGAAGATTGTAACATAAAAACATAAAAATAAAAAAAATATATAAAAAAAATGTTATTTAGAAAATGGCTGTCACGTACAAAGATTGGCAAGAGATATTGTTGTTTTCACTACACGGGTATCGTATCTCGATATGCATTCCAACTGGGGCAACCACTTTTTGCCTAGTATATGGGATGGAGGTTGTGCTACCTATTGAAGTAGAAATCCCCTTGCTAAAAGTATTAATGGAAGCCAAACTAGAAGAGTCAAAATGTGTACAAACCCGTTCCGATCAATTGAATTTAACTGAAGGAAAAAAGGTTGGCGATTTTATGCCATGAGCAATTATATCATAAAGGATTGAAAAAAGCGTACAAAAAAAATATGTCCTCAAGAATTTTGGGAACGAGACTCGGTGATAAAAAAGGATTATTGTGGAAAATAGCCCTAACTAAGAGGGTCCATAAGTCATGAAGAAAGCTTTCTCAAGTAGGGCTTTGATCCCCACGAATATGGATAGAAAAAATTTAGTCCTCCATGTAAACTCAGACGTCGTAAAAAAGGTATGATATTTAAATAATGAGTACCCCCTAAGTTGAAAATCAGAAAGGGACAACCTAGGCAAAAATTAGGGTCAAAAAATAATAATAAGTATCCGCTAGGTTAAAAACCTAAAAAGACGACTTAGACAAAAATTAGGGTACAAAAAAATATAATAAAGTCCAAAAAAAATTGTATATGTTTCTTTTCTCATTCGTGATGATAATGATTGTGTCCAATAAAAATATTAATAAAAACCGACATATTGATTCATTCATAACACTTTATAAATTTAAAGCCGAGAAAACGACCCGCATGATGAAGCCGGGAAAACGACTCGCACCCCGAAGCCGAGAAAACGACCCACATGTTGAAGTCGAGAAAACGACTCGCACCCGAAGCCGAGAAAACGACCCGCACGTTGAAGCCGGGAAAACGTCTCGCAACCGAAGCCGAGAAAACGACCCGCACGT
>JBBPBT010000439.1:959444-983866 GCA_037974875.1 Cicer bijugum | reverse complement strand
TTTTTTTTTTTTTTTTTGTTTATAAAAAATAAACTCATATCTTAAGCTTTCATTTTATTTTTTAAATCGTTTAATCTTAAAAATTATCTTCTTTGTAATATAAAATAATAAAAGTATAACTAGTTGATGTCTATAGATCAAGAAAACAAATTTAATCATATTGTAATTTAATAAAAATTAATAATATGTCTTTATCAAATAAAAAAATTTATAACGGATAAATGTTTTTACCCTTAAGATTAGAATTAATGGTTGTTGCCGCCGGATGAAATTCATCCTCGCTCGCTACACCATATTATTTACTTTCAATCGTTTTGTGTCGCGACAGATCCGACAATGTACGAACAAATCATTTAACAGATTATTTCACCGTCGTGTCCATTTGTCTCGTTCACAAACTGCCACGTTACGAAAAAAAAAAATTTCTTAAACAAATTAATTTCTTTTTTACGTTAAAACAGATAAATATTATTATTATTATTATCATTAATATTATATTTATCATTATTATTATTATTATTACATTTTTATTTTTTTTAATGCGTACATAAATAAAAATAATAATAAAATCAGTCAACACACAAATATTTTCTACCCAAGAACTACGTGTGTTTTGATTTCCCTATTGCACCTAGGGATACGTAGGAGCAAGGTCCTCCCCTTGTCAAAGTAAATTAATAAAAAAATATATTTTTCTTATTTCATTAATGTAAATAATTTAATTTTTTTTTATTATTCTTTTTGGGGTAAAAATAAATAAATAAATAAATAAATAGTTTGTATATAATTAATTATAGGGTAACCGTTTTAACGGACTTTGTAGGGTGATAATAGTTCCCTACTCGTAATCGACTCCTGAATCCAAATTTTTGGTTGAAAAATATTATTTTAGGTTTTATCCAATTTTTCCTTTAATAAAAATAAAATTGGTGGATACTCCTTTTTCGCGGACAAACCGGACGCGACACTTAGTCAATGTAATTCTTTTAAATAGTTCATTAGTTTCAATGGATTTCGACCTTAGATCATTTTCATCTTGACAATGTTTATTCTAGTTCAATTTGGTTCTTAGTCATTATATTTCGTGTAATTAGTGCACACGTTTCAATGGATTTAGATTTTAGGTTTATTTTGGTATTTACTACATTTATTCTAGTCCATTTATGTACTTTGTTAATGTAGTTCGCTAATCGAAGCACTAGTTTCAATGGATTATTATTTAAGTCATTTTTGTCCTTAATAGGTTTATTCTAGTCCATTTTGATTCTTAGTCAATGTTAGTAAGTGCACTAGTTTCAACGAATTAAGATTTTAAGTCATTTGGGTCATTAATATGTTTATTCTAGTCCATTTTTGTTCTTCGTCAAAGTATTTCATCTAATAAGTGCACTAGTTTCAATGCTTTAAAATTTTGGGTCAATTTGGTCTTTAATAGATTTATTCAAGTCTATTTTTGTTTTTAGGCAACGTAATAATTGTCGAGTCTCAATGTATGACCATTTTAGGTCCTTAAGGTTTTTACTATGTGTATTCTTATCCATTTAGATTCATAGTCAATGTAGTTCATTTAGGCAACTAATAATTGCACTAGTTCCAATTGATTAATATTTTTGTTCATTTTTGTCTTTAATATGTCTATCTCGATCGATTTTTATTCTTACACAATGTAATAACAACACAAGTTTGAATTGATTAAGATTTAAGGTCATTATTGTCTTTACTAAGTTTATTCTAGTCTATTTTTGGTTCTTAGTCAATGTAGTTCATCTAATAAGCGCAATAGTTCCACCTGGTTAAGATATAAATTCGTTTTTGTCTTTAATATGATTATTCAAGCCATTTCAGTTCTTAGTCAATGTAATTCGTTGACAAAATACACTAGTTTCAATATATTTAGATTTTATGTCGTTTTGCTCTTTAATAGGTTTAATGTACTCAATTTTTTTTCTTTGGCAAGTAATAATTGAACAAGTTTCAATGGATTAGGATTTTAGGACATTCTAGTCGATTTTGGTTCTTAGTCAATGTATTTCAAATAATAATTGCACTCATTTCAATTGATTAAAAATTTAGATCATTTTGATTTTTAATAAGTTTATTTTAATCCATTTTGGTTTTTAGTCAATGTATTTTATCTAATTCGTTCATACGTTTCAATGGATTAAGATTTTAGATCATTTTCATCTTTACTAGTCTTTTATAGTCCATTTTGGTTCTTAGTCATTGTATTTCGTTTAATAAGTGCATTTGTTCCAATGGAATAAGATTTTAGTTCACTTTGGTCTTTAACATGTTAATTCTAGTCCATTTTGGTTCTTAAGCAACGTAATAATTCCACAAGTTTCAATGGATTTTGATCTTAGGTCATTTTGGTCTTTCAAAGGTTTATTATGGTCTATTTTGGTTCTTAGCGAATATAGTTCGTTTAATAAGTGCACCAGTTTCAATGATTAAGATTTTAAGTCATTTTGGTTTTTAATAGGTTTATTCTTGTTCATTTTGGTTCTTAGTCAATGTAGTTAATTAAATAAGTGCACTAGCTTCAATGGATTAAGTTTTTTTTGTCATTTTGGTCTGTAATAGGTTTATTCTACTCCATTTTTGTTCTTAAGCATTGTAATAGTTGCACAAGTTTCAATGGAATATGATTTAAGTTCATTTTGTTCTTTACGATGTTTATTCTAGTCATTTTGGTTCATAGGCAATATATTTCGTCTAATAAGTGCACTAGTTTCAATGTATTATGATTTTAAGTCATAATTGTATTTAATAGGTTTATTCTAGTCAATTTTGGTTCTTAATCAATATAGTTCATCGAATAAATGCACTAGTTTCAACGGATTAAGAGTTTAAGTCATTTTGGTCTTTAATAGATTTAATATACCCTATTTTGTTCTTAGGCAACGTAATAATTGACCAAGTTTCGATGGATTATAATTTTAGGTCATTTTTTACTTTACTACGATTATTCTAGTACATTTTGATTTTAAGTCAATGTATTTCATCGAATAACTGCACTCGTTTCAATGGATTAAAAATTTAGTCATTTAGGTTTTTAATAATTTTATTTTAATCTATTTTTGTTCTTAGTCAATGTATTTTGTGTAATTAGTTCATTAGTTTTAATGGATTAATATTTTAGATCATTATTGTCTTTATTAGGTTTATTCTACTGCATCATGGTTCTTAGTCATTGTAGATTGTTTAATAAGGAACTCATTCAATGGATTAAGATTTTAAGTAATTTTGGTATTTAATAGGTTTATCCTAGTACATTTTGGGTCTAAGTCCATGTATTTCATCTAATAAGTGCACTAGTTTCAAGGGATTAGGATTTTATGTTAATTTGGTCTTTAATAATTTGGTTACTAGGCAACGTAATAAATGAACAAGTTTAAATGGATTAAGATTTTAGCTTATTTTTTCTTTACTATGTTCTTTCTAGTCTATTTTGGTTCCTTTTCGTCTATTGACTACACAAGTTACAATGGATTAAGATTTTAAGTCAGTTTGGTCATTAATAAGTTTATGCTAGTCCATTTTGGTTCTTAGGCAGTGTATTTTGTGTAATAAGTCCCCTCATTTCAACAGATTAAGATTTTAGTTCAGTTTGTCTTTAGTAACTTTATGTTAGTCTATTTTGGGTCTTAGGCAACGTATTAATTGCACGAGTCGCAATAGATTTATTTTTGGTCATTTTTGTCTTTAATAAGTTTAATCTACTCTATTTTTGTTCTTAGGCAATGTAATAATTGCACAAGTCTCAATAGACTAAGTTTTTAGGTCATTTTTGTCTTTACCACGCTTATTCTAGTTCACTTTGGTTCTTAATCAATGTAGTTCATCTAATAAGTGCACTAGTTTCAATGGATTAAGATTTTAAGTCATTTTGGTCTATAATGGATTTATTCTAGTATGTTTTTGTAGTTAATCAATTTATTTCGTCTAATAAGTTCACTCATTTCAATATATTAAGATATCATATTATTTTTGTCTTTAATAAGTGTATTCTCATCCATTTAGGTTCTTAGTAAATGTATTTCTTCTAATTATATCATTAGTTTCAATAGATTAAGATTTTAGATCATTTTTGTTTTTACTAGGTTTATTCTAATCCATTTCGGTTCTCGGTCACTATAGTTTGTCAAATAATTGAACTAGTTTAAATGGATTAAAATTTTAGTTTATTTTGGTCTTTAATAAGTATATTCTAGTCCATTTTTATTCTAAGTCAACGTAATAATTGCATAATTTTTTATGGATTACAATTTTAGATCATTATTGTCTTTATTACGTTTGTTCTAGTCCATTTCGGTTCTTAGTCATTCTGGTTCGTGGAATAAATGCATTTGTTTTAATGGATTAAGATTTTAAGTCATTTTGGTCTTTAATAGGTTTATTCTAGTCCATTTTGGTTTTTAGTCAACGTATTTCGTCTAGTTAGTGAACTAGTTTCAATTGATTAAGATTTTTGGTCAATTTGGCCTTTAAAAGGTTTATTCAAGATTATTTTGATTTTAAGGCAATGTTGTAATTGTACAATTCTCAATACATGAAGACTTTAGGTCGTTTATGTGTTTATTAAATTTATTCTAACCTATTTTTGTTCTTAGGCAACTTATTAATTGCACAAGTTGCAATAGATTTATTTTTGGTAATTTTTATCTTTAATAGGTTTAATCTACTCTATTTTTGTTTTTAGGCAATGTAATAATTGCACAAGTTTCAATGGATTAAGTTTTTAGGTCATTTTTGTCTTTATCACGATTATTCTAATCCAATGACCTAAATATTAATCCAATGACACAAACACACTTAATGAGTACACAAGATTAATTAAGAACCAAAATGTATTAGAGATTTTGTCTCAACACCAAATGTCTCGCAAATGTTCTACAAACTCATTTTCATCTCATGGTGCTTTGATCTCAATTCCTACAATTTTACATTGCCCTTTTTTGCACTACATTTGCAGTTCCTTTAATTATGCAAGTTTCTAAGTCAAAAGAGTTTGGAAGAAAGTTTAGTTCAATTGATCTACACTTTTTTAGGTCAAATGTTGGACTTCAATGTTAGAAAAATGCATTCCTATTTAGATAAATCTATTTTCCACCCCAAAATTTAGATGCTAAACCCTTACAATTATATTAAATTTCGATCTTGTCCTCCATTTTATTTATAAAAAATATTTAGTAGGAGAAATACCAGATATTTTTAAAATAAAAAAGTCGAAATTCTAATTTTTTTGCACTTAAACATTTTTGAAAAATAAACATGTTGAATAGCATTTGAATTTGTGCGGATATGCAGAACACTAACATTATTTTTTGACAAATTAATTATTAATTCTTTTGAATATTTTAAATTTTCAAATTTTTGTTATGTTAAAATTTGGAAAAATTTTTCTTATTTTTATAAAAAATTGAAATTCCAAAAAGTAAAGTATTCGAAAGCTAAAATATATCCTAAGTTTTCAAATAAATGAAAAATCCAAAAAACAAAAATTCGCCAAAAATTAAAAATGACCAGAATTCTGAAAAATATAAATAATTTAATCTATAAAAACACGTGTTAGAGTTGTAAGTTGTTGGGTAGTATCGAGATTTTCGTGGATATAATTGTTGGGTAGTTTATTGAAAATAAAACATGAAAAGTTGTTTTCAAACTGAAAACGCGGTGGTATGATCGGTAACATTTGCTTTTTTTTCTTTCTTTTTTTAACTCTCCCACTCTCACTATTACCATTGGTTGATGTATATGGCGTTATGCACTATTTCACGTGTTGCAATCATAACAGCAGTAATTTTCTTCTTTTTTTTTTTCAACAGAGCTTTCAAGTTATTATTATTATAAAGAAATAATAAAATAAAAGGTCATCTTAAGGGACATTAAATTAGAAAAGATTATAAATAAAAAATTTAATAAAAGATAAGTGATTATATTTTTGATAAATAAAATATACAACAAATATTTTCACTAAATTAATATCAATTGTACAACATAAACATATAAAATAATTTTTTTTAAGTAAAGGGGAAGAAAGAAATTAAAAATAATTAACGTGGCAATAATGATTATTTTACAACAATCTTTAAAAAGATTTGAACTTCATCACTTGACTGAATTTGACAATTCATAGAGAAATAAATAATTTTTGTTTATGAAAGTACAAATAAGTAAGTTGATTACACATCAAACATAAAAATAAATCGACACCAATTTGTTTATATTTGAAATTTTGTTTATCTATCATAAGCAACTTGTCACATAGAACATGCATAATAGAGAGTGCATTACTCACAAAAAATATATTGATCTAGAGTAGAACAAAGAAGATGGTTGAGCTATAGATGAAAAAGTCGTATTTTGTGTTTATGGTGGTGGTGATGTACTCCGTCCTTAGAGTGCTGGTGGTATATGCAAGTACGTTAGTATAAGACTGAGTTTGCAAAAGTTATATGGAATTGAATGACTTCGCTAACAAATTGGACCTTAGCCTAATTTAGAACAAATACTAAATAGGTACTTCCATTAGGAAAAATAAAGCAAGATGCGAATTGGTTGTAGTTGTTCTAAAAAAGAAATTATCATTCCTTATGTGTTTACTTGTGTGCATCATGAAAAATATTAGTATATAGATATAGTAAATGAATTATAATTAAATGACTGTAAGTTGAATTATTAGTGAGACTCATTTAATAATAAATTTAATTGAAGAGTCGAATTGGAAGGGATTCATAATTAAATCAGATGACAATGTAAAAAAACATATAATAATTAGATACTATTTTAATTGAGATGTTGTTTAGTATATAACTTTTTATTATACTTTTTGCACTACTTTTATATGGTGTTTATATTTATGAATAAATAATATAGCAAAATTAATATTATTAAGTATATATGTGATAAATTTGTTATTATAGTTTTGACTCAATATTTTAGATTAAAAATTGGTCAAATAAAATATATTTTAAATATTTATACATTTTCTAATTGAAAATAAAAAGTTAAAACAAACATATTTCCAAAATTTTAAAAATCTTAAAATTTTAGAAATGAAAATAGTTTTAAAAAAATAAAGACATAAAATAAAAACATAAAATGTTTTCACAAACTAAATGGTCCAATATTCCGAATTTTTCTGCTTTTAAAAATTCAAAGGTTATAAAAATTTTATTGCTATTCTAATATTTTTAATAAAATTATTGAAGGGTTATTTTGTAATTTTAAAAGATTTGAAGGGTGAGAAGACTATGTGGTGGGGTGTGAATTAGATTCTTCTCCTATTGCTGTCCTTATATTACTTTTGATATTTGTAGTCCAAGCTTGTGGTGAAAAATATCCCCTACCACATATGTGAGGGACTGTTAACAGAAATATAGTAGGCAAATATAGTTGGTTACAATCAGAATTAGTAAAAAAAATTAGTTTAGAAGTTAGTGTTTACTAGCCACTAAATAAGATGGATGATCAATGTATCACCTTTTATCAAAATGTTACCACGTGAATATTCTTATGCTTTCTTTCTCTCCAATGAGTATGAACTCTAGCTCTAACAGTATGATTTTTCACAACATAATAATACACTTGAGGATAAATGAGTTAATTTAGCCATCATTGAGTCGTTCTTTCATTTATAATTTGCATGCAGTGCCCTTTTCGATGAATGTACGAATCAATCACAACAGAGAATTTTAGCTACTAATGCTGTTAACTCATCCAAAGTTACAAGTTTCTTCAATCTCCACAAAATTTTGCTACCCATATAACTAATGTAAAAGGAATATAATACAGCAATTGTGGTGAAATCATGAAAGAATTGCTTACATGGAAACACAATAATAAAACAAAAATTAACTGTATCAAATCCACTTTGTATCATAATGCAAAAAACCTGATCTGACATAACTTAATTCACTCATTTGCTGCAAAAGTTTTGGCTTGCACTAGGTTGTCTTTAACTAAATTTAAGTTACACCAACAAATATCAAGTTTCATGGTCATTCTTACTTTTCTTCTTTCTAGAAGCAAAGCTGCTGGGTCCAACTTCTATCGACATTCTTTTTGTTCTGCAGGGTATAAGGAAAAAGAAACTTAAAACAGTTTTGACAATATGAAAAGGTATGCATTACTTCTGATTTGTTCTAATAAATGTTTGGAAACTATTTCGTTTCAAATATTTCATGCTGAAGTAAAATACCTTGAGGATAACTCTTCTGACTCCTTGCAATCCTCATCAGCAGCACCATCTACAGGAAAAAAAGCCATATACTCTGTTAATTTTTCCCATGCAAGTAGTAAGATAGGAACCATACGAGATATCACTAATCTCATTCTCAATTGCATTAAGCCGGTAAGGAACAAGTTTTTCTTTACAAAGACACATCATGTCAACACACCAAAACAATAACGCATCTGTAACATTGATAAAGGCAATAAAATGTACCCTTTTACAATAAAATCCATAAATAACTTCCCATATTTCTTGGTTTTCATTTTCAATTCAACTAATAAACATAAGAGAATATAAATTCTATAGCTGTCTCGTTATTTTCTTTTACAGTTTTTAGTAACAGATCCAACATAATTTGAAGTTTTGAAACTGTCCAAACATTGTTTTATTGATTCTAAAAATGCACTGTTTCTAACTGTCTTTCATTTTCTCCCTATCGCACGCAAGTGTTTACTACATAAGTCTTCAATCTCCATATTAACAATTTAAAAAGAACATTGATTTTAGAAAATAATAACAGAAAATGTTTCTAGAACGTACATGGGGCCTAAATGATTTTATGCTTACACACTAGATAGTTAATCTCAGATAGCGGTACATCGCGGCAAACCCCAAAAGTGGGAGAGGGGGATAGCGCGTTCTGGGATAGGCGGGTTAACAACTATATTTTGGACAAATTACATGAATAATAGTATTTAAACCTATATTTAATGCAAAATTAACAAATGACTCAAATTCCAAAACATTCATAATTAGTAATATAAAACCACAAGTCTTACTCTTAATCAAAACACACATTGTAATACCAACAACAGTCAAGGAAATAAAGATGATGCATATTAAAGTCTTTAACATAGAGTAATAACATAACTAAATATAAAAACTCAAATGCATGTTCTAGCATATGAATCAAAGATAAGCATCAACTTCATTAGCATATTCTTCTTCCTCTTCTCCTTAGGTGAAAGTTGAAACAACAAAACAAAGATAAAAGAAACAATAGCAGGATCTCCCTGGGAAACGTTGGGATTAACTATCTCGGGATCTCGCCCGGATCTTGTTTCAAGCTATCGCGGACCACCGTCGCGGTTAGGCACTGCACCGGGAAACGCTGGGATTAACTACCTAGCTTACACATGGTTGTATTATTACTTTCTATTGAGACAAAAAGTCGATCACTCAAATTTTCACTACACTATCCTTCTACCTCTGTTATAACAATTAAGTTTTTCTAACAGAAAACAAAGCTAAGCAATACCATTACCATCTAGCTGGCTAAGTTTCTGATCAATATTTAGACGTTAAGTACTGATTTTTACTTTCCTCTTGTCTTCTTTATAAACTTGTGTGATTAGTTATCAGAATCTGTAGCATCTTATACAATTAGCTAAGCTATAGTATTGACTGAATGTTATATTTCGTTAAATCTCATTTGACTTGAGAGAAAATGTGTTATGGGGTATACATACCAATTACATCCCCCTCTTCAGCTTCCTGTTCTGACTCTGAATCTGAATCCCACCGATCACCTCCATCATCGTGGTCCCAACGTTCTCCAGCAGGAGGCATCCAGAAGTCTTCTTCTTCTGTCTCACATTCTTCATTTGAAGACTTCTTAACTTCAGAAATAATCTCTTCAACTCCCTTATCCTTCTTCTTCTTTGACTTCTTTTTCTTTTTGTTCTTCATTTTGTTCTTCTTCTTCATTTCTTCTTTTGTTCCACAATCTCCACTTTTCTGCTCCTGCAAGCTCTCATCGATTTCCATTCCTTGACCAGACAACTTCCCTTCTTCATGTTGCTCTGTTTGTGAAACCTAACATGTATCAGTTGATAAAGCTATACAATGAATGAACATCAATTCTTTGCATTCATGCAGTTTGGATCTCTACCATAGGATGAAGATCAAATGCCTTGAATTTTTCAATGCACATTTTAAAAACAATTTGATGAAGTGAAAATACGGTTTGCTCAAAATACTGTAAGTTTACCCTGACGGCAGAGAATCATGATCTATCCAATAATACTAGTAGGAAAACCGAGCATTGCTATCATTTAAGCGTACACATAATTCCTAACAAAAAATTGAGCGAATCATAATTTTGATCCTTCCAAAGGTAGGGATAGGACAATTTAGTCTTCCAAGTTTACAATATGGCAAATCAATTCAATAGCTCTGTCATCTAACAAAGTCATAAATGCTGAGATGACACGTTGTTTAGGACATGATCAATTAAACCATGTTTCCAGAAATTTGTTTAATAAAACTTTCATAGATATCTATTTCGCATCAAAATCAATTAAAATGCACTAAATTGAAAGACAACCTTCAATTTCATAGACTAATTACCCATTCCATAAATTCGGATGACCAAATAACCCAACTGTACAATTTTAAACACTAAAATGTGTCACTCACAAAAAATTTGGGTAGATAAATATAACAAAATCACAGACCTAATTTATTGAGAAATCTTTTCCCAGTCATATGCTTCCAGATATGTTCCTCAGACTTATTAACTTTATCTCCAGTTAACTTACATATCAATTTTGACCTGATAACAACAACAAAAGAATAGCTACGTTATCACATACTCACAAGAATAAGATACATATAACATACTGAAGCATAATAACAAATAAAAAAATAAAAAAACAATTACCGAGAGAGAGGGTCTTGATTAAACATATTAAGAGGGGATTTATTATTAGACAAAGCGAAATCAATGAGACCTAAACGGCACTTTTTGCTGTTAGAGTAAAATGGTATGTCTTTGGAGAGGACTTCATGACCTGTCTCTACGCATTTGAACCGACCGTTTTCAATCTCCTTGAAAGTCGGTGACCCTAATAGATTGTTTCCCTCCTTCTTCTTAACACTCTCTTCTGTCGTCGCCATACCCGTCTTTACTGCACGGCCTTAACTCTAAAGTTGCGACGATACAGTACAGAAAACCAAACCCTCTCAGTTTAAGTCCTGGAATCGGTATTCACTATACTCATTCACTAAACGGTGTCGTTTTACATTAGACGTTTTCTTTTTGAATTTATCGTGTTTTCTTCTGTGGTTTTAATATTTTTTTTAAAATTTTACACGTAAATTGATATTATTTATTTTTTAGTCTTTTGATGAAATTTTTTATTTTTAAAAGTTGATGTGGCATTGATGTGTGAAAAAATTTGTAGTAAGGTGGAATAATAATTTTTTATTATTTATTTAAATTTTTATTAATATAAATGAAAATTAGTTTTTAAAATAGAAATATAGAAAAAAATTAATATGTTTCAAAAGAAATCAATGAAAAGCTGAAAAGGGGAGAAAATCTCATAAAACGTAAATTAAATTCATCAAGCATATATTAAAATAATGGTTAAATAAATTTTTAGTCTTAATAAAATTTCACAGTTTTGTATTTATTTATAAAAATTTCATCAACTTTTATTTTCTTAAAATTTTTTATTTTTCGTCTCTAAATTTAATCTAATTATTGTCTTACTTTTGAATGTTTGAATGATTATTTTTTTTAAATAATGTTTAAGACATATTATAACAAATTTTTCTACAAAAATTTAGAATTTTTTAACAAGTGATAAATTAAATATGAATTTTAAGGAATTTTTTATCAGAATATCCTACTTTTTAAAAAATTTAACCAAAATATTTTACTTTTTGGAGATAACTTGATATTGTTTTCTAGGGGTGCGACTAGCCAAAGCATAATTTGTTTCCCCTAGTAGAAGGCTGGGGATGCGACCTCCCACAAGATTTAAAAAAAATTAATTTGTTTTCTATTTTATGTAATTGTTAATAATAATACTACATTAATAAATTATTATTATTATTATTAATCATTATTATTGTTATTATTATTAAAAATTGTTATAATTAAAAACAATTAAAATTGAAATAAAATAATTAAAATTAAAATAGGAAAATAATTTTATTATTATTAAAAGTAATTAAATACTAATATTATTAATAAAAAGAATAATAATTTTAATAATAAAAAGAAAATTATATTAGTAAAATAAAATAAAAATATATTGAATTAAAAAAATACAATAAAAAAATTTATTATTATTATTATTTTCATTAATTTTTATTTATTAAATAAATAAAAAATAGGAGGAAATTGTCATAATAATATACAAATATGGAAGAAGTTGTTATAATAATTTGTTAAAACAAACAAATAGGAGGACGTTGTTACGATAACTTATCAAAATAAACAACAATCTCCATTTAAGTTGTTATAATAAAGTGCAAAAATGATGAAAGTTGTTAAGTTGTTATAAGGTGTAAAAATGGAGAAAGTTGTTGACTTGTTATAATCACGAACACCTTCTTTATTTGGACATGTTATCATAACAGGGACTCCCATTTGTTTTAACAACTTCCTCTTCTCTTGGCACATTATTATAACAACTGTCTCCTATTTTTTTATTTAATAAATAAAAATTAATGAAAATAATAATAATAATAAAATATAATTTTCTTTTTTCTTATTAATGTATTTTCTTTTAAATTTATAATATAATTTTCTTTTTTAATTTTAATTACTTTTAATAATTATAATATTAATTTCCTATTTTAATTTAATTTTAATTATAATAATTTTTAATAATAATTACAATAATAATTACAATAATAATAATTAATAATAATTATTTATTAATGTAGTATTATTATTAATTATAAATATATTATTTAATATAATTATTTATTAAAATATAAACAATTACATAAAATATAAAACGAACTAAAAAAAAAATTGAAAACCCTTTAGGAGGTCACATCCCAGCCAGAGACCTCCTACTTGGGGGAAAGTCGCACCCCCAGAAAACGATATCAAATTAGCCCCAAAAAGTAGGACATTTTGGTATTTAAATTGTAAAGTGGGCATTTTGGTTAAAAATTTTGAAAAGCAGGATATATTGATAAAAAATCCAATTTTAAGCATCAAAGCTTAAAAAAATCATATTTGACTCATCATTTGTTAAAAAATTCTAAATTTTTGCAAGGTAATTAATAAGCATGCCCTAAACATTATTAAAAAAATTATTCAAACATTCAAAAGACACATAATAGTTAGATTAAAATCAAGGACTAAAAATGAAAATTTTAAGAAACTAAAGGTTGCTGAAATTTTTTATAGGGAGTAAAAATAAAATTGTGAGATTTATAAGAATTAAAAACTTATCTAACCCTTAAAACAATTGGTTTGTAAATGATTACAAACATGATTAAATGGAACCATACAACGCAAATGAGTTTTTATGGTTTAGATATTGTTCTCTAAGTTGGGGTTTAGCCATGGATGTGGTTGTTATTAGCTATTACCACAATGCAAGAAGTAACACATATATTTTTTTCTTGATTAATGCATATTTATTTGTATTATGACACTCCCAATTTTTTTTATAATGAGCATGTTAATCCTATCAAGTTTTTGATTGCACTAATTTTTAATTGATTTTTCAAAATCCAAATCAGAGCTAGAACAATAAGAGAACAAAACTTTAAAAGTAATAAAAATGTAAGTAAATGATACAAAATTATTATTCCGCCTCACCACAACTTTTTCAATGTGTCAATGCCACATCAACTTTTAAAAATGTGAAAATTCATTAAGGGCTAAAATAAGAACAATATCATTATAGGGAGAGAATCTAAAACAAATATTTTACAAAGACTAAACCATGTTTTTCCTATATTACAAGGACCAAAAACACAATAAACCTCTTTTTTTTTTTTTTTTTCTAAAAGATGGTCATCTCATTTCATTAATAATGTTCCCTTCGTTTCACAATGAATGTTCTCATGTCTAGTTACATATATTTAACAACTGAAATAATGACGAAATTTTTTTTTATATTTATATAAGAAAATAAGTTATTAATAATAAATAATGAATTGTCCAAAAGAAATAATATTGTGAAATCCTTAAAATAAATTCTTACAACTGAAAATACTTTAAAAACTAAAATATTTAAATTTAGGCATTTGATAAATAAAATATGATGTAGACCCTATATGTACTTGTTCTTGATATACTAATTTAATATAATGAAATTACTCTTGTCACATAAGGTACAACTTATCAACTCTCAACATCCTTAACGGTCTCGGTTTTTGAAAACAACATTTTAATGAGATACAAAGTCCTAGTGAATAATGCACACAATTTTCAAACAGGTATTATTCTCAACTGATGTAGTAATCGGAAAAATTCGACCATGACAAATGCATTCTTCCAAAAATATTCTTTAGAAATATAAATAATTTATAGAATAAACAATTACATTAAAAAATATTTAGAGTTAAAAATGTTACTCTTTTAATTACTTTTGAACTGAATTTAAAAAGAAAAAGTTTAGAGTATTTTATTAACTCAAATTTTTTATGCTCTAATGGTTGAGTGATATAACTTAAAAGATAAAACAACTTAATTTGAAATTATGATGTGGTTGGATAAATTTTGATGGTGGAAAAAATTGTTATGAATCTTTATGTTTATGCAGTTAGCTCCTTGAGTCTCGAAAATGAGGCAGTTGGCACCGAGTTAGTTGTGGGGAGAACTCTGAAATATTAATGTTGTTGTGATGAATAAAGAAAAATATTTTTTTAGTTTTTGTCTTTCCAAAGAATAGTGGTTATGGTTGATGATCAAGAATGTATACATATGATTAACAAATTTTTGAACTTGTGATTAAAGGAAAAATAGTGAATTGTGGTTTCAAGCTTGTATAAGTGTACTTTCAATTTTTAGAAAAATTTGCACGATTTTAATTAAACTTTCAAGTTTATTACGTAAAGATTAAAGTCTTGAGTTAGAAATTCTTTTTTTTCTTTTTTTAAATTCCAAGTTTCATGAATTAAAATACAAACTTGGTTGAAAAATATATATTTTGAAAATGATGAAAATATTTCAAAGAGTTAGACCTTTGAAACTAGAAAAAATATTCATTGATATTTGTTTTGTGTGATTAAGTTATTATGATGTAAATACTTTGATTGAGCTTTTAGTCTTTAA
The DNA here is from genome assembly GCA_037974875.1 of Cicer bijugum. Classification (NCBI taxonomy): domain Eukaryota; kingdom Viridiplantae; phylum Streptophyta; class Magnoliopsida; order Fabales; family Fabaceae; genus Cicer; species Cicer bijugum. The sequence continues at coordinate 968,597 of JBBPBT010000439.1, read as the reverse complement.
AAAATATAGTGGATCAAACTTGTAGTTATTTGTAGAAAAAAAAATGATTATGGAAAATTTGAGAAAAAATTTGTGGTTGTGTGAAATATTTTGAGAAAAATAATTTAAAACGTTTCGAATAACTATTAGTGAATTCACTGAAAAGTTAAAGGATGTTAATTTCTAAAAATATGTTGAAAGTGTGTTGTGGATGATAATATTATTAGTCCTTACTCGTTGTAAACTTTTTAGTAAAATATACTCTAAGTGACTTAGGAGTAAGAAAGAGTTTGCAAGGTAGTTAAATTTTTAGGGATTAATACGACTAAGTCAAACACTACTTCAATGAAGGTGTCGGCACGAGCAAAATTTTTTGTTGTGTTTGATTGTGGTAGTGATAACTTTTGAAAAACCTATAATAAATGTCAGGGCTCCTTCCAAATTTTTAGTTTGCACATAAGAACCATATATGTGTGATTGATGTATGAATATGTGATGATTAATATTGATGTGATTATGCATTCTTCAATGATAATATGTGTTGCTACATGTTATGAATTTATTGATGAGAATATGTCTTGAGAATACTTTGTGAAAAAGTATTGAAAAATTATTATTTGTGTTTAATGAGTATTAAAAATAGAGTCTTTAATAGCTACATTTATATTATTGATGGTGAAGAGTCAAAGTATGCTCATGCATTCATAGTTAGTGGTGACAATGATGGGTCACAATGTTAGTGGTGATCGTGATAGGCCACAATGTTAGTGGTGAGCGTGATGGGCCACGGGATGGTTCCATGCGTTGATTGGTTCATCTTATCCTTACGAGGATTTTTAGTCGTGTAGGACTGTGATAGACTGCACTTTGGTAGATCATGTTGATTTGTGATAGGTGGCACCTCAGTAATTAGTCATGGTTTGTGAGAGGTGGTACAATTATGATTTATGCCCCTCAATGAGGGTTTGAAAATTTTGGAATCATGTGCACTGACATATAAGCATTGCATTAGGGTGTTTGGCACGCGAATCATGTTTGTTATGATATGATATATGTATATATGTGCTCTTTTATTGTTTGTTATCATGTAGTACCCGCTAAGTGTTTATTGTTTGTCTTCATTACATAATTGTTAAATGGTAATTGTTAATTTAGGTTGATAACCGTTACATTATTGTGGAAATTGGGTTTTCCCTTAGATGATAATCGAATCCGTTCTAATGACTATTACCTTGACGACGAAAATGTCGCTAGACTTCCCTGACTGTCACTCATCGACTGCTTGGGCATATGACCTCATCTCAAACAAGGCTACATATATGGGCCGAGTCATTGCTCCCACTTTCGGTAGTGAGCTGTTTTGATATTCTTGTGCCACTGAATCCACTTATCTTGTGGGTGGACCTAACTTTTGAGGAGATTGATCCTTCTATGACTAATAAGGAGGAGGAAGTTACTTTGAGGAGAGATATTGAGTCAGAAGGAACTTGTGCAATGTGTGGAGGTCACCCTTGTTATTATACTTATTAGTGGATGATCAAATTAGTTTTTGGTTGTATAGGGTCTTAGTGTTGTTCTTTTGATGGTTTTACTTATTTTGTTTTGGGATGACTATATCTATGACATAACTTGTCAGTTGATTTTCTGGTGGGTCCATGTTCTATCTTTTTGACATGACCATGGGGGGATAACATTCTTGGAGCAGTACTTTTGTGCAAGTGTCTGCCGAGAATACCTCACGGGTATGAGCGATGTCTGGTAGGTGTCATAGCCCATGTGTATTTTCTAATTTTATACTTCGGAATATTGTCCCTAAAACTATCTTAGGTTGTTGATATTATATATGATGTAATTATTTATGACTCTTGTTGCTTTGTGTTACGACGTATTATTTTATTAAGTTATTTTAAAAACAAAAATATATGCACTCGTACTGTTAAAAATCAGAGTGTTACAAATTGCATTCATCTTAAAAGTCCTTGATTTATGATTCATTTTATCAAGTCTTTTATGTTAAACACTCATTTTTTTCCTAGACACTTTAGTGTCATCATCATTTGTTGGGGCAGTATATCCTTCTTCAACTAAATCCCATAATTCTGAATCTTGGGAGATAAAGAAAATTTGTTATCTGTCTTTCCAATATTCGAAGGGTTCTCTGTCAAAATGTGGGGGTCAGTTAATATTTCCTCCAATCTTTTCTCAACACTGATAAATTTATTTGTACTTGCTTGTTCTATTTTTCTAAACACTTAATTTATAACATTAGTACATTAAATTGTTCTCACAAACTTTTTTTGTTATCAACAAAATTAGTAAGGAATTGTTCTTCTAAACCATATTGGTTTCAACAATCTCCCCTTTATTGTTGATGACAAAACCTCATTTTGTGAACAATTTAATATTGAAGAATAAAACAAATAAAGCATAGATTAATTAGATGTTCCGCCTAACTTAGAGCATTTTGATTTGCTCAAAAGAGTTTTCTCCATCTATGTAAAATAGCTAATCAGAGCATAGGAGGGAAAGTTTTCACATAATATTTTCTCATTGATATTTTAAAATTGGTCTCTCAAAAGTTTGAATAGTCCTATCTGATTTACAATCTATTTGTGGATGATAAGTTGTACTAAAACCCAGTCTTGTACCTAAAGCTTCTTGTAAAGCTTTCCAAAATCTAGAGGTAAATCGTGGGTCCTTATTTGGTACTATAGAGGTAGGTATGTTGTGTAACTTTACTATCTCTTTAATGTAGAGGCCAACTAGTCTATCCAAATTATCATTTGCTTTAACAAGTATGGAATGACCTGATTTCATCGATCTGTTAACTATCACCCAGTGGCATCAAAACCCAAATGCGTCTTAGGAAAACCATCACAAAATCCATAGATATAGTCTCCCATTTTCACTTAGGAATTTCTAAAGTTTGCAACAACCTTGAAGCTTTTGGTGGTCAATCTTAACCTTCTGATACATTAGACACTTGGACACAAAGCTAGTTATATAATTTTTCATTCATAGGTACTAGTACATTTTTCTCAAATCCTTATACATTTGAGTTATTCTTGAATGTATCGTGAACTTACTCTTATGAACTTCTTCTAAAATGTTATCCATAATACTCCACTCCTTAGGAATAATGATTTATTCTTAAACAACACTAAACCATCAGCATATAAGGTATAATCCTCTTTATGCACAAGAGATTGTAATTCTTTATCTAGGAGACGTTTTGTTTTAATTAGCTCTCTCAAGTTGTTACTAATTTCTAATCTATTTAGATTCAAGCTTAAGTAATTAAGGGACACATCCAAATTCATATCTCTAAACTCCTTTAATAGGCTTGTCTCTTGTACCATCATGCAAGCCACATGTAAGGATTTTCTACGTAGAGCATTAGTCACTAGTTAGCTTTCCTAGGATAATCTTCCAACTCAAAATCATAGTCCTTAAGAAACTCCATCCACATTCTTTTCCTAATATTTAATTCCTTTTGATCAAACAAATACTTAAGGCTCTTATGATCTCTAAAAACCTCAAAGTTTGCTCCATACAAGTAATGCCTCCAAATCTTAAGACAAAAAACTACAACTGCTAATTGAAGATAATGGGTTGGATAATTTTCCTTTTGCGACCTAAGTTTTCTAGATGCATAAGCTACCACATCCTAAACCATTTTTAGAGGAGTCACAGTAAACTGCAAAATTCATGGAAGGGTTTGGTATAACTTAAACAAGTGTTGAAACTATTCTTCCCTTAAGCTCATGGAAAATATCTTCACATTCTTGGTCCCACTCAAAAGTTTCCCTTATCTATTTAACTTGCTGAGAGGTAAGGCTAGACTAGAAAATCGTTAGAATTAAATTTTCTATAATAACCTGTCAATTCTATGAAGCTCCTTACTTCAATCATTAATTTAGGTTGCAACCAACTTAATATTGCATATACCTTACTTGAGTCGAATGTTACTATATTATTAGAGATGTTATGTCATAAAAACTTCACCTCCTTAAGCCAAAACTCATATTTTTCAGGTTTTGCATACAATGTTTATCTCTAAAAATATGCAATATTATGCTCAAGTATTTCTCTTGCTCATCCAAGACTATTGAGTTGATTAGAATATCATCTTGAACACGACAACAAACTACATGCTCTGAGTGTCTATATCTTATCAGGGGTATTGGTAACTCTGAAAGGCATCACTACATGCTCCGAGTGTCCATATCTTGTCCTAAAAGTTGTTTTAGGAATATCTTTACTCTTGACCTAATTTAAGTCTATCTTAGATAATACTAAAGCTCATCGCAACTAATTGAAGAGGTCATCTATCCTAGGCAAGGGATATTTATTCTTAATGGTAACTTGATTCAACTTTATACAGTCTGCACACAACCTAATACTCCCATATTTCTTCTTCACTAAAAGTACTAGAGCTTCCTAAGGTGATACACTAGACATAATGAATCATTGTCCTTATAAATATTCCAATTGTTTCTTGAATTCATCCAAATCTAGTGTTAATATACTATAAGGTTCTATTGATACTGGTAAGCTTTATGGCATTAGATCAATGGAAAACTTTAATTCTCTTTTTGGGGTAACCTAGAGATATATTTTGTATACACATTAGGAAACTCAAACTACAAGCATAATTAAAGTTAAATTATCCTTAACCTCTATCTTTGAAGAAAATAAGAGCATGTATCCTTGATCTCGCTCAACTAAATACTTATGACAAGCTCAAGCAAACAAGAAACATTCAAACAACGATGAATCAATAGTCATAACTTGGGATTGTCCCCCCACTCTTGCAACATCTAGCAAAATAACCAACATTTCCACATTTAAAATATGTAATTTGTGTCGCAGGAAATGTGTGATCTCCATGATTGAATCCATACTTTTCACATCTCTTACTCTTATAAAATTACTCAAAACATTTAATATTAGTAGTTCTTTATTCTACCCTTGCTTTCAATTTAATATTACTAAAAACACAACATTAACAATTAATAAAATTCTAAAAATTATAACATGTAAATTAGATTAATATTTCTAAGGTATTGAGAAGACTATTACACACACCACCAATTCAACACTGAGTTTGCCAACCTCAATATCCAACATAATAGTATGAAAATTTTATGACTATAACAAGAAATCCTATAAGCCCAAGTCTTGATTTTTTTTTCTTTAAAAAATAGAAGAAGAAAAAAATAAAGTAAACCCAAACCACAATTTGATCTAAATTTGACGTGGCTCTTATACCAAAAATGTAACGCCTAGTTACATGGTTTAACAATTGAGCTAATGACAAAAAAGTTTCATATTTATATAAGAGAATAATGTACTAATAATAAATAATTAATTAACCAAAAGAAATAATATTATAAAATCTATATCTCAAAATTCTTTAATAATCAAAATATTCAAAATTGAGCATTTATTAACTAATCACAAAATGAAATACGATGTAGATACTATATCTACTTATTCTTGATCTACTAACCTAATCTAAGGTAATCACTATTGTAGCACCCTAAATTTGATAATAAACTATTTAATTAATTAAATGGGATTTTAAATAATTAATTTAATGTTAAAATTATTTTAGAATATATGTTGTTAAATTTTGTGAGTAAATTTTGTTATATGAATGTTTTCTATGATGTGTTAGTTTGATAGATATTATATTTAATGAGCAATATAAATAATAAATATTTTATTTCTTTATTTTGTATATTTTTTTAAAAATAATAGTATTTTAATGTAATATATATATTTTAAAGAAAAAGATTTTATGCGATTTTACGTGTGTATACAGGTACCCAATTAATGTAATACTTTTATGGGCGCTTGACTTATGTTAAGTATGCAGATAGTTATATTTCAATTATTTATAACTATTTTCTATTTTTAGTTATTTTTTTTATAAATAATTATCTTGATATAGAATTGATATTGTGTTTGATTTTGTTTATTTTTAAATACTTGTTATGGTATTGTGATTTTATATATATTTATTATGATTTAGTAATTAATATAAAATATTGATGTTATATTTATTTATTTTATAATTTTGACTATTTTCTAATATGATGGTATTATTATAATATGAGTATTTTGAGAAATAAGTATAATTGTAGAGATTATTTTGAATGTGAGAGCTTTGATTATTAGTAATATGTTTTTTTTATATTGATTATTTTAATTACTCTAGTTTATAAAATATTAGTAATGTTTGGAAAACTAAATGGTGTTTGGAGGAATATTAAAAAAGAGATTAAATAATTATTAGTTTATTTTAACAAAATAAAAATAATAATAGTAAAATATAAATAAAGAGACCAATGGGTTTGACTCTATGAACCCTAATTGTTTATAAAATAAAACAAACAAAAGAATAGAAGGGAGTTGGAAGTACAACAGTAGAACCAAAGAGTAAACACAACAACAACCTATCGTTTGACACTGGAAAACCATAATTATCCCAGAAAAGTTTCTCTGTTTTCGTCCAAATTTCAGTATGTTGTTTTACTCATTTATCTATTCAACTAAACACAATTTTTTAGATTTTTAACAACCCGAATTTCTCCCTTAAATACCCGATTTCTCCGTTTACAAAAATCCTTATTTTGCACTGTTCTCCTTCACCGTAAGTCCGATTTTAGTGAAACCAACGCCAAAACGACCGTGTGAAAAGTGGCTATATTATCCACTGATTGATTTTCTGATTTATGGTAATTTTCTTTGACCGAATTTTGAAATCAGTTTTTAGACTATTTTCTCATAATTTATTTTTGACGTTTACCCATAAATTGTCGAGTTAGATCGATTGAAGGACAAAAATTCAAAGAACAAATATTGTTTTCTTGTGGAATTGTACTCGTGTCTGAAAGCGTCGAAATAAGGTAAGGGGTGAGAGAGCGTTTGAATTCATGAGTATAATATATTGTGAGATGAACGGGAAAACCGTATTTCCCAACGATTCATCCAGGGCTTGCTACGTACGGCAGTAGCCCTTTGAGAGATAAATTGATTAATTTGAAATATGAGAATTGTGAGATTAAAATGTGAAATAGAAATTTTTATAAGGTGTTGATTGATTTAATTTTCGATACTTGTGTGGTAGTTGATATTTGTTATTATTGTGATGTTTGATGTTGAATGAAATTATGTATACATGTGTGCTTAGATGAAATTATGTGATGTGATAATAAAATATGGATGCATGGTTTGATATATGCTTACGTGATGATAATGATGATTTTTAATTGATGATTGTTATGTTATAAAATTGTGATGAGTTTATACGATGATCATGATTATTTATGATTAATGATATTATAAAATTGCGATGAAAATATCGAAGTACCTCATACTTGATGAGATAGTGATGATTCTTAAATATGGTGCTCTTAATGGAGTAGTCTAAGCTAATAAGGGGAGAAAATAAATATCGTGAATTTGTGAAGTGAATATTATTTTGTCATCATATAGGTAGGGTCTGACAAGACTAGTGATTATGGGGAAGTACAACTGAATGAGTCTGATCGTGGCGGTCTGCTATCGAGCCTTAAGGCAAGATTGTTAGACCTTGGAGGTATTCTGGTGGGGAATTCCTAGGTGACTTGGAGGTAGCACTCTAAATGTCGGGAGCTACCATGCAACACACGTTTACCTCGACTGTCGCGTATATGTGTCTCGGGTTGAGTTGAGGGGATCTATGAGGACATGGCCAAATTGAATTGTCCGTCCACCGGGATGGTGGCATAGTATCATGGCCTCCTAACCAAGTACTTCAGAGTTAGAATGGTACCACATTGTGAAGTAGAGTCTAAGCTCATGCATATCATTGCATTTCTTTGTGATTGTTTTGTTGTGATTGATGTGTTTCAAAGGTAATATTAATTAGATGATTTGATGCATATTATAATGAAATAATTATTTTACTTGAGTGACTTTGATGTTATAGTATGATACTATTTAATTAAATATTTTGATATATCGTAAAGTGATTATGATACGGTACTTTTATTATGATTATTTGCATGTTCTTCTTACTCATATTATACTATTAACATGATTTCAAAACTCACCTCCTTCGTTGTTTGTGTTTGACTGGCTGGGCCCTGCGTTTGCAAAATCGCAGTTATTACAGGTTAATGAGTCTTAAAGTTCAAGTTTGGGAGGAACCCCGCTCTAATAGGTGATACCAGGAATAAGGGTTTTAATTTGTATTTTACTTATTTAATTTGAATCAAATTTTTGCATGAAAACCTTAGAAGTACTAGTAAGTTTTTAGAATTAAATCAAGTAATTATACTTAAATCAAGTTCATTGAGATTAAATTGTTTTATTTGAGTAATAAAATTTGAATTGTTACATGTGTACTTTGAGAAACGTGATATCCTAAATTAATTACAAAAGTTTTTATTTTCTTGAAAATATAATTTTATTTATCCGCTGCAAATTTTATAGGAATATGATATAAATTATTATATATATTATTTTGGGATTTAGGGTGTCACATTAGTGGTATCAGAGCAGGTCTGTCCAATCAGGCCGAGTGGGTCGAATGTCAGTCATGTCAATTATGTTTTTTTGTGTAGTAATTATTTTCACTATGATTGTTTTCCCGTTATATTATTGTGTTAAGTGTTATATGCTTTTGGTATTATTATACATATTTTTGAGATTACTAATTAAGTGTTTAATATTTGCTTCCTTTAATTGTGTTATGAATTCTACATTCCTACCTAAATGAGTAAATAAAACATGAAATTACTTGTTAAGATTTGAGTTAGCTTTTATTGTTAACAAGATTATGTTAGTTACTTGTTGCTTATTGTTTGTCTTTTGAACTATGATTTTTGCGCTCTTGTTTTATATGAATAGTTGAAAGTAATAATTTTGATTGACCAGGTGTATGTTTCAAGTTACTAATCTCATTTAGGTAATCTTAGTTATCAAATGTCATATCTCACTAGTTAGTTGTTTTAAAGTTCGACTTTCACCCTTAATCAATTTAAAATATTTAGTTTTGATATGTATTTGTTTAAAGTGTTTGATCTAATAACTAATTGATTGAAACATTAATTTCCGTATGGATTATATGTTTAAAACTTCAAGTATTGACTTTTACTAGGTACAAATTATTATTATTATTAT
>JBBPBT010000439.1:948552-958994 GCA_037974875.1 Cicer bijugum | reverse complement strand
AAACTTACATTATATTTTACTTTGTCTTGTTTTGAAAAAAAAATTGAAAAGAGTTGTTGTTTAGGGGCTAGTATGAATATTGAATCGTGAGCGTGTTGAGATATTTATTTGAAATGATTGATTTTTCTTATGATATTATGAACCCATTAGAGTTTGACTAGATGATAGAGTTTTAGAGTTTAAGAACTCTTCAATGATTTACAATAGTACTAATGATAAAATTTCTACTAATTGAGAAAGAGAAGGAAAAAAAAAAGAAAAAAAAACAAAGATTTTAAAAATCTTCTCAATAGTGATTTTTTTTTTTGAAAAATTATATACATTTTGGATTCTATAATTGATGTATTTTACAAGTAGATGAATCTAATACACATATTTCTATCGAAAATAAATAAATCAACTCAATGGCGTCCTAGTGTTATATAGAGATGTACTACTTTAGTGAAGTGAATATCATCTAATCATACGGAGTACTAGCTCATCTAATGTGGCGTACATGACTCATATGTGTGTTGTTTAAAACTCATCTCATGTAGGGTATAAGCCTCGTCTATATGCAACATATAACTCATCTAAATAAATAATTATGGGGTACAAGATCCATATCCATATAGAGCATTAGCTCATCTCAAACACATACGATAAAAATAATTTTTTTATAACAATCTTTTTCATAAAATCATAATTAAAATATAATATTTTATTTAAATATTCAATAACAACAATCATTTAAAAACAAATAATGTAAAATAATCTTTTAAAGAATACATATTAAAAAAATCATAAAAATGGCAATTCAACAAATAAAATATTAAATAAATAAATGTCATAATCAAAGATTGTATTTCATAAAATCTTGATTTAAATAGAGTTAGATTTTTGACAAAATATATTTTTGTAATAATTACTATTAAAAATATCTAACTATTTTTCTAATCCAAAATTTCTAAAATAAATGTAATAAAGAAGGTTTAAATTGTGTGATTATTCATCTGTTGAGTCAAAGCTGAATTGGAATTGATTAATACTCTTTTGATTAATTCACTAGTTATTACGTTGATGTGTAATTTTCTCGTTTTCTATTTTTCTATATGTGGATGACAGTGTAGCCTAATTTTATTTGAGAGTATATTTAAGTGTAACTTCAATACTATAATATGATTATTGTATATAATACCACGTCAACAAATTAAAAAATTTAAAAGACACTCGGTTTGATTGAGTTTGTGATATTTAATAATAACTAGATATCATAATAATAGGCAATTTTTATATAATAAAGTAATATTAGAAATAATGATTATTAGAACAACTAAACAACTTCCCTCAAAATAAGGTGAATTAATTTAAAATATTATTTTATACTTACTTTTAGAACATCGGTTATATCATACACATATTTAAAATGAATCTAGCATTAGTATAAAAACAATTGCAGTAAAGATAACGATAAACACAAATAATAATAATATTATATAAATTATACTATTTTAAATTTGAAAATTCTAATTATATTTACTTTTTAATTTATAGGATATTACATTTATGTATCTCATAATACCAATCAAGTTAATAATACCACCAATCATAATATTAAACAAGACTCTTTATTACTATTTGTTTAAGGACCTCGTATCTCATATTACATACAACCATTTATTCACTTGCAATTCCTAAATCACCAATCCATACCAAAAATTTGTTCACGTAAGGTCCAAAACCAATTATTTAAACTTTGGCAATCAGATTCATACACTTTAATAAAAATATAGACAAATGATAATGAATAATAAATCAGAATCACTAAACTCAATTGGAAACTATATTTATAATTATAGTTTATAACTTTTTTAACAGATTCATAAAATATTATATCTTAAAAATAACTACAAGTGTTTGATTTCATATTAAAATGAAATAAAGCATCTGATTCAAATTTCAAACACAAAATATTAAGATGATTATACTAAACATTTTGTGAAATGATCCGAAGAACATATATTCAAAAGAAAAGCATCATAAATTTAACCCTCTACCCACAGTTCAATTGGATTAATCAGGCTCTGATACCAAAATGTAAGACCCAATATCAATTATTTAGAACTTGGCAATTAGATCCATGCACCTTTATAAAAATAGAGGAAAATGATAATGAATAATAAATTAGAATCACCAAACTCAATTGGAAACTACATTCATAATTATAGTACACAACTAGTTCAACATATTAAAAAATTATTACATCTTGAAAATAACTACAAATGTTTGATTACATCATAAAATAAAACAACAAATTCAAATTTCCCGCAAGATTGGAACTCATCCTCTATTTTCAAACCCATATCACATGTTCCTCCTGCTGCTAAAAATAAAATAAAAAAGGAGTGCGATATAAAATCTCAATGAGCTCTGAACATAAATGGAGGAGTTTGAAATCATAAATATGCAAAAAAAAAAAAAAATACATATAATTCTGATGCATCTCAAGTTGAATCTCCCAACTTCACTTTCTTTTTTATAAAACTTAATTGAAATCATTCTTTTATAATGATTATGAAAAACCATGCATGACGTAAAAAATCTTCTTCTTGTAAACAAAGAAAAGTTGCCCAACTATCTCAATATGGATCACTAAGATAATTGAGTCTTGAGTGGTAGAGGTGGTTTGGCTAAATCCCAATTAGCATCCAAATTGTTCTCCTTTACTTGTTGAACCATGTCTGGAACAACTTGAACTTCCCTACCATGATATAAGGTCATGCACTGTATATGAGATGTTTTGTATGCAATGTATATATTATGTCATGTATGCAATGCATCCTTCATCCATAACAATTATAAACAACTTAGCAATATACTACATATGTGATAATTTAATTCCAAGTTTGTAATTTGAAGCTAGAACCAGAGGCAACTTAGCCAAAGACAAGGCATTGTGGAGGAAACATATCAGAGGTAGCATGACTAGAGACAACAATGTAAAGGATACATGGATCATAGGCAGCATGGTCACCCAGAGGCAAAGCCCAAATTACCGAATGACACCCAGAGATAAAACTACAATGGTAAGGGTGGAAAAGCATCCAAAGCACGCATATTTTCCCGTAGTAGCAGGATTCACACATTAAACTCAAATTCTTTTCAAAATTATGAGATTTCCTAAACTACTAACACAACAACCAAGCAACAAGTAAACAAACAATCATGCATGGCAATTTGAAATCATTTGGGTGCAAATTCAAAATACATATATGCTAAATATTCTATTTCACCCACACATCTAAGTTCTTCTAACCTGTAAAATCCAAAGCACGCATATTTTCCCGTAGTAGCAGGATTCACACATTAAACTCAAATTCTTTTCAAAATTATGAGATTTCCTAAACTACTAACACAACAACCAAGCAACAAGTAAACAAACAATCATGCATGGCAATTTGAAATCATTTGGGTGCAAATTCAAAATACATATATGCTAAATATTCTATTTCACCCACACATCTAAGTTCTTCTAACCTGTAAAATCTCCAAAATAATTTATGTCAAGAAGTAAATGATTTTATTGAATAAACTCTCATAATCCTCATGCTACAATAAGTTAATGTAATAGAACTCACATGATTTCATAGAAAAACTTCCATACCTTATAAATATTTCTACGACAGTGAGATAGCTGTTACAATTAATGATATAAGTATTTTTATTAACAAATAGAAATGCAAGATAATTCACCCACACCACACTAATGGTAACACAAGTATAGACAATTCGTCACATTTTACATCACACCAATATTGAAGATATCTAAAACTAAACAAAGTACAAAATACTTATTTATGCAATAATTCAATTAGCATACATCTTCAAAATTAAATTAAACAACCCCTCTATAAAAGTTTCTAATCCATGTGTTAGCCTTAATAAATTTTAAGTATTTTTCATTACTAAATTATTACTCAAAGGGTTTTTTCGTTCACCTCACTTATTTTATAGTCACGAATTCGATCTAACTCTCAACTCACACCTTAGTTAGAAGCTTTCTTAAAACACACAAATTACTAAGAACTTCAATAGCAACACCAGCTTTATAGCAGGCCACAAATGTGTATGAACTCAATGATGGGTTCAAAGGATCAATGAAAATAAAATTTGACAAATTATGCAGAGTATTATAACCAATATTATATAATTAATAAATAAATTAGGAAGAGAAATGAAGTTTAAATGAACAAAATAGAGAGTAAGAAAAAGTTCATTAATACGCCGACAATGTCTAACTTCAATTTTGCTGCAACGCGTGGGTGAGTAATACTTATTAAAAGTCTCAACGAGGGGATTCTAATGTGTTTGTTTTTTAAAAATAGATCAACAAATGAAAGAGATAACGACGTTAATGAATTCAGGAGTCGATTTTTGTGGGAAGGCAAGGTTCGGTTCGTCACCATGGCTTGTGCAGAGGGACCTTAAAGTGAGAGAAAGATGTTTTGTGTCGTTGAGAAGATGAATGTATTTGTATATTTTTTTATGCATAATTGGGTGTGAATACCAGGATAGGAGTTGCAACCCAGTAAAAATAAACCCAATGTTCTCTTTTCCTTTAATTTAAAAACTGTACAACAACATACGTAATTTCTAAAACTTCTATAATTAAAATAGAGACCTGAAATATGAATAGTATATCAAGATAATATTTATAAAATAATTATAAATAGTTAAAATAAAACTATTGTTAGAAGGAATTAAAATATAATTATGTGTATGTTTATCATTTAGTCATATGGACACAAAAATATAACAACTATTAACAAACATATATATATATATATATATATATATATATATATATATATAATCTTACTAATATACTATTCTTTTGAGAAAATAAATAAATAGTTAAATTTAATACTTATTAATTATATCACTTGATAAATCAAATATGTATAAAATTCTTACACCATAACAAACACACATATAAAAGGAAATTAATCATAAAATTTATTAACATTTATATATAAAACTCTTTAAATAATAAATTAATTGTTAACAAATTATATTTAATATACATACCCAATTTTTATTTGGTTAAAATTTTATGTTGTGGTATAAGTTGAGTGTTGAAGAAATTTGTAGAAACTTTATTGATGTTAAAACACTACAAGAAAAACACCATTTTGTGGCCAACTTTATAAATATTTTGTGGCCGAATAAAACCCTCACAAATTAGTGACCGAAAAAGCCCTCACAAATGCCAAAATTGAAATTGGTCTTTATTTGTGGCTGAAAAAGCCCTCACAAATTTTTAAACATTTAACTGGATTTTGTGGCTGCCTAAGCCCTCACAAAATCACAACATTGTGATTTTGTGAGGGCTTAGGCAGCCACAAAATCCAGTTAAATATTTAAGGATTTTTTGAGGGCTTTTACAGCCACAAAAAATCAATTTGTGAGGGCCAAATCCGTCACAAAGGACTGACGTGACCAGTGGCATTTGTGGCTGCAAAGGCCGCCACAAAATTTTAAACCTACGTGGACTTTGTGGCTGCTTTGGCCGCCACAAATGCTCAAGGTAACACTATATATATTTTTCTCCCCTCCTCCTTCATTTTTTCACATCCAACTTCTCTCTAAAATCTTATTCTAACTATTCTCTCCTCCTTCTCTCTACACAAAATATTTTGTTATTAATTTAAATATTTTATTATTAATATTTTATTATTTAAATTAATCTTTAATTTAATTATTAATCTTTAATTTTAATTTAAATATTTTATTTTAAGTTTTTAATTAAATTAATATTAGTTTATTATATATTAAATTTAATTTATAATTACATTATATTTTAAATTTAATTTTAATTTTAATTTAATTATAATTTTAATTTAATTTAATTTTAATTATAATTTTAATATTATATTTATATTAATTTATTATATATAATATTATAATAAACTATTAATTTTGAATTTAAAAATTAATTTATTAAATACGTATTATTTTGTGGCGGCCTAAGCCCTCACAACATATATTATTTTTTAATAGGATGGCATTTGTGGCGGCCAAAAGCCCTCACAAAGGAGGGAGGGAATTTGTGGCGGCCTGGGCCCTCACAAAGGTCCAATCAGAAAAATTCAGCTTGTCCTTTGTGGCGGCCTATGCCCTCACAAAGGCAGACTTTTGTGGCTGCAAAAGCCCTCACAAATGCTTGTCTTTTGTGGCTGCAAAAGCCATCACAAATGCCAACCTGTTTCAGGCACTTTGTGGCTGCAAAAGCCCTCACAAAATTTTGTGACCAGCTTCTTTGTGGCTGCCAAAAGCCCTCACAAAATCCACCTTTGTGGCTGCTATTTGCCCTTTGTGAGGGCTTTTGGCCCTCACAAAATCTATCATTTTTTGTAGTGAAAATAACAATGTATCCAGAAATAATAAATGGATTGAAAGTGGTTGTTATAATTATTTGTTTAGAATGTTAAATGTGTGACTTTTATGAGACAATTGTGTGGGTGTTGTGTTTATAAAATAAAAATAATTTTATGATAGAGTTGTTAATTTGTTTTGTAATAATTAACATGAATTTTATGTTGAAGTGTATTAAATATAGACTCAAAATCGTTTTCTATTGTTACTTGTTTGTGTAATTGATAATTTGAGAGAATTGATATCTTTTAAAAATATAAAGAAATGGTGTCTTAAAATATTTAGCCAACATCAAACCTTGAATGGGAATTAAGGATAAGATGAATTTTGACACTAAGTGAGTAGTAAATTAACTTATGAAGGTGTAACATTTTAGAGTGAAGACCACTACATAGAAACCTTAATAACAACACTCATAACGATAACAACATCGTTCCATTCGCTTTCCTACTTAAATTATATGTGATATAAATGTATTTGTGATGTTGTGTATTGGTTATATTTGTGTGTTATCTTCAAAAGGAACGTTATATGATACATTTTTATAATGGTTGTGCTTTACATGTTATGGTTATTTCAGGTGATGCCTTTGTGTCTAAACCAGTTTGGTTTAGGACAATGTTGGATAGTTTTGGACACTATAGTTGAGTGATATATTTTGTTACTAATTAGGGTGATGACGTTCATGCATGCATTGGTGGCCCGAACCTAGTCATGAGTATGTGACGATAGTTCATTGCAAAGACAACGTGATTTAGAAAAATACTCAACGGTGGGGTAGTGAAAATGAAACTCTGAAGAGCATTTGTCCAACGGTGGGACAAGTCCAATGATGAACATTGTCCAATGGTGAACATTGTCCAATGGTGGGACTCTTTGCTTTATATGGAGTTGTGATATTCCAGAATCATGCATTGACATATAGTCTAACAAATAGAATTTGTGTATTTTGGATGATTTGTATATTTGGTGTGTTATGATTTTAACTGTTAAATTAAGTATATGATTTATTTAGATTTTTTTCATAACAACTATATATGCATGTTTATCTGTTCTGTATTTGTTATTTGGAGATAACCCTTATATTTGAACTTGTCATGAAAGAATGGGATGATCATGTCATGAAAGAATGGGATGATCATCAAGCTATTCTTCCTCTTGCTATGCAAGCTACTCCAAATCAGCGGAAACAATATGAGACCGCAAGTTTTATGAACATCAGTGGTGGCAAGTACAAAGGGCGTGTGCTGGGAGCCGGTACTTTATCATCAACCTTTGTGAAAGGTCCAACCGGCTATATTCAGACTGAGACGTCTTCTTCTTATGCAAGTACGGATCGATCTCATCGTCCGGCGCCAATAGATAATCTTGATCAGTTAAAGGAGCAATGGGCAAGTGAGCAAGAAGAAAGGACACAACAGCTGATACAAGCCGCAATTGATAAATTGAATGAGGAATGGAAACTGAGGTTTCAAGAGCAGCAGCAGCAGTTTCAGCAGCAACAACAATTTCAACAACAACAATTTTCATTTCCTCCTGTCTTTCATCAGCAGTTCCCGCCTCGGCCTCAATGCGTGCACCAACAACCAATTTTCCAGCAGCAACAAAATTACTCTCAATACTCCCAGCAGCATCAACCGCCTTCAACTTTCCAACAGCAACACCAGCAGCATCCTTCGAACTCTGCCTTCTAGCAACAACAGCCGCCAATGTTTCAGCAACAACAATATTTTCATAATTATCAGTATGTTCCATCATCTTCACATCCTCAACCAGATCATCAAACTGCATACCGACCGACTATGCCAACAGCTGGGTTGATCAGACCAGATTTAAATCAACCTCATCCAGCTAGGGCTCCTCCTTCGACTGCTGGTGGTGCCATTGAAGATGAAATTCAATTTCAAAGCATGATGTCTCCTCCAACACAAATGCATAATACTTTTGAAGGACTTCTTTCGTCGGGTATGAATGCAGGAATTAATGATGGTGGGAGTGGAGCTGATCAGACGAATTATTATGAGGATTGATGTGATCATTTGAAGAATTTCATAATTTATTTTTGGGTTGTATGACATTATTAATGTGTGTTTAATTAATTTTCACTTTGTAAGACATTATTTGTTAATTTTGGGTTTGTAAGACATTAATTGTTAATTTTGGAATGCATGTTTTATTTGATTTTATCATGATTGCTATAGCTAGCTTTAATTATTATTAATATTATGTTTTTATTTATAATATTTATTTTAATATTTAATATTTAATATTTAATATTTAATATTTAATTTTAATATTTAATATTTAATTTTAATTTTATTTAAATTTTAATTTTAATTTAATTTTAATTTAAATTATAATTTATTTATAATTTACATTAATTTAAATTAATGTTTAATTATAATTATAATTATTAATTTAAATATTTAAATATTTTATTATTAATAATTTAAATATATTTTTATTAATTTAAATATTTTATAATTAATATTTTATTATTTAAATAATTTAATTATTAATCTTTATTTTTAATTTAAATATTTTATTTTAAATTTTTAATTATATTAAGATTAGTTTATTATATATATATATTAAATTTAATTTATAATTACATTATATTTCAAATTTAATTTAATTATAATTTAAATTTTAATATTATAATTATATATAATTATATTAATTTATAAATATATTAATTATATTAATTATAATTATAATTATATTAATTTATAAATATATTAATTATATTAATTATAATTATAATTATATTAATTTATTATATATAATATTATAATAAACTATTAATTTTGAAATAAAAATTAATTTATATTTTACGTTGGCATTTGTGGCGGCCAAAAGCCCTCACAAATGTCCAGTCAGCAAGAATTTGTGGCGGCCAAAAGCCCTCACAAAATCCAGTCAGCATTCCTTTGTGGCGGCCAAAAGCCCTCACAAAAGTCTGATCAGGCAAATTCAGCTTGTCCTTTGTGGCGGCCTATGCCCTCACAAAGGCAGACTTTTGTGGTTGCAAAAGCCCTCACAAATGTCTGTCCTTTGTGGCTGCAAAAGCCCTCACAAAATTTTGTTACCAGCTTCTTTGTGGCTGCCAAAAGCCCTCACAAAAGCCACCTTTGTGGCTGTTTTTTGCCCTTTGTGAGGGCTTTTGGCCCTCACAAAATCCATTAATTCTTGTTGTGATATAGTGTTACTTGAGTGAATAATGTTGCAGATCAACCTAGTAGAAGAAATGCGAGGAAACACAATAACATTTAGTTGAAGGCTCTAATGTATTTTTGTATTGATGTTACACTTGTTGCGAGAGTTTTCCACAAGCGTCCAGAATAATGATCAACTAGGATTTATTTTTGGGTAAAACGTTAAGAGTTTTGTCTTTTAAGAGTTTCTTTTATTTTACACATTAACTTTATTTTTTGTAATTGTGAATACTCTGATTCATTATCTTTGAAAATATAATTGAAAAATTTATTAATTGGTTTTAAAGTAACTTAGTATTTAAGATAATCTTCCATATAAAAATAAAAAAAAGGAAGAAAAAAACAGAAACTTATATCTTTACGTTTAGAATTTCGTTAGTTAATGTCTCGAAAAAATGGAATGTTAGATCATCTATCGCAAGGAGCGAAGGTGAGAAACTACTATTTTTAACTTTTCATTTTTAGCCAAAAAATAATTTTTCAAAAATCTAAAACAAGGCCATTTCAAATAATAAGAAAATAATTTTTAATTTATAAGAATCTAAAACAAACACACTAATATCTACGTCTAAAAAATGATTTTCAAATATACAAAGGACACCGATTATTGTATTAAATTTTAAAGACAACATAGACATGAGGAACTCCGAAATCACATTCTAAAGGACACCAATTATTGTATTAAATTTTAAACATAACATAGATGATATTTTGGATCCTATAAATATACTATTTTTTTTAGTCCTCTAAAATATTTATTTCAAATAATGGTCTCTTAAATATTTTTTATAAAAAATTTTAATCCTTATTTTA
>JBBPBT010000439.1:931721-948045 GCA_037974875.1 Cicer bijugum | reverse complement strand
ATTTTTTATGATGAAATAAGTTTTTTTTCTTAAAAAATTTCAAAATTTTATTTTTAGTCTAAATTATTTTTCAACCTTTTAGTCTCTACAAAATATTTTAGTTACTTTTAATCTCTATTTTTAAAATAAAAAAACTTAAAAAATAAAATTTTTAGTCCCTCAAAAAAGTCTCTATAAAATTAAAATAGTGACTAAGAATACTTTTTTTAAAGATTGAATTTAAATTTTATAAAGATTAAAAAAATATTTAACCGTTTTTAATTATTGAAAACGTGTTTCTTTAAATGTGTTTAAGCGGTATATATTTGATCTTGTGACCATACCTGCTTTCCTGAGACATTACTAGTGAAGACTATCTCAGACATTACTACTGCATAGTATTTTTTGTTAGAAACAACCTCTAATACAAATTATCAATACACTATATGTATATTCATTGATATCCAAATATCAAAATCTTAATTATAAAAGACTCTTTAAAAATCTTATAAATTATTTAAATTATAACGTTGTCTTTTAAAAGCTGCAAGATTTTTTTTATATACAAATAATCCTTTAAAATCTCAATGTAATACACCTTCCTTAATGTATTACAATGTAAAAAATTATAAATATTTCCATCCTCTTTGCCACTTCAATGATTGAACAAAAAAATACAATAATCTCATTCAAGAAAAGAAAGCAGTTTGATTAGGAATGGTGGATTAGTTAAGTAGATGACTCTCTTCCATAGTTGCTGCATAATTTTAATATCTTGTTATAAGGATTCTCTGGTTTCTCAAGATCCTCCAAGCCCGTTAAATTTGCTAACGAAGTGAAAGCCCTGGACTTTCCATTATAAAACTTTGAAAGCCCCCTTCTCCTATATATATATACCAACATCGAAAGATACAAATTTAGCAATTCATAAGTTACAAAATAAAACCTTAGAAATAATAATGATAATAAAATTAAAACCCATTGAGAAAAACTTAATGGATATAGATAAATATTAATACTTTTTTGGATGTTGTTGAACCAGAGAAGATATGCCACTTAATGGATCATGAGCAAGTCGGTGATTAGTTGATGGAGAAGAAGATGAAGAAGTTGATGATGTTACTTTTCCAAAAGAATCAAATTCCAATGATGTTGAGTCTTTTGAAATTTTAGAAATAGAATCGTCAAACTCATCACGACTTAGTCGTTTCTTTTGTGTTTTAGTCATGGTATTGTTCATCTTATTCTCCATCTATAAGTGTTCTATTTCCAATTTTCTATCAATCTACAACAAACAACAATTTATACTTTATTGGATAGGATCCTTTATATATTAGGGATATAAATTGAATTATATATCGTGTTGATTTGTCGATATTCTTGTAAGAAATAAAATTAAGATTTGATCAATTTTATAAATTATCTCCAACTGAATCATATATATTTAGATTCACGCCAATAATTACATTATGTAATTTCATGCACCAATTGATCTTAAAAATTAATTTAAGATTTGATTTTTTTCTAAAGGATTAATTTATTTATTTGAGGACAAACATTACACCACTTCTACTTGAGACTCGAACTCAAAACTGCAACAACTTCATTACATCACTGTGCGTTAAAACTTATGGTTTTTTTTTATTATATTTAAAAATAAAAGGCAACATCATTAGTTTGCATCTCACACCACATATTTAATATATTATCGGTAAGAATTTAATTGTCATATATACACTATTATTGTTAAATATTAGGAAATGTTTAAATTTAACTAATACAATATAAAAGTTAGTCCTTCAAATTTATTTATTTTAATTATTATTTTTTTCTTAACAAATTCGAAGTCACTTGAGAAAGAGATACAACTAATTCAAAATCAATTTGAATATTATTCAAAACTCTATCATGTAAATTAAAAACGTTTATACATACATATATTCACTCATATTTTAAAAGTATCTTACAATATCCACTATTTTTCAAATATACTTATTCCTATAATTTTGAAAATATCATGATTTTAGATAATCGTATACTTAGTTCCATTGTTTGTATCCCTTTAGAAAAATTTCTACCCAAATAGCCGGTAAGACGGACAACGGCGACTTGCGCGTGTGTGGTGGGCAATTTTGCTTGCCTTCTCCCTCCTTCACAAAATTGGGGTATCCCTTCGGGCACGCCCCAAATACCATACCTCCACCTTATATACCATACTAGTGTGATATCCCTTCTATGTGACACTTACTTATTTTTCAATTCACAACAACACTAACTCTTATAAATGTCATAATTATTTCCAACAATTTTCCATTAAATTCATCACCATTTCCAACAATCCCCCACTTGAATTTAAAAAGAAGGTTTTTGAAATAGCGTCAAATGTTTCTATAAGATTGTGCATAAACAAAGTTGTCTCTTGACTTGAACCTTTACATAGCAAGTAAGATTCAGATTCAATAAAAGTGACTCGTTGAACTCTATCTCTAACATCAAACCCACACACAATCTTTTCATTTCGGTGTATTCTCAAAAGCCAGTACATTTATGGCAACACACGTGTATCCTAGTATAGTGAACGCTTTAGGAATTCTACCTCGAATTCCATAGAAAGTGGCCCCACTTCCACATTCACATAGGTGAGTCTATCAAGAGTACTCATGTAGCTAGGTACTCAACTCTACATAGAGTATAGATCTCAATAAGAGTTTCTATTATCTGATCCTTTTTATCGCGTCAAGAATCATGCTTCTTTCATATGTAATATAGCATGTTCATTTCTTATCACTATGAGTTGTTATTACCCATTGAACCTAATTCTTGGGATCTCCAGTCTTTTAGGTCGGGTTACCATCATAAGTGACTCATTTATCTATAGGCAATAGTCCCATCCTTTTGGATGTATTGAAGACTTTCTCTCTAGCTAATTCTTACGTCAAAAGATCTGCTAAATTATCACCAGTGCGTACATGATCCACTATAACAACTCCTTTAGAAAGGAATTCTCTAACGATAATGTGCTTACGACATATTTGTCATCTCTTACCATTTTAATAATGATTCTCAATTTTTTTCAATAGATATGGTACTATTGTGGTGGATCAACATAGCTGGTAGAGGTTTTTCCAACAAAGGGATCTCTGCTAGCAAGCATCTCAACCAGCTTGCTTCTCCACTAGCAGTAGCTAGTGTTATCATTTCAGACTCCATAGTAGACTGGGCCAATATTTTTTGTTTCGTCCATTTCCATGATACAACACCATTGCTATACTGAAAATATAACCAACGGTTGCTTTGGAGTCATCTAATAAGGTGTTCCAATCAGCATTGTTGTATTCATCAAGGATGACAAGAATTCTTTGATAATGTAATCTTAGACTCATGTTGTGCAAGTAGGTTTATACTCAAAGTAATTATATTTCTTTAGGATCTTTTCAACATAGTGAGATTGATTCAAAGAAATTCCCTTTTCTAACCTAGTAATCTTGATTCCAAGGATTACATTTGCTTTTCCGAGGTCTTTCATATCAAAGTTGTTACTCAACAAAGATTTCACATTATTTACAACATGAATATTTGAACTAAATATGAGTAAGTCGTCTACATAGAGACATATGATAGTACAAATACCATTTTCAAATTTGTAATAAATGCATTTGTCACTTTCGTTCACTTTAAACTCATTCGATATAATCAAGTTATCAAACTTTTCATGTCGTTGCTTAAGAGCTTGTTTAAGACCATACATAGACTTATCTAACTTACAAACATTGTCTTCTTGTCCATGAATTACAAAACCTTTGGGTTGTTCCACATAATTTTCTTCTTCCATGTCACCATTTAAAAAAGTTATTTCAACATCCATCTAGTGTATCACCACGTTATGAATAGCTGCAAGTGATATGAGTACCCTAATGGATGTTATTCTAGTGACTGGTGAAAAAGTGTCGATGAAAACTATATTCTCTATTTGCCTAAAACCTTTGGCTACAAGGCGTGCCTTGTATTTATCAACATTTTCATTGGGTTTTAGTTTCTTTTTCAAGATCCATTTGCAACCTATTGGTTTGCAACCTAGAGGCAAATCTACTAAATGCCAGGTCTTATAAGACTCTAGAGAATCCATTTCATCGTTTATAGCTTCTTGCCATAAATTTGTATCCAATGATGACAAAGCTTCTTTTAGATTTACATGATCCTTTTCTAAGTTATAGGCCATATATTCGAGTCCATAATCTTTAGCAACTCTAACTCTCTTACTTCTTTGAGTTTCTATTTTGCCTTGGTTGTTGCTTTCAGTGCTTCTTGTCACATGAACTTGACTAGGTTCACTGCCCCCACCATTTCTTGATTTGAAATGGAATTTACTTTCATAGAAGTCAACATCATTTGATTCTTTGATTACTTTCGCATTTAGGTCGTAGAACCTATACGCTTTACTGTTTAGTACATACCCAATGAATACACATTCATAGGCTCTACTAGCGAGTTTAATTTGCTTGGGATTAGGGATTCTAACATAAGCTAGACAACCCCATGTTCGAAGATAAGACAAGTTAGGTTGTCTTTTTTTCATTATCACATAAGGAGATGTTTTGTTTTTAGATTTAGGTACTCTATTCAAAACATAGCAAACAGTCAAAATAATTTCCCCACCAATGAGATGTAGCACCATAGCTAAGCATAATAGCATCAACTAGTTCAATAAGATTTATATTCTTTCCTTCAACTTTACCATTCATTTCAGGTGAATATGGTGCAGTAGTTTCATGTATAATTCCTTGAGTTTTATCAAACTCATTAAATAAACTAGAATCATACTTTGTTCCTCTATCACTTCGAAACCTCTTAATCTTTTTACTCAATTGATTTTTAATTTTAATTACAAAGATCTTAAACATGTCAAGCACTTGACTTTTATTTTTCATAAGATACACAAAAATGTAATTAGAGCAATCGTCAATAAAAGTGATGAAACAATGCTTTCCGTTTTTGGTTAACTTCTCATCTAGTTCACATATATCAGAGTGTATTAGGTCTAAAGGTTTAGATTCTCTAACTACTGTTTTATGTGAACTCTTAGTTATTTTAGCTTGACAGTAAAAATCACATTTTTCAAAATCCTGTGAAGAAAACTTTGGAATTAAGCCTAGGTTACTTAAGTTTGAAATTACGCATTTGTTCATATGACAAATTCTAGTATGCCAAATATTAAAATCACACAACATATTAGTAGAAGGAGATCTTTTATTGAATTCAACATTTAATTTAAATATGCCATCAGTGGCGTAACCTTTCTGAACCAAAATACCATTTTTAGAAATGGTGTACAAATTTGTCCCTATAGACTGAGTAAACCCTGCGTTGTTGAAAAGAAACCTAGAAACCAGATTCTTACTTATTTCTAGAGTGTACATGACATCCTTCATAATTAAAGTCTTTTCAGAGGTGAATATCAGTTCCACATCTCCAATACCAACAACATTAGTGGTGTGAGAATCTCCCAACAACACTTTCTTATCTTCAACAATAATGTATATTTTAAACATTGCATGATCATAACAAACATAGCGTGAAGCGCCAAAGTCTATCCACCATCCATCTGATCCACCAATAAGGTTGATCTGAATTATCATAGCAATGAATTGCTTTTCTGTCAAGTTTGCCTGATTATAAGGGCCAAACTTGTTTCTACACTTGTGTGCCATATGACCCTCTTTCCCACAATGAAAACAGAGAAAAGGTGGGCGAGGGCCATTTCCACGAGGTGATTGTTGCCTTATTGTTGGGACCTTTGGAGGGTTCACATTTTTGTTGTCGAAACTGTAGTAATCATACATATCATCAGCAAGTCCATTGAGAATATAATTCTTACATAAGTAATCATTTTGTTTCCATTAGGTTAATTCAACAGCTTTTTTATCCTTTTTTGTTTGGTCATCTATTTCTGGAACAACAAGAATTTTATCCTTTAGGACGTTGGCAAGCTTTTTCGTGGTTAGAAAAAATAACATCTTTTGTTTCCATCTTTTGAAGTAACTTCCCTCAAACCGTAGGTTGAGTCGCAAACTAGGTCAATCTCTTTATGACGTTTCGAGGCATTGCCCAAATTGTGCAAGTTCCTAGGATAAAACAGATTTCTACAGAAAACCGTTCTAGAATTACACCCTCAAATATGGCAGTCGAATGATTTCTAAACATGTACTTTGATATATAGGATTTGACTACAGAAACTTGTGTCACGCGCGCACTTGTGGTGGTTAATTTTGCTTGCGTTCTCCCTCTTTCACAAAATTGGGGTACCCCTTGGGACACGCCCCAAATACCATACATCCACCTTATATACCTTACTAGTGTATGATATCCCTCCTATGTGGGACTTCCTTATTTTTCAATTCACAACGACATTAGCTCTCATAAATGTCATTATTTCCAACACATTTTTATGGTAACGAGGTTCATATTTAAGAATATATATTTATGCTTTATATATTTGAACGACAATTGATTTCCTCTCGTTTTCAAAATTGTAATAGATTCACAAAATTTTGTATTGAATCGAAGTCTTTTTAATTAAGACGTGAGACACATAAATATTTAATAAATATCTAGTTATATTAATTGTATTAGATTTATTGCCTTTAAATAAAAGCTAATAATGAATCTCAAAATATTATGATTCACTTTGATAGTACATTAAAGAAAGATTTTATTCTTTTCAAAATTAAAAGATGAATTTGATGTTGGTTTTCTTATTTGAAAGATTTATTTTCTAATCTCGAATTATTTTTTCCATGTATTTAATGAATCTATTAGTAATATAGTAATATGCGAAATATTTGAACACAATATTTTTTAGTATATAAAAATTCAACTTTTATTTGATTTGAAATTGAATATAAAGTTTATGATATGATTATAATATTTGAGCATATTATTATTTGTGTTTTGACAATAATTTTCTTTTTTAATCATGCTCTTCGGACATTTTTCGCTATATCTTTGTTTGTATGTAAGTGTGGTCTCATATTAAGGATTTTCAAGAAATCTTAATTGTATAGAATTTTTCACCTTAAATGGGAATTACAAATTATAACATGGTATAAATTTTTTTTCATGCAAGTTATTATGGTTGACCAAAAGACAAACATAATTTGACTGGATAATTCCATACATGTGATGATAAATATGCGATGATTATTACGTTTCTCCACATGGGAAGTAAGGATATCAAAACATACATATTATTTGACAAGACTTATTATCAATATTTGATTATTGCATTGATAGTACCGTTTGTAGTTAATTCATCTCAAAAGATTGAAAATTAGTGATGTGTTTGGTATCTTGTTTGAGTGTTTTAATTTATAAATATAGATAAATTGTGCACTTCTCTATAAACTTTTTGATGTGTTTACTAATGTCGTGCATAAATAAATCCTTCAATTATTTGACCAACTTTAAGCCACACATATGACGGTAACATGTAACAATTATAAGGATTTATATTGTTTAATAACATTAAGGGTCCGTTTGATATGACATAGATAAGATGAAGAGTTATATGTCATGTGTTTGATGTGCACAAGATAACAAATTTGATAAGATAAGTTTATCATATCTAAAATTTCATACACAACAAATAACGAAATGATATGATATGATTCATATCTAGAATTTGTTCATGTAATCTATATTTAATTTTTTTTAAATAGATTTTTTTTATAAACAAACAAAAAATGCTAAATAAATATAAATGATTTTATCAAGTAATTTTATATACTTGAAAAAATTATTTACGCTACTAAAAAACAACATATAATATTAAAAAAAATATTAATAAAATTTCCAACACATTGTATCAATTTAAAACTATCGACTATGTAGTATCAATAAAATATCATAAAGAAAAATATGTTGTTTTACATATTTCATCAAACCATACAAAATAAACCAACAAAATAAAGTATCAACGGCTTATCAAATGCAAGACAGTCAACATCATCACAATATCATAATATGTGCAAGCGATATGGTACAAATAATATTTTGTCTGCTGTAGCAAAATGCTTTTGTTCTATTAGCTGCATTTTCTTAAACTCATTCATAATGTTTCTTCAATCATTAAACACATCTTTACCAAGACGATTTGCAACTTCATTCAATTGTTCTGAACTTTTCTTAATTCAATTCCCAAAAGTTTTTCCTAACTCAAAAATACTAATAGCAATAATATGTGTTCCTCTGTTTCTGCTCTTCGATTGAATTTCCATTTGATCAGTCTTTCTCATAGATTGTGATTGAAAAATAGATGGCGATTGAATAATATCTACTTTAAGATCCTTATCATTAATCTGTCCTGCCTCTTCTTTATCTATCTCACTGATATTATTAGCAGGGGTGCACCTCCTTTACCAATAGCATGATCTTTCCCGTAAACACGAACAAACTTATCACAAAGTGGAATTGAAGCATAACTATAAAATTTTGCACTTGGATTACTCTACACATAAATAAAAAATGTAACTTTTCAAATAATCATAAAGTAACTCACTAAAATATACAAAGTTGAAAAACATTAATAAATACTAACCTTCACATATGCCTTCCACAATTCATCACTATCCACCTTAATAATTTTTTTCTCTCCATCCACTTTGATATAACATCTAATAAATTATTCCATAAATTAACTTTAGCCTCTTCGTTGTAGATTCGATGTGTGGCTTTACCTTAATTCAACATCCAGGTAACTTTTCTTTCAATTTTGCCTCGACTGCTGTTAAGGTGTTTTCTTTGAACTATCCATTATCACCTCTTAGAGCAATGTTCACAACTTCAATCAGTATATCGAGAATGGCTTCATCCTCATTTTCAGACCATTTTTTTATGATCTATCTTCCTCATATTACTTGATTGCGTGCTAAACTCATAATTCGTTCCTATTGTACAACCAAATTATAAATAATACAATATTTCAATAGTTCAACATCAATAAAATAGAAAACAAATCACATATAGAATTGGAAGATATATAATGAACAAATATTTCAAAATATAAAATATATTAGCAAGTTATTTGTTCCAAAATGCAAGGTTCCAACATAATGATTTTTCGATTGATAAAATGACACATGTGACATCATCTCAATTGATCAAACTCTCTAAAAATTTCTCACTTAATCCCTCTATATCAATTTGTCGATTTCTAATACTATGATTTTCATAAAATCATATTGAAGAATGACTCACTATCAAAAATTGTTAAACATAGTCCAATCGTCTCTAAAAATATTTTCTCTAACATTAGATATAACATCACACTATCTTGTTATTGTGAATTCATATTTATCTATATATAAAAGTATCAACATTATTATCATTATTATTATTATTATTGTTATTGTTATTGTTATTGTTATTGTTATTGTTATTGTTATTGTTATTGTTATTGTTATTGTTATTGTTATCCATCAACAAATAGAATATCAATACATCATAACACAACACATAGATGACAAAGGAAAATAATTATTATTGACTATCAATTTTTTCTGAAACATCAAACAAAGTTTATTATTAATAACTATATACAAAAATGGAGAAAATCAACCTAGAGTCAACAGTCATAAAATCAATCTAACATCAACAACGAAAAACGATCATAAAATCAAAGGATAGGAAAAAAATTACTTCACCAATGCAATAAGAAAATAAAAGCAAATTAGAACAAATAAGAAAAAAAATGGAAAAAACTAATAAAAAGTACTTTGGGAGAGTGCAACAGTGGAAAAGAGCACGACTCTGGTGAAGAAGAGAACGACAGTTGAAAAAGGGAGGAAGAGGAAAGCATGGTGGAGAGGGTGGGGGAGAGGAACACGACACATTGATGGTGGAGAAGGAGAGAGAAACATGAGCGGGAAATATATAAAATGAGAAAATATTTATTAATTTTTATCAGATTGAAAATTGATTATTTTAACCTTCCTTAAACTAAGGATTTGAAATATGGATTTGATTACTGTATCATATTAGATTGATTGATGCATCAAACAAAATATTAGAGTAGGATATGAAAATTGTATCATATCACGTCTCCTTATCTCTGCCATCAAAAGGACCCTAATTGTTAATGTTTTGATCATTGTAATATAATACCACCAACAATTAATGTTGTTGTCCAGAGACTTAATAAATAATGTTGTAGAAGGTATTTTACTGATCATGTTTTGCTACTCTTATTCTCTTTAAAATTATGTAGCTTAAGTATATATATTAAATTGAATAAAGTTTGTAATTCTAAAAGTTTCTAATTTTTTGGAGTAAGAGAACATCAATATTATTCTTAGGTATAAAAACTCTAATGATATCACAATTTAGTATTTCTAAAGAGATAATTAAACGTGGAAAGTAAGTTTTCTTAAAAAAGTCATGGTCATTTGATCATAAAGCAAGGTATTCTAGAAAAATTAGAATCCTTAATTATGATGATATTTTTTGTCATATATTCTTTACTAAAATTAATGTTGTTTTAAAGCAACAACAATAATAAGCACTCATTGGAGAGTTATTATTTTATTTAATAATACTGACGATTTATTCTAATTCGAAAACTAATACGGTAGCTACTTTAACTTAAAAGATTTAATCTACCAAATAACTACAGAATAACATTTTTATTAATCTGCTACTAGTCAAACTAATTAAGTTAGTAAATTTATTAACATTTTCACATATATTACATCTATTCTTATTATTAGCACCAATTGAAAAAATATTTGTTCTAGATGTAAACACTTTTTCAATATAGTAGGTACTTTTAAATAAATTCATATGGCGTATCAAGATTCATTTTTAATTAGCAATTATCTAAATCGAGGACATCACTATTAGAAAATTAGCTTTTTAGTGTCTAAATATAGCGTGAGCTACCTGCACCGACGCTACTAGCATTGATTTATCATCCATATTTCGGATGCTAAACTATTGAATCTTTTTTTTTTTATTAACTTGATAGTGTCAGCGTCGCTGACCCTATACTGAAATAAGACTATCATTTCACTTTATGATTCTTTTTGGTTATTCTAGCGTCCGTTTTTTCGACCCTACACTTTCTAATAGTAAAATGAGATGTATACTTCTATTTCTATATTTTTTCAATAAACAATTAAAATCCCTTTTTTTTACCCTTTCTCTCCCCAGCGGCAGCCTTGCAGGCGCCACCTTCAGCCCTCGTCCTCCTTCTCTGCGTCGCTTTGCTTCCACATTTCCTCCCTCTGGTTTTTCTCTCACTCATCAAAAAAGCTTCTCTTTTCATTTCCTCCGCTCTCGATTTCTTCTCCTTCGCTCTCGGTTCTAACCAACCACTGCCACAAACCTACCACCACCGTCATTTCTCTATTCATCTATGTGTCTTCTAGTTTATTTCATTCTCATTTTCAACCTTCTCATTATTCCATCAATTTCAGTTTCATCGCATAACCCCAATTTTGTTTGGGTAAGCAAAGTTGAAATCTTTATCTTGTTTTTTCACAACCCTAAATTTTATATTTTTTAAATCTGGTATTAAAATACTTTATATATAGTTTTGGATTTCAATGATGGATAAATTAGGAGATGGGATTTTTCAGATGAGGTTGTTATATAGATTCTTGCTAGGTTACTAGTGAAATCCCTTTTTAGAACCAAAACTGTGTGCAAATTGTTGTATAGGTTGAGTTTGGATAATTATTTCATTCAATTATACAACGATATTTCTAGGAAGAACCTTATGATTTTTGTGAAGATTTCAGATTCGTTATTAGAGTCTAAATCTAGCTTAATTTGAGTTGATAGTTTAAGGGGTGTCTCCGAATTTTCGCTCAATTTCTTGAATGATCTAGTTAAGATTCGAGTGTCATGTAATGGATGGTTGTGAGTAGCGCTGTCAATTTGACAAGCTCCCTAATTAGTTAATAATTTAAAAGGCCCCTAAAAGCAAGACCCCTAAACTAAAAGCCCCCTAAAAATTTGGAGGCCTAGGAGGTCCATAGGCCCACTTTTATAAAAAAACAATCGATTTATTTTTTCGATAAAATAAGTTCGATTTTGTTTCGATAAAAATTTATGATTTTCTTTCGATAAAATTTTCCGATAAAAAATTTCTGACTTTTTTCGATAAAAATTTTCTGATTTTTTTTCGATAAAAAAATTTCCGATTTTTTTTCGATAAAAAATTTTTGAATTTTTTTCGATAAATAATTTCCGATTTTTCTTCGATAAAAAAGTCTGATTCTTTTTCGATAAAAAAAGTCCGATTTTTTTCGATAAAAAATGTCCGATTTTTTTTCGATAAAAAATTTCTGATTTTTTTTCGATAAAAAATGTCTATTTTTGTTCGATAAAAAGTTTCCCATTTTTTTTCGATAAATAATTTCCCATTTTTTTCGATAAAAAATTTCCCATTTTTTTTCGATAAAAAGTTTTTGATTATTTTTTGATAAAAAAATCTTAAAATTAACAAAATATTGGGGGCCTATGGGCTCTTAGAGCCCCCTCCCTTAGACCCCATGAAATAATGGGCCAAAATTAAGAGGTCTCTTAAAATATCATTTTAATAGGAGACCTAATAATAAAAGAAAAAAAATAAGGGGCCTTATAGTTTGGGGGCTTTTTTGACAGCTCTAGTTGTGAGTATGTTTTCTTGGCAACTCATAAAAAGGTGAGTATGTTTTCTTGGCAACTCATAAACAGGTTTTGGTGTATCAATAAAAGAGCCGAGTTTGCAAAGAAATGTACTTTGTCGGCATATGCGTATCGCAGCACAATGTTTTCGTGTAACTGATGCTTTTTTTTATTATACCATTAAAAAAAAATTAAATACTAAAATCCCATTACTTTTAAATTATGTACCAAAATACCACTCATTTTAAAATTTGCCTCCTTTCCTCTTAGAAGTCTGTTCCTCTTCCTACTATTTCTCAACTAAATTTTTCTTTTTTTTTTTAAAGGAAGAAGGGAAATCGGTACTCACCAAACCGATTTCCCAACATGAATTTTTTTTTTTAATGTTGTTAATTTTAATTATTAAATTTATTTTATTATTTATAAAATTATTTTTATTAGTACTACTATTTAATAGGCACATATATAGGGAATTTGATCAATTAATAAAGCCACGTTCACCCATTGCGAAATAATGCAACACATTATTTTTTGTTAACATCTTTCTTAATAATAAATATATATTATATTAATCAATAATTATTATTTTAATTAAATAATTAATTTAAGTTTCATTTATTATTAATTGAATTAATTATTATTTAATTTAATTAATTAGTTTAATTTAATTAATAATCAGCGTAATCCAGCACGATGACGTCAGCGTAATCCTCAAATCATCCACTGATTGGTTGGTTCAAATTTTTGGATAGGATTGCAATTGTTTTATAAATAGTCATTATGTTCATATTATTATTCACACACACTTTAAAGCTCTCACATTCACAACATACAAGCTCCATGGCTCTTTTAAGAAATCAGTATCTTCACAGGTCTAGAGATATCGCTGAGATGGTAAGTGGTTGTAATCATCTTATGTATACATGTTTTTAGTCATCATTTTCGTAACTCTAATATTAAATTTATTTAAAATGTAGAACTTGATTGAATGTCACCACCACTTTAGAATGGAGGAACCAAATGAAATGATAGTGCCCTACTTGGAGGTTCTGGATTTTTGACCGTTGCAAAATTGGGATCTTGTAACGTGGACCCATCATTGGTGACCGCAATGGTAGAACGTTGGAGAAGTGTACAATAACTCTCGAAGATGTTGCATTACAACTTGGTCTACCTATCAACGGAAGACCAGTAACTGGAGGTGGCGCTTTAGATTGGGATGAAGAATGCCAACAACTTTTGGGTGTCATTCCTCCAAAAAATCAAATGGTGGGCCAATTCGTCAAACTGAAATGGTTAAAAGACACATTTGCTCATGTTCCGAATAATGCAGCAGCTGAGCAAGTACAACAACATTGTAGAGCATTCCTGTTACGCTTGATTGGGGGTTTGGTAATCCCTGAAAAATCTTGCAATAGAGTTCATTTGATGTATCTTCCCTTGTTGAAACATATTCAACGTGTTCGACTATATAGTTGGGGTTCAGCTTGTTTGGTAAACTTATACAGACAAATGTGTTGTGCAACCGCACCGTCTTATGCATGTATGGGTGGATGTACATTGCTCCTTCAATCTTGGGTATGATATCGCATGTCGTTCATTGCTCCTCATTGCACTAGAGAGATATCATTTCCACTAGCAAAACGGTAAAACATTTTTCAAATTAATCTAATAAATTACATATAATATACTTGTCAAACTTCCTAAATAATAGTTTTATATTCTTTTATTAGATGGATTGGCAGGGGACTAATCCATTTTGGAACTCCATACGGGGATCTTGTCAATTATAGATCAAACATTGATCACATGCAACATTATCAGGTTTAAAATTTCATTGTTCAACAAAATTTATATTTATTATAATTGTGTTGTCTTACTAATATGTCTTTTTTTCTCTAGTTCATATGGATGCCTTACAGGGGTCTTGAAAATGTCATACCACAACAAGCATATCAGGATTCAATGATATGGACTGCTAAAACTGCATTGATTTGTTTCTCAACTGTTGAATGGCATCAAACAGATAGAGTCAAATTGCAGTTTGGACTTTCGCAGGAAATACCAGATGAACCTGAAAATATTGATACACTTCACTGTCAAGATATGAGAGGGAATCATCTGGAAAATTGAAAAGACAAACATGCTACATGGATTCAATTTTGGAACGAACGTCGAAGTCATTGTCTTACCGGTCAACCGATACATGGACACCCAATACCAACAGAGGAGTATATGGTGTGGTTTAGACACAACTCTAATCTGTATCTATCAGCTCTACACCTACTACGGGACTCACGATGTGGTGTTGCAGAAGAGCCAACTCAACCATCACACCGACAAAGACGTAATATACCTCGCCTATCGACTCCTCCTGTTTCTATTGAAAATGAAGCGCCAGAACCACATCGCCATTCCTTTTCTTTCACCCCAACACAACAACAATTTGAACCACCAAGACAATCAATTCAATTCATGTCAACTCAACAAGATGATCACTGACAATCTATACATTCAACTGATCAAGATTTTGTGAATAACTTATTTGGTGCAGATCTAGGTACGCCTGAATCGGCTACTCATTATATTAATAACATGTACTCATTTGGTGTTCCATCATTCCCAAATCAAGTAGATCATACTTCTTCGATGCATGTCGACCTACTAAGTGAAAATGTTCAGGAGACATATGCCCCAGTTGACGAAGAAAACTCACCTCCACGTTGTCCACGTCGTATTCGTCGACCACCACGATGTGGGACTGGACACCATATAGGAGATTAATGTAATAAAAATATTGTAATAAAATTTGTATTTATGGTATTTGTATGTTAATTTGTTTTACTCATTTGTTATTTGTATGTTTAATTATAATATTAAATTAAATATTGTTATTTTATGGAGTCCATTTAATTAATTTTTTAATAATTACACAATATAAAATTAACATTGTATTTATTTATTGAATTAAAATATTAATTACTTAATTAAATAATAAAGGAAACTTAAATTAATTATTAATTAAATTAAACTAATTAATTAAATTAAATAATAATTAATTCAATTAATAATAAATGAAACTTAAATTAATTATTTAATTAAAATAATAATTATTGATTAATAAAATATATATTTATTGTTAAGAAAGATGTTAGCAAAAAAAATAATGTGTTGCATTATTTCGCCGTGGGTGAACGTGGCTTTATTAATTGATCAAATTCCCTATATATGTGCCTATTAAATAGTAGTACCGATTTCTCTTCTTCCTTAAAAAAAAAAATTAGTTGAAAAATAGTAGGAAGAGGAACCGACTTCTAAGAGGGAATGAGGTAAATTTTAAAAAGAGTGGTATTTTAGTACATAATTTAAAAGTAATGGTATTTTAGTATTTAATTTTTTTTAATGGTATAATAAAAAAAAAGCCCATAACTGATGCACGATTATTACATTAAATAATAACTTTTGTTCATCTATTTCTAGTTGCAGGTGATTTAAATTCCACTTAGTAACTGTTATTTGCTGAAAATAATCATGTTTCTAGTATAATATCTATTTTGAAAGATTGATGTTGTCTTTTCCATGGAAATATGTTTATAATGCGGATAATATTCTCTTGTAACTGAGACGTGGTTTCATTAAATAATTACTCTTGTACAAATATTTGTAATTGCATTTTGTAATT
>JBBPBT010000439.1:898198-922697 GCA_037974875.1 Cicer bijugum | reverse complement strand
TTAAACGAGTTCAACTATGTTGTCTATCACAAGATACTCATATTAAGTAAAATCACACCAATAGAGTATGGCCATCACTTACATAATATATAGAGAAAATTGTAATTCATTTTAACAAAAGGTTTTAAAAATAAATATTACATTGTATAAAATAAATAGAAATTATTACATGTCTTTAAAGATAATTTATTACTTATTGTTATTTTTACTTAAAAAATATAACAACAATGTACAACTATTATATTACAAGAAAACTCTAATGAAGATTCGATACTTGAATCATAATTCACATAATTACAAAATTTATAAGTACATTGAACAATTATTTATAAATTATATTAACAATAACACATCGATATGGTATCATTGTAATTAATATAATATTTATTATAACTAAAATAAAATTAATTATTTAATTTAACAAAATTGGCACAACCGTAGTCACGATGGGTGCGATTACAATTATACAAATCACAATAATTATCCATTAAAGTGTATTAAATAATTTTGTTTTTTCAAAATAGAATCATCAAAATAATTAGATTTGAAACGCTTTCATCATAAATTAAAAAAATAGAGAATTACATTGGAGAATTAATAAAATACTTTCAAGTTCAAAATTTTAAAACAATATTCTTGAAAAGAGTTGTTTTGTATACATAATTGCATATATTTTATAATAACAAAGGATAATAAAATATCACAAAATTCTTCATATATGCAATCAGATAATAAATCACTAGAGGATAAATAATTAAATTATAATTAATCTTTGAGAGTGTGACATTTATTTTTGCGTAGAGATTCAGTGAGTTTTGATGACTTTCAAATATTTTGTTGTCACCTCAAACACTTCATAAATCAAGAACAATTATATGAAGATATAAGACTCTAACAATTAATTGACATAATTAATGTAAGGATGATACTATTTTAATTGCCTCGTTTATCCTAACAATTTTTTTTAATAAAAGATAATATTAATAAAAATGAGATAGCAAATAATTTAATAATAACCCAAAATCAAAACTTCTAGAATTTTTTTCATAAAATTATTAAGACGAAAAAGGACATATTAACATGAAGAATTAAAACCTTTAGAATTTTTCTGATGACCAATGGGGTGTATCAATAAAATAGTCATCATATATATGAATTAAGGTGCCGAAGGCAGACTACGATGAAACATTATGTATAGATCATATATAGATCCATCATGTACCAAAATACTCTTAAGTAGAGCCGTCAAAACAACTACAAGGCTCTACATTTTTTTTGTTTTATTATTAGACCTCCTATCAAAATAATCTTTTAAGGGGACTTTAATTTCGGCCCATTATTTCATCGGGCTTAAGGAAGGAGGCCCATAGACCCCAATATTTTGTTAATTTTAAGATTTTTTTCTTGAAAAAAAATTCAATAAAAAAAAATGAAAATTTTTTATCGAAAAAAAATCGAACATTTTTTATCCAAAAAAATTCAGACATTTTTTATCGTAAAAAATTGGAAACTTTTTATAGAAAAAAATCGGAAATTTTTTATCAAAAAAAGTTGGATATTTTTTATCGAAAAAAAATTAGACATTTTTTTATCGAAACAAAAAATCAGACATTTTTATCGAAAATAAATCAGAAATTTTTTATCGAAAAAAGTCAGAAATTTTTATCGAAAGAAAATCATAAATTTTTATCGAAAAAAAATGGGAAAATTTTGTAGAAAAAAATAAAAAAAAAGTTATTAGTGAAAAAATTAAAAAACTTTATTTTTCAAAAAAGAAAATCGATTCTTTTCTTAAGTGAGGCCAATAATTAGGGGACTTGTCAAATTGACAGCTCTACTAATAAGTGGGGTCCACCAAGTACAAAATACATCAAAGTACAAGGCTCCTTATTTTTTTTGTTTTATTATTAGACCCCCTATCAAAATAATCTTTTAAGGGCCCTTAATTTCGGCCCATTATTACATGGGGCTTAAGGAAGGGGACCCATAGGCCCCCAATATGAAAATTTTACCTCATACCCTCCCAATTATACCAATACCCCCATTTTATGAATGAAATGACATTTTTGCCTTCTTATTTATAATAAAACGTTAAAAAATTGTCATTCACATTTCCGGAACAAAAAAAGTAAGTTTTTTTTAAAAAACTTCCAAAAAACTTGGTTAGAAGTTTTCCGGTACAGAAGAAATATCCCGGCAAACTTGAAAAAAAAGTTTTCCAGAAGAATTAAATTTAAAAAAATTGTTCTGTACCGGAAAACTTGGGTAGGAAGTTTCCGGTACAGAACAATTTTTTTAAATTTAATTCTTCTGTACTGGAAACCTTGTGGATGAAGTTTTCCGGAACACAGTTCTGTACCGGAAAACTTAGGTCTGAAGATTTCCGGTACACAAGTTTTCTCTTATGTACCGGAAAACTTTTTTTTTCAAGTTTTCCGGAAGTTAGTGTGAAAAAAAAAATTTAACTTTTTATTATGTAAAATAGTCAAAACAAGTTGAGGGTATTTTTGGCATTTTGAAAATTATTTGGGGGTACAGGGTCAAATTTTCCCCCAATATTTTATTAATTTTAAGATTTTTTTCTGGAAAAATAATTAATTAAAAAAAATGAAAATTTTTTATTGAAAAACAAAATCAGAAAATTTTTATCGAAATAAAATGGAAACTTTTTTATCAAAAAAAATCGAACATTTTTTATCCAAAAAAAGTCGGACATTTTTTATCGAAAAAAATTGAGAATTTTTTATCGAAACAAATCAGAAATTTTTTATCGAAAAAAATCAGAAATTTTTTATCGGAAAAATTGGATATTTTTTATCGAAAAAAAAATTAGACATTTTTCATCAAAACAAAAAAACGAACATCTTTTATCGAAAAAAAATCAAAAATTTTTAACCGAAAAAAGTCAGAAATTTTTTATCGAAAATTTTTATAGAAAAAATATAAAAAAAATTATCGATGAAAAAATTGAAAAACTTTATTTCTCAAAAAAGAAAATCGATTATTTTTTTAAAAAAGTGGGCCTATGGGCCTCCTAAGCTCACAAATTTTTAGGGGGCTTTTAGTTTAGGGGGCCTTTGAAATTATTAATGTTTTTGGCCCCTTCAAAATGTGGGCTGAGGCCAATAATTAGGGGGCTTGTCAAATTGACAGCTCTACTCATAAGTGGGGTCCACCAAGTACAAAATACATCAAAGTACTAAACATTCTATTATAATACATACTACCACCAAAACACATAAGCTTAAAATTATTAGAAAAAACCAAAGATAATTAAGGATAATTATCTTAATTATACGAAATATTTTTTCTTCACATACAAATAAATGGTCAAATAGAAAATCTAATTCTACATAATAAAAAATAATTGTTAGAAAATTAAATATGAGAAAACACAATTTTTAACGTGAAAAACTTCTCTCAAATTGAGGGGTGGATATGCCAAAGTAACTTTCAGAGAAGGTAAAACTACTCAGACTTATATTAAAATAACAAACTCAGTGGTATAAATAACCTATCAAAATTGTAAATTAAACGGAGCAAGTTTGCTGTTACCACCACTAGAACCAAACCTTTCTTTTTCTTCTCTATCTGTCGTACTTCTATCTTGCTTGGGACAATTCCTTTTTATTATTATAATTAGTCATTTTCTTTCTCACATGGGCCAAGCCCATTAAAACCCTTTTTTTTCTTTCTTTTTCTTTTCCTTCAACAACAACAACAACAACGACAACAACAACAACAATAATAATAATAATAATAATTATTATTATAATAATTATAATAATATTAATAAAGTTGGTGGGTTCCACTTGAGGAGTGAGCCCACCGAATAAATCTCTAATTTTTCGTTATTGTTTTTAATGAAGTTTTTGAAACAAAACACAATTTAAACCAACTTTTCTTGTAGTTTTCTCTCTACATTCCCAACCACTCCAAACATTGCAACACCCATCACCAAAGTCTCTCTAGGAAACATATGAGGAGTGAGAGTAACCTTTGGGAATAAGGTCACTATCTCCCTCTGGTAACCCCCTTCTTGCATATGTCTCCTCGCAACTAGATGCACATGAATCTCGCCACTCCAACATTTTCCAAATAAAGATGGACATGGGATAAATGGAAATTGATTTTCCATTCTCGTCTATCAGGTCGACTCTCTTACTCTCTCATACAAGGTCAACTAGAACTGGGAACTCCGTCACTTGGTTCGCCCCATTCACGTTAAATTTTTGGCCTCGTATGGTCATTGTCTCCACTTTCAACCCTAAATATGTTGCTCATCCTAAAGTTGGGTCAAAACTCCAAAAACAAACGATTATCGCGGTTTGGGAAGGCTAGTAATCTCTGTCAACCCCATCAAATTTAGCAAAGTGTAGCCCCTCATCACAAAAGGGGATGGCGTATGGCCCAAACAGTAATGCATATCAAGGGTCACCTACCAAAAATAATAGATATACATATACGATGCAAGTAGCATAGACAAAGCAGGTAATCATATAGTTATAAACAACATATCATAATCAAGTTCATGCATTTATTCCAATAATAATTGCAAGTCCTAATGCAACTCTAGATGGCAATGCACGTGATTTTGAAATATGTAAATTTCCACATAAGGGAGTGGAAGATTCCACAACTATGTTGTCCATTATCGATAACATCTTAGAGGTGGTCGTTCTCGATAACATTACAACTAAATAATCTCTACAATGATAAGATGTGTCATTAACAATAACCACACCTCAAGGCCTATGTCGGTCATTATATACTATGATATGCATGTGCGTACGATTATTTATATATGCAATGCATTGTTAAATCATTAACTAATAAACATATGCATTTATCTTAGGACATATTTAAATAGACACAAGTATATGCACTTAAGAGAAATTCATATGGCGCAACTTCACTTAGCACATATACAAATAGTTCATTTAGACACTACAACATTTATGGTCTCTAACAACAATTTTTTAAGCAACATGTATAAAATGTTACCTAAAAATAGATGAGACAACATTTTATATTTGTTGTTAGTATTGTTTTTGCAACACCATATAAACGTTCTCCAAAATATTTTTGGACACAATTTTAAAATATCTCTATGATAACTCTATGACAATATTTGATAATTGTTCTCTTAGACATTTCTAAGAACATTTTTCAATTATTATTTTGTTTTAAATAAAAGACTACAATTATAAAATGGTATTTAAAAATTTAACATTCATGGAATGTTTTGCAGGAATAATTTCCTCCAAACAATATATTAATATATATATATATATATATATTCAATATTTAAACATTATATTATTTTTTTATTATATAAAATAAAAGATAGTTAAAAAAAAGTGTAACGTCAACAGAAGAAGAAAATTAAGGAAATGTTAGGCTAGGCTAGTTTCCAATAATCCTAAATCCGCAAATCATCAACATACCATCAAGTTTTTTCACTAAATCCCTAAATCATTAACACATTGCACCGTCGTTCACGCTCTTCATCACAATCAACACGATCTCACCTTCATTCACCCCTCCGTCAACATACCGTCAACACGATCTCTCCTTCGTTAACAACAACATAGTTTGCGTCATTTTGCACTTGTTCTTTCTCATGTTCTCTAGTGTCCCCATGTACTGACAGGTTTGCATCTTTGTTCATATTTTCGCGTTTTCTTGTTTGCTGTTATGTTATGTGGGTTGCTCTATACAATGTTTAGTTTAAGGGTCATCTTCTCTATTTTGTTTGTTGCGTTTCTTTTTGCTTTGATGTTTGCTTTGATTTGTATAATTTTTACTTTCAATTCTTGTTCACTATATTTTTTTGGTCATTTATGTTCAAAATTTGATTTTCATTCATCATAATTTTGAAGCCATAATTAAGCATATGATAT
This sequence comes from Cicer bijugum, assembly GCA_037974875.1. Lineage (NCBI taxonomy): Eukaryota > Viridiplantae > Streptophyta > Magnoliopsida > Fabales > Fabaceae > Cicer > Cicer bijugum. Next base: position 916,794 of record JBBPBT010000439.1, on the reverse strand, counting down.
TTTGGTTTACGTTGTAGGAACTAGGAAATACAACACATTTAATTTTGTTCTGTTAAATCATGAGCTATTTTGTTTTGGAATTGTTTTTGTTTGTGTAGCTTCCAAAGGAACAAAGAGAGCTTACTCAAGTAGAAATTTTTGTTGAAACTTGGAAAGAAAATAAAGAAAAGCCATTGGATGTAGAAACTAAAAAAAAATTGTATGCTAAAAGATATCGTTACAATAACTTTATGTATTTTAGTGTATTTTGGTATTGAACTCGAAGGCTTTTTAGCCAAAGTTATTAATATTTTGGGAGTTTAAAGGACCAAAAAGTTATATTGATGCTCGATTAAAATTACTCGTCGATAAATAAATTAAATTAACTGCGGTGAATCTTTTACGAAGAATTTAATGTGAAATGGCAATTTTAATAAATATCTAGATATTTGGAGATATTTGTTAAAAGTAATTAATATATATATATATATATATATATATATGTTTGTGTGGAGGGAAAAGAAAAATAGAAAGAAAAGAAATATAAAGGAAGGAAAAAGGAAGAAAGGAAAAGAGAAAGAAAACAAAATCCTTTTTCTTTCTCTGCCTCGCGTGAAACTCCCTCCCTTATTCTTCCATTTTTGTTTTCTTGGCTTCCTTTTACTTCAAGAAAAGAAACCCAAGGCATAGTGGGCGAGAAAGATCAAATTCCCAACTTCTTCCTTATTCCCGGATTCGAAAACGGAGTTAGGGATTTCAAAACCGTCAAACACAAACCTCCACGTTTCATCTAGATCTAAGCTTCATTTCGCAAAGAGATAGAAGGGAAAGTTGCTCACTACCATGCTACGGTTCTAGGGAACCAACTTTGGAAGCGACGTCGAGAGCGGAGGTTTTATCGGATTTACTCGCGGTAATGTAATCGCATGTTAAAGCTAACGCGAAGGTAAGGGCTCCTTCCAAACTTTTAGTTTGCATTAGGGACTTATCTGTGGTGGTGTGAAAAAGAATTTGTTAGGGTTGAAGTGTTGAATTGGGGAAAATGAATTTAATGCTTTATGGGTGAAATTCTAATGTGGGGTTTTGGTGATATTGATGAATGTTTTGTGGAAAATGAATTTAACCCATTTATGTATGATTTTGAGTAAATGAAATTTGTTGTGTTCGAGTGGTGGGTTGTGTTGATTGGTGTCGTCGTATTTGATCTGTTCATAATTGATACTTATGAAATCTGAGATTTGTTTGAGTGGATTTTGTGGAAAAATAAACTGATGTGATTTGGTGTGAATTGTGGATTCAATTTGTAAATATGTCTGAGTATGATCTGTGTGGAATTTGAAAACCATTAGAGTTAAATGAGTATTAAAAATAGGGAATCTTTTAATATCTCTATTTTTTTAATGTTTGCAGTGAAAATCGTTTAAGTTAAATGAGTATTAAGAATGTGGAATCTCTTAATATATTTGTTTACTTAATGTTTGTCGTGAAAATCATTAGAGTTAAACGAGTATTAAAAATGGAGAATCTTTTACTATCTCTGTTTACTTAATGTTTTCAGTGAAAATCGTTAGAGTTAAATGAGTATTAAGAATGGGGAATCTATTAATATCTTTGTTTACTTAAAGATTATCGTGTAAATTGTTAGAGTTAAATGAGTATTAAAAATGGGTAATCTTTTAATATCTGCATTTACTTAACGATTGTCGTGGATAGAGTCAGAGTATGCTCATGCATTTCATAGTACATGGTGACCGGATGGGCCATGGTGATAGTGGTGACCGGATGGGTTATGAGATGATTCCTTGTGATTTGTTGGTTCATCTTATCCATGGGCCACAAGATGATTCCATGTTATTTGTTGGTTCATCTTATCCAGGGGCCACAAGATGATTCCATGTGATTTGTTGGTTCATCTTATCCTTGCGGGGATTGTCGCGTCATGTAAGGTCTGCGATAGACTGCACATTTTTGGTAAATCGTGCTGACTCGTGATAGGTGGCACATCGGTAAATAGTACTTCGACCTGTGATAGGCGGTACATTTACGATTTAAGTTTTTAGTAAATCGTGTTGACCCGTGATAGGTGGCACCTCGGTAATTTAGTACTTTGGCCTGTGATAGGCGGTACAATTATGATTTACGGCCCTTCGAGGAGGGTTTTAGTTTGGAATTCCGAGTCCATGCATTTTGGCATATACACATTGCATTAGGGTGCTTGGCACACGAGTCGTGTTTGATTCAAGATTATGATTGCGTGTTTGAACTTGAGATGTTGTGGTAATTGCGTTGTAATTGCTAAGTGTGGATGTTTTGGAATTGTGTGATAGTATGTTTGATTGAAAAACTATTTTGAAGCTCATGATGTCGTAGTGATTATGTTATAAGTGCTAAGTGTTATGTTTTGGAATTGTGTGTAATGGTGATCGATTCAGTTATGTAGTTTTAGAAATACTTCAGAAAAATCGATTTCCCAATCGATTCTGTTAAAAGTTATTGAACACAATCGATTTGCCAATCGATTTGGCAAGTTACAGGGGCTCAACTACTTAAGAAAATCGATTTCCCTATCCATTTCCCAATCGATTGATTTAAACCAAGAATACAGTTTTCATTGAAAATCTTTAAGAAATCGATTTCCCAATTGATTTGCTGAGTAAAAACTTTTATTCTGAGTCAGACAATCGCCTGCTCAATTGATTCATCAATGGATTGGTCAGTTGTTTATTACTTGATTGATTTAAAACCTTATTTTGATTATATTTTTATTTGGCAAGTATTATATGAACTTTTAGCATATGGAAAACCCTTTTAAGGTGCATGCTAAGTTGAAAGGTTATTTTGTGCATTTAAAAACTTAAATGTTATGTGTTAATTGTTATTTTCGGTTAGTGACCCTTTACAACTATTGTGGAAATCTGGGCTTTGCCCTCATATGAGAGCCAGGAAAATCCTACCGGTTCGTACCCTGTGGATGAGAATGTAGATGGGAACGCCTGAATGGAGCTATGTTAGGAGGATCTTACGGGGCACATGGAGATCACTCAGGATGTACAGTTTTTTGTGTGTAGAATGATCAAATTAGGTTGACATAGAGGGAACATATGTCTTTCTTTTGAATTGCGTTTATTTTAAATTGGAAGACTGTACCTATACTAATATTGTCAGCATGACATGTTATTTTCGATGGGTTCCATGTACCACTTTTTGATGTGTAAATACTTTGGATTCATATTTCGAAAAACTATTCCACTGCTTGTAAATTATATTGACTTTAATATTTATCCAACGATATTTCCATACTTATTTCTTTGTTTTATGAATTTGTTTTGAAAAAAAAAATACATTCTCGCTGTTAAAAATCGGGGTGTTACACATGACATGTTACATTGTTTTGGGAGAAACATAACTAAAACTTCCTTAAAGGTGTGACACCCTAAACCCCAAAAATAAAAATGTAATTTTTTTCTCTTATAAAATAGAGAAATTCTTCAAACAATTAAATATACAAGCTTTTGAACCTATTTTTTTTATTAAGGTAAAGAATACCACGTAATCATAAACATATCACATAAATCCAAAATTTCCATCAAACATAATGACATCGAAATCATAATATCAGATAACAAAATCCTTTTTGAAGTACACATACTTATGTTTTAAATTAAGTGCAAATATAATCCCAACACAATATCACTATCAGAGCGGGAATTCCCAAAATAAAAATGCTTAAAATAACATCGACACAATGCATATAATAAGAGTCTCCAAGACATGATGGCCTCCGCCTCTCTGATGGTATTAGACATGATGGTATTAGTTCCTCTCATGAATCTTCAATTGCCTAGAAGCATATGCTACCACCTTCCCATCCTGCATAATTACTCCACCTTATCCGGAACCACACGCATTACAATATACTACAAAGGGTTCACTGAGGTCGGGTAATACTAAGATCGGTGCAGAGGTCACAATGGGTATCCCACACAAACAATTCCCCTTTTCGGGTAAACTTAGTTAAAGGTAAGGCCAACATGGAGAATCCTTCGATCAACCTACGATAATAACTTTCCAATTCTAGGAAACTCCTAATCTCAGTCACTGATTTAGGCGCTTTCCATTCTAAGACACTCTCCGCTTTGGAAGGATCAACAACTATTCCACCTTTTGAAATTATATGTCATAGGAAACTTACTTCCTCTAACCAAAATTCACACTTAGGCAACTTGGCAAATAATTGTTTCTCCTTAAGGATTTTCAAGACTATCCTTAAATGTTCACCATGCTCTTCCTTAGTCTTAGAGTACACTAAGATATCATCTATAAACACAACCACAAAAGAGTCTAGGTAAGGATGAAAGATCTGATTCATGTAATCCATAAACACTGCTGGTGCATTAGTCACACCAAACAGCATAACTAAATACTCGCAATGGCCAAAACGGGTCCTATTGGCGGTCTTAGGGGTATCAGAAGGCTTCACTCGGATCTGATGGTAACCTGATCTCATATTGATGTTGTTAGGCTTATCCCTCTCATCTGACTCCATGAATTCAATGGTTTTACTAAAAAAATCTACGCAGACATGGTTGGCATATAGCTAATCCATACCAAGAATCACATCAACCAGACACAAAGGTAAACACACTAAGTCAACTCGGAATTCCCTTCCACACACATGGATAGAAATATCAAGACAAACACTAGAGGTATCAACATAATCACTAGTTGGGGTATTCACAATCAAATCATACTATAAATGAGATATAGGTAGTCCTAAACGTCTAACACAATCAAGAGACACAAAAGAATGAGTGGAACCACAATCAAATAGTACAAATAAAGGAGTATCACTTATGAGACATGTACCTTGGATCAAGTTGTCTTTCTCAGACGCTCCTGCACCACTGAGGGCAAAGACTCTTCCATTGGATTTAGGTCGACTGGCTTGGGAACTCTGGTTTCCAAGTTGTGGAGTCTTCCTTGGGTAGGGGCATGTGGTGCTAATGTGGCCTTGTTGTTGACAATTAAAATAAGTAATTCCAACATCTCTGCATTCATATGCCATGTGACCCTGCTTACCACACTTGTGACACCGGATAGGAGTAGCTGGATCACCATTATTACCATTGTTGTTGTGCGAGACTTGACTCATGTTGTTACTATTTCCGTTACTAACTCCTCATCCATTGGGGTTTCCTCTACCACTCCCATAACTATAATTGTCTCCATTTCCTTTTCCGTTACCACTACTAGCTCCTTTTCCAGCTGAAAAACTGTATTGTTGATAATTCAGACGACTTCCAAATTTACTAGGAGGAAAAGAGTACGGTTTTCCTCTATTATGATGCATAAGCCTCTTGTCCTTCATGGTTCTAGTGTTTCGGTAATGTGCCTTTTTAGCACGACTATCTTCATCATAAATCCTACTCTTATTCACTAGGGTAGGAAAGTTACGGATCTCTTGTGTTCCAACCTGTTTCTTGATATCTGGTCTGAGTCCCATTTCAAACTTGATGCACTTAGACTTTTCTCCTGTATCTCCAACATAGAGTGAATAGTACCTAGATAATTCCTTGAACTTAGCATCATACTCCGCTATCGACATATTCCCCTCTTCCAATTTAACAAATTCCATCTCCTTTCTATTACGGATATCTTCAGGGAAATACTTAATTAGAAACATGTTCTTGAATATAGCTCAAGTAATTACAGTCCCTGCATTATCTAAATGTTGGCGCGCATTATTCCACCAATGTTCAGCTTCCTCTGTCAACATAAAGGTGCTAAGATGCAATTTCTAACCTTCAGGACATGCCACTCATCTGAAATTTTTTTCAACTTCTTGCAACCACTTTTGAGCCCCATCAGAATTATAGTGACCTTCAAATGTTGGAGGGTTAGCCTTGTGGAATCAATCCATCACCATGAATTCATTTATTTGTACATTTCCTTGGCAACCACTATAGCTAGTAGCTTGAGCAACAATTTGTGCAGCTTGTGCAATAGCTTGAGATTCAGCCAAAGCTTGGAGAGCTTGCATTGTAACTCCTGCCATGGAATCTAGATCCTCAGCAATGGCAACATCATTCCTTCCACTAGCCATCGCTACCTACATCAATCAGATAAGCCAATCAAATATAGTGAGACACTTAGGGTTGTGAGAACTAACCTAGTTCTACAACACTAACACAGTAATGTCCACAACCACATAACACATAATAGAGTACACAAGGAAACATTGCGAACACATAACACATTTACGGTCTGGTTGGGCCGACCAACTCTGATACCATTAATGTGACACCCTAAACCCCGAAAATAAAAATTTAATTTTTTTTCTTTTAAAATAGTGAAATTCTTCAAACAATTAAATATACAAGCTTTCAAACCTAATTTTTTTTATTAAGGTAAAGAGTACCACGTAATAATAAACATGTCACATAAATCCAAAATTTCAATCAAACATAATGAGATCGAAATCATAATATCAAGCAACAGAATCCTTTTTGAAGTACCCATACTTATGTTTTAAATTAAATGCAAATATAGTCCCAACCCGATGTCACTATCAGAGCGGGAATTCCCAAAATAAAAAAGCTCAAAATAACATCAACACAATGCATATAATAAGATTCTCAAAGACATGATGGCCTCCGCCTCTCCGATGGTATTAGTCATCACTTGCAACTTACAACTCGTCTGCATCCATCGCAAACGCCAAACACAAACAACGAGGGGTGAGTAACGAAATTATGTAATAGTATAAAATAGACGAGGAGAACACGCAAGCAATCAAATTATCACAACCTGAAAAGCAGTCAAGTGCATAATACCAACGATTCATCAAATTCATTCACAATATGACAATCACAAGGATGGAATGTTGTGCATGTCCTATACTCTATACTCATCTTTTGGTACCATTCTACTCTGAAGTACTTGGTTAGGAGGCCTGATACTATGCCACTACAAGAATGGACGGATAATTCATGAATGGCCAAGTCCTCATAGATCCCCTCAACTCAACTCGAGACACACATACGCGACGATCGGGGTACTCTTGTGTTGCACGGTAGCTCCCGACCTTAGGGAATAAGCCACTAATCCACTTAGGAATTCCCCACTAGAGGTACCCCCAAGGTCTACCAGTCTTACCTTACAATTCGACTGTAGCCCTCCACGATCAGGCTTATTCAATTGTAATTCCTTGAATCACTAGGTTTGTCAAATCCTCCCTATATGATGACAAAATAGTTCTAACTCCAAAATCACAACTCAATATGTGTTAGTTTGACTTCACAACATTCATCATTATATATATGTATATAAGTCAATCACAATAAAATCCCACTATTCGGTTTACACTACTCACAATACACAATTTAGTTTCATCAATCACACGGTAAAGAATCATTTAAGTGGCACGTTCAAGTAAAATCAAGATTTCAATCATGTAATAAGAACACGTCAGTACATATCATTCATACAATAACAATTAATATAAATTCATAAAATCGAATAACATGCAATCTTAATATAAATTAATTCACAACAATTCTATATGTTTCTAAATTCTATTTTAGTCCTCACTATTGTAGTGGCTTAGTTGCTCTTGATGTGGCTTCTTTAGGGAAACTTTTTCTAGTTTGCTTGCCAAGATGACAACCTTCACACAATTGGTTTAGATGATTGATTGAAGGCATCCCTTTCACCATATTCGTTTCTCCCGTAATTTTAAGTGCACCAAAGTTCAAGTGGCCATTTTGGATACTCATCTTCAAACATTTTACTTTAGTTCTTAGGTTCAAGATAAACATTATATTTTTTGACATAAGAACATAGAAATTAAACTATTATTTTGATATCTAAGCCGAAGATGTTTATTTTTCATGATAATTTCATATCAATTTTCAAGAAGTTGGCCCAAACTCAAAATATTACTCTTTAATTTATGCACATAGTATACATCATTAATCAACTTATGGGTCCTATCTTTAGAAGAGATTAGAATTGTACCTTTCCCTTCAATTTTCACTTTTGATGGGTCTCCAAAGGAAACTTTACATTAATATTTTCATTTAGCTCCACAAATTTATCTTTGCATCTACACATATGGTTACTTGCACCATTGTCCATGTACCATGAACTATTATCATCTCTCTTTTCTTCCTTGAGTGTTAGCCACAAAGTTGACTCTTCATCTTCGTCAATAAAATTAGCCTCTTCTTCCTCTTGATTAGGATCATTACGATATTCCCAAGAAAAATGGCAAAATTCATGACTGTTATAACATTCAACTTTAGATTTATCATACCTCATTTCACGAATTCTTGGTGATGAGTGACTTCTTTCTTCGTAGTTTCATTCACGATTGAAACCTCTTCCTCTTCCTCCTTGACCATGACTACATTCTCGTCCTCTTCCTTTTTCACGTCCATGTCCATTTTGACTATTGAGTCCTCTATCATCCTTCAACGAAGCTTTGATCTTGAGAACTTGCTATAACGACTCCTCTTGTGTTTGTTCATTCTTTCTTCTTGTGCTTGCAATGAACCTTCTAATCCCTTAAAGGATATTAAGTCAAGATAATTCAATTCCTCAATAACACACACCATATAATCGAACTTAGGAGTCAAGAAATCAATAATTTTCTTTGCTACACGAACATCTTCTATCTTGTCTCCATATCTCTTCATTTGATTAATAATTGTCTTAACCCTTGAACAATAATATGAAATTGATTCGGAATCCTTCATTTTCAAAGCATGGAAATCTCCCCTTTGAGATTGAAGTCTTATCTTCTTCATATTGTCAATTCCTTGGAGTGATTTTTCCAAAATCTTCCATGCTTCCTTTGAATTCATAGCATCAACAACCTTGTCAAACATTGTATCAAATATAGATTCTTACATAGAAATTCAACATAGTTCTAGGTTTATCTAATTTCAAATTAGTAATAATTGAAACAATTGAAAAATTCTATAAGAAATATGTGAGGGTTGTTGCACATCTGGTATAACCCACTAAAATCCAAGATGAGTTCAATCTGCAAATCGATGGCGCGTTGGAGTGAGCCAAGACATTGGATAACAAAGTCAACAAAAAAAATTTAGGCCCATTGGATAACAATGTGATGCATAAGATATCATTAGAATTGTACCCAACATAATTTATGAAACTTTTGAGCCCACCATATTAATTAAAATATTCGGCTTCCTATATTCCTTGTAAAAGCAAGGATTCGTGCAAACTTCTACAGTGTAACCCTTATGCCATGGAAACGTAGATACTAGAAAGTTCACTTGAACCAGTTTTTCCTTCACTATGTCTCTCAGCAACCTCCAATGTTTGTATGTTTTTCAAGAAACTTGGTGTCTCTAGACAAAAAGAGGATGATGTTTATGTTTGTTGGAAGTTTCATATCAGCATATCAGAGACATAGATGTATCCGATCATTTCCCCATTTGATTAATCACTTTGACGCCCAATTAGGGACTGAAGCCGTTTAAGTTCAAGAGTAGTTTGTTAGAGCACGATGATTTCTTGGCCTTTATGAAATCATTATAGGAGGATTGAAAGGTTTAAAGATCAAAGTCGTTTATGTTGAAAGAAAAACTAAGATGGCTAAAGGATAAGTTATAGGTGTGGAATCTTGATACTTTTGGTATAATTGATTTGCAAATTGGCAAACTAGTAAAGGAATATAAATGAATGCATTGGAAAAAAAAAATATATGTGAAGAGCTGGGGATGGAAATGGGTAGGGTTTGGGTAGGTATTATAATACCCGTCCCTATACTCGTAGTTTAAAAAAATACCCATACCCGTGCCCGTACTCTCTTGGGTATCAATTTTAATACCCTTACCCTCTGGATACCTAAGTGCCTGTACCGATACCTATTAGTCACACTTTTACTAAAATAGATCGATAAATAAATGATATTGTTGTGATTATATTTAAAATTTATTAATCCAATCATAAAGTATTATTGTAAGACCCATAATTTTAAATTATACCTTATGTATTTTAGTGTATTTTAGTATTGAAATCGGAGGCTTTTTAGCCAAGTTATTAATATTTTGTGAGTTTAAATGCCCAAAAATATATTTTGATGCCCCGATTAAAATTACTCATCGATAAATAAATTAACTGCTGTGAATCTTTTACGAAGAATTTAATTTTGGGGAGTTTTGTTAAAAATATCTCGAGTTGCTAAAAAATTGTATATGTCAGTTGAGTTGCAACGAGAGAAGTTATTTTTGTGAAATTGTTTAAGAGGTTATGGGTAAAATGGTAACTAACTTTGGAAGTGACGTCGCGAACGAAGGTTTTATTAGAATTACTCGCGTTACGGTAATCGCTCGTTAAAGGTATCGTTAAGGTAAGAGCTCCTTCCAAACTTTTAGTTTGTATTTAGGGACTTATCTGTGATTGTGTGGAAAAATAATTTGTTAGGGTTGAAGTGTTAATTTGGGGAAAATGAATTTAAAGCTTTTATGGGTAAAATTTTAGAGTTGGGTTTTGGTGATATTGATGAGTGTTTTGTGGAAAATGAATTTAACTCATTTAAGTATGATTTTGAGGAAATGATATTTTATGTGTTTGAGTGGTGGGTTGTGATGATTTGTGTTTGTCGTATTTGACGAGTTCATATTTAATATTTATAAATTTTGAGACGTGTTTGTGTGGATTTTGTGAAAAAATGAATTGATGTGATTAGTGGATTGAATTTGAGAATATGTCTGAGTATGCTCTGTGTGGAATTTGAAAATCATTAGAGTTAAACGAGTATTAAAAATGGGGAATCTTTTAATATCTGCGTTTACTTAATGATTGTCGTGAAAATTGTTAGAGTTAAATGAGTATTAAAAATGGGGAATCTTTTAATATCTACATTTACTTAACGATTGTCGTGGATAGAGTCAGAGTATGCTCATGCATTTCATAGTACATGGCGACCGGATGGGCCATGGTGATAGTGGTGACCGGATGGGCCACAAGATGATTCCATGTGATTTGTTGGTTCATCTTATCATTGTGGGGATTGTCGCGTCGTGTAAGTTATGCGATAGACTGCACATTTTTGGTAAATCATGCTGACCCGTGGTAGGTGGCACCTCGGTAAATAGTACTTCTGCCTGTAATAGGCGGTACATTTACAATTTATGTTTTTAGTAAATCGTGCTGACCCGTGATAGGTGGCACCTTAGTAATTTAGTACTTCGGTCTGTGATAGGCGGTACAATTATGATTTACGGCCCTTCGAGGAGGATTTTGGTTTGGAATTCCGAGTCCATGCATTTTGGCATATACACATTACATTAGGGTGCTTGGCACACCAGTCGTGTTTGATTCAAGATTATGATTGAGTGTTTGAACTCAAGTTGTCGTGGTGATTGTGCTATAATTGCTAAGTGTTATGTTTTGGAACTGTGCGTAAGCGTGATTGATTTCAAAACCAATTCGAAACTCAAGATGTTGTGGTGATTGCTCTATAATTGTTAAGTGTGATTGTTTGGGTTTGTGTGTAAGTATTGATTGGTTTCGAAACCCTTTAAAAAGCTAAATTTTGCTGAACTTTGTTGTTTTTCTGCTGCTGTTTGATGTGTATTCGATTACAGCAAGCTGTATTCGAATACATACATGTTGTTTTTGCCACTGACTTACTGTGTAGTCGAATACAGACATGTTGTTTAGCTACTGAATTGCTATGTTGTCGAATACAGAAGGCTGTATTCGAGTACAAACATGTTGTTTTTGCTGCTGAATGCTGAAACAGCCTTGTATTTGATTACAGAGATGCTGTATTCGAATACAACAGTGTTGTTTTGTTAAAAACTTCATTTTTCAACCTTGTTTATGCATGTTTGGCATATGAAAACCCTTTTAACGTGCATGCTAAGTTGAAAGGTTATTTTGTGCATTTAAAAACTTAAATGTTATGTGTTAATTGTTAATTTCAATTGGTGACCCTTTACAACTGTTGTGGAAATATGGGCTTTGCCCTCATATGAGAACCAGGACCATCCTTCCGGTTGGCGCCCTGTGGATGGGAATGTAGTTGGACGCACCTGACTGGAGCTGTGTTAGGAGGATCTTGTGGGGCGAGTGAAGATCACTCGGGATGTATAGTTTTTTGTAGAATGATCAGATTAGGTTGACGTATAGGGACTAGATGTCTTTCTTTTGGGACGTGTTTATTTTAATTTGGAAGACTGTACCTATACCAATATTTTCAGCTTGACATTTTATTTTCAATGGGTTTCATGTACCACTTTTTGATGTGTAAATACTTTGGATTCGTATTTCAAAAACTATTCCGCTGCTTGTAAATTCTGTTGACTTATTTGTCATTGTGTTACGACTTAAATATTTATCCAAAGGTATTTTCTTTCTTTATTTCTCTGTTTTTTTATTTCTTTTGAAAAAAAAATACACTGTCGCTGTTAAAAATCGGGGTGTTACAATTATAAACCAAAATATTTTCTAACTCAAAATATTTCAAATGAACACTCGTTACAATACATATTCTAATATTCATAATAATACTTTTTGAAGTTGCAAGTCCTACGACAATATTATTCGAGATATGTAAAAACAATTGATAGGAAGTTGCAAGTGTAATTATAAAGTCACAATTGATAAGACATAACTCTTAGTTATAAAGTCACAATTATTTACATATTCACCAAAATAATATTCTTAAAAAATTTGCAAACCTTTATCTTTCAATTATAAATATTGTTGTGGCCTAATTATATTAATAGATGTTAACGCATAAAAGAAAATAATTAATTAAACTAAATACTAATATAATAAATTAATAAATAAATAATATATTTAAATAAATGCGGGTGTGGGACGAGGTGAGTACTATAGTACGCTTACCCGCCCCCATACCCGCTTAATTTTGCGGGTGATTACCAATCCCCGTGCCCATACCCATTATGCGGGTTTTTACCCTACCCATTGGGTCTGAGTCTAATTTCCATCCCAATAGAGAGCACACATAATAGAATGGTTCTGAGTCCATAAGATAACTATTTACTAACAACCTTTTTCTCGGATGAAGAGGTCAAATTGGCAATATGGAGTTGTGATGGTAATAAGAGCCCAAACTGATAAGCCCGTTAGTTTATGGTATTATTCCGTAGTAAAAATTATCATTCATATAAAGACTTTATAAGGAGTTTCAATGTCTTTACTATGATAATTAGTTAAAATGATTCTTTTTCATAAATTAATTTTTTTTTATTAAAATATGCAATAAAAGTAAGGCAAAAATATCTACAGTACATTCCTTCTTTGGGATTGTAGTTTCTCATAATGATAGATACAATAAAACTAAAATTCTCTAAGTCTTGGGTGTTGAATTCTTAAAAATAAAATAAACCATTATAAAGAATTCCTTCGTTGAAATACCAAAAGTGTATTTTAAACTAATAACCAATATATTTTTATCATTGTTGTGTTATAAAAATCTATTAAGAAAAGCAATCTTTCATTATTTCAAGAGAACTAACATTTATTTTCATAATTTGATTCTCTGGTAAAATCTTCTGGGTTAGATATGAAATTCACTTTTCAGTACATCATTTAATATCCAAGTACGAATATGATTCTTATTAAAGTTGGATTAAAAGATAAATACCCATGACAAAAAGAAAGAAATAGAAAGTGTTAAAGATCTATCACTAGAAATCCTACAACCCAAGAAAAGGAAGATCTACTCACACATGATCATAGTGGAATCAAAACTTAATTGTTAAAAATGGGAATTGTTAAGGGTACAAGAAAACTAAATATTATTAAAAATGTAAAATTGTTAAGGGAACAAGAACACAAACAAGAGTAACAAAAGAGTTTGTGAACATGAATATGTGTCACAAATTTAGTATTTTCATCCATTATCTTATAGCCCTAGGTGCCTTCATGGACTTTAATTACAAAATCATAATAATTTCACAAAAGAAAAATGGTTCAACAGCAAATGTTGAGAAAATTATGGTCGTAGTGGCCACTACGGTCAGGCAATAATCCTTGCTACCTTGGAGTGGTAAATTCTCACATTTTATTTTTTCATCCAACCATTATGGCTAGGTCGTAAATCTTGTTGGAACTTGCTTTTCTTTCATCTTCTTGATAAGGACGAACCATGATTGCACCACTTGACTTTAGAGCTCTTTGCACCAAAAATCTACATTTATTCCTTTACTTCCCCTTACAACAAAAACAAAACAAAAATATAGTGAAACATAACTGAAACCTGATCAACAACATCATACTAACTTATCAAACAATCCTATAAAAATAGATATGTTCTAGTAAATCAAATTCCATCGTGTTTCAATTATTTCTTGTCCTCAAGAAATTGCTCCATGTAAAAGTTATGAATAAACAAACACCATGAATAGGGAACTCAACATTCAATTCAAGTGCACAACTCGAAACCATGGGATTACCATCTTCGGTTCCAAAACTTCAAGCACTCAACTCCCAATTTTTTTTTAGTATTTTAGGGTAATGTTTATTCACTCAAAATTTCCCCAAGGCAGAATGTCATACCATAAGCTTGACTATTAACTAAATCACAACTACATCTCTCATGAGAGCATATATGAATCAAAACATTTTTCAAGGTTTTAATGGGACCTAGGGAAAATAGGTGGGGAAAACCAAAGGGAGTCTTGTATGTTGTAAGAAGTAATACCAATGGAAGTCTTGTATGTTGTACAATAGGCCCAAAGGACATCATCTAGCTTCAAGGTCTAGTCCTTCCTTGACGGAAAGATAATCTTCTCGAGGATACTCTTGATCTTTCTATAGGAAACTTCTACTTGACTGTTAATTTGAGCGAGATATGTTATGGAAGTTATCAACTTCACTCCATACTTACTTAGTAGGCTTTCAAATAGTTTAGTTATGAAATGAGAATTGCCATCAATGATCACCACTCCAGGCACACGCAACCTCGAAAATATTACATTCTTAAAGAGCTTAATCACTATCTTAGAGTCATTTGTTGGGGCAGCCACAATTTCAATCTACTTGGACATGTAATCCACCGCCATAAAGATGTATTGATTTCCAAGAGATGAGGGGAATGGTCCCATGAAATCAACTCCCCAAATATCAAAGATTCAAATTTCGAGGACATTGATCAAAGACATTTTATTTCTTTATGATATGTTTCTGGTACGTTAAAGTAGATCATATTGAAACACAAGACGATATACATATTTGTAGAGTGTGGGGCAGTAGTAGCCTGCTTGAAATATCTTGTTGCAGTTTTTGAGGAACTAACATGTCCTTTGTAAGAAGAAGAATGACAATGAAACATGATGTTTTATGTGTCTTCTTCCGGGACACATATTCCAAAAATTTCATCAGTCCCTCTCTTAAAAGGTAGAGGTTTATCCTAATAGTAGTGCTTAAGATTCGAGCAAAACTTATTTAATTGATTGTTCAAATCTAAGGGTAGTACTCCATCTGCTAGATAGTTCACAAAAATAGTGTACCATGATGCTTTTATTTGTGAAAGAGCAAACAATTGATCTTCAAGGAAGGAATCATCCAAGGGTAACTCATTTTCATTTTTTTTATGTAGCATTGAGAGATCACCCACCATATCTTCAATCCCCTTCTTGTCTTCAATTTCAAGATCAAACTCTTGGAGAAGTAGTATCCATCAGATAAACCTCGGTTTTGTAACTCCTCAAATTTTTTATCCAAAGCATTACTTAAAAATACTTATTACTTAGAAAAATTACGACAATTTTTTTTAAGTAAGAATACCTAAACTACTATTGATTAAAATAATTTGTAAATTCTAAACTCTAAAATAGTATACATAATAATAGAAACTCAAAATACAGTAGATAAATAGAAACTCAGTCAAAATGAAAAAAAAAACTTTTATGAGTTCTTAGGATATCGTTTTTCTCAAAATACAAATGTTAGACATAAGTCCATTTATGATATTATTGACAAACATACATCATGTGATAAATCCAATATTTTAAACTGAGCAAAATTTCACGAACAACAACTCAACCCTACATACTTGAGACAATTGCTTGCAACTCAAGGAATCAACAAAAGTAGGAAAATTCACTAAGCAAATCGATTAGACAAATCGATTTTGTAATAGGGTTGTATGAAAAAAATGTAATCGGTGATTAAGCAATCGATTAGGCAAATCGACTGGCACATTTACTGAAGATCAATTGTGCAAGTCAGAAGCAAGTCGTTTTGGATCCTAATCGATTTGGCAAATCGATTGTTCCAATCATAGAGACTAAGCAAATTGTTTAAATCGATTGACAAAATCGATTGTCCTAGTTACAGAGCCAATCCAGTTTTTAAATAATCAATTAGGCAAATCTATTTCAATAAAGGTCTCAGAATGAACAGGGTCTGTAATAGAACACAATCGATTGGCACAATCCATTAAAACAAATTTCTTGTTTAACAAGTTTGGCATCTCTTTTCAGAAACAACTGGTACATCTCTTTTCAGAAAAATATTACGTAATCAATTGACACATCGATTAGCATGAAATAAGCTAACTCCCTGTAATGATCCAAATCGATTTGGCTAATTGATTGGATGAAATCCACTGAGTCCCTAAGAACAGTACAATCGATTGGCAAAATCGATTGGAACAATTTTTTTTAAGTTACAGAGGAGATTTAGCCTATGACCTAGTAGATCATATGCATTAATGAATCGATTATGTGACTGAATAAATCGATTGTTTTGATCTCGTTGTTAGAACCAAACACCTGAAATCGATCAGGCAAATCAATTCCATTAAGAACTGCTTTTAAAGTTCTGAAAAGTGAATTAAAATAATCGATTAGGTAAATAAATTAGTTTATGTAGTTTCAAGATTCAAGAAAAACAAGATTCGCGAAATCGATTTGGTAAATCGATTGAGCCTGTTTTATCACATTAATGAATCGATTGGGTAAATCGATTCATCTGTTGTTTTTCTGAAACTATATAAACATTTTTCAATTACTTCTTCTCGTAACATACAACTGAAAAACTCATAACTCAGAACTATCAAAATTCTCATGACTCATAGAACTGATAACAAACTTTGAATATTACTTTTTCAGACTTGAATCAACCATCTTTCGTGATCTATAGAGACCTGGAAAAAAAGATTGCTTGAGAAAGAGAACTAGAGAAGAAGTCTGCTTGAGAAATTTCTGTATATTCTTTTTTGATATTCTGTAACACAAAATTCTGTAAACAAGAACGTTGAAAAATCTAGTAGTGAAACTAGTAGTTATCTTCTGTGTTGAGGGGTCTCATCGAGAAGAAACTTTGCTGTGATCTTGGAAGAGTTCGAAGAAGAACTCTAGGATACAGTGGTTGTGAAAGATAGAATAGGGAGAGTGTTTTAAGATTGATAGGCGGGGAGGCTGGAACATCTGTAAAACGACTCTACAAGATTCTATTGAAAGGCTAAAATCGATTTGATCTTAGGACTGGACGTAGGCTATCTAACAGACGGCCGAACCAGTATAGAAATTGTCGTGTACAATCTCCTACCCTTATCTCTTTTATTTCTGCATTGCTTATATGATTAATCGTGAATGCATAAAATAGTTAAATTCTGTATTAATTGACATTCCTTAAATTGTTAATTTGGCATGCTTGTATCTTGATCAATCTGTTGAACAATTCTTGTATATGTTGCACTCTCTATTAGACAATACCTGTTATGGTCAATCTTCTGTTAGGATTGATATTTGAGACTGTGGTTAATCATTTGTTTAATAAAATTTGAATTTTGTAAACTGGTTAGCATATTGTTAGAATAGGACTTATTCCTCTTATAGAAAAAATGCAATCTCAATAAATTAGGTTTAACTATAATTTATTAATTTAATTCTAAAAATTTAGTAGTACTTGTATGGTGTTCGTATAAAAAGTATTTTTTTTAATTAAATAAGTAAAATACAAATTTTAATTCTCATTTCCAATATCACCAAACTGAGCAGGGAATTTCCCAAATTATAATTCACCTCTTACCTGATTTCGACACTTTCACACGCGAGTACAAGTCTAAAAGAAAAAAAAATATTTGTTCTTTGACTCTTTGTCTTTCAATCGATCTAACTCGACAGTTTATGGGTAAACAACAAAAATAAATTATGAAAATACACTCTAAAAAGGTCAATTTCAAAATTGAATCAAGTAAACTTATCCTATATATATTAATTAGATTTTACTTGCATGTGGGCCTAACCCATAAATTACAATTTACCCCTTTATGTTATTTATTTTTTAAATAACTCTAATAATTTTTAAAACTAATGTGGTTTTAACATTTTTTTAAACAATTTCATTACTAAAATACGACTATTATTTTATAACGTAAAGTTATTAGTCTTTTAAAAATATAATAGTAATAACTAAAATCCTCATACTCATAATTATTAAATTATTATTTATGAAAATATTTACATTAAAATACTACTATATTTAAGAAGATATAAAATAAATTAATATAATTTCAACAATTTAAATTAATTACTAAATCAAAATCAATATGTATTAAACCATCATACCATATTAACCATAAAAAAAAAAGGAAATCAATA
>JBBPBT010000439.1:807958-898117 GCA_037974875.1 Cicer bijugum | reverse complement strand
TATCTAAATGTAATTATGTGCACATTTAACATTAGTCAAGACACAAGAAAATATCACATTAATTACGAATGCACATGTAGATGTAAAATAACCTAAAGTTTTGTTCTTTAAAATATTACACTAAAATACTATTATTTTTAGAAAAATATATAAAATAATAAAACTTAATATTTGTTATTGATAATACTCATTTAATCCAATATCTATAAAACTAGTAGATAATGAGAAACACCCATATAACGATAATTAATCACAAAATTTATTAACATACATTCTAAAGTAATTTTAAAACAAATTACTTATTTAAAATCCTATTTTATTAATAAAATGATTTATTATAAAATTTAGAATCTTACAGGTTCGGCTTATCATATTTCTTTATCAAGAAATATTTGATGGCTGCATGGTCTGTGTAGACAATTATCTTCGATCCCACCAAGTACAGATGAAATTTGTCAATGGTGAATACTAATGCCAATAACGTTTTCTAAGTTGTGGCATAGTTAACTTGAGCTTCAACCCATGTTTTGTTGGCATAATGGATGGCATGAGCTTTCTTGTCTTTTTTCTGTCCCAACACTGCACATACAACAAAATCGCTAGCATTACACATGATTTTAAATGGAAGACTCCAATTATGTTGTTGCATAATTGGAGCAGATATCATTGCTTCTTTTAACTTGCAAAATGACCCAAGACAAAAGTTGCATCACTAAGGAATAGACTTAATAAAGGTTTAGAAATGTTAGAAAAACCTTTGATAAATTGGCAGCAAAATCCTGTATGCCCTAAGAAGTTTCTCAATTCTTTTACAAATGTAGGACGTGACATTCGCTCTTTTACCTCAATCTTTTCCTTGTTTACCTCAATACCTTGCTTCAACACCAAATTTCTAAGAATAATTCTTACTTTAACCATAAGGTGACATTTTTCCCAATTTAACATAAGATTAACCTGTTCACATCTTTTAAGTACTTTTTCAAGATTGGCCAAAAACTTATTGAAATTAGATCCATACATAGAAAAGTCACCCATGAATACTTCCATTTTATCCACAATAAAATCATATGAAAATTGACATAATGAAACATTGAAAGGTAGCAGGGGAATTTAACAAATCAAAAGAAATTCTCCTATAAGCATAAGTGCCATAAGGACAAGAAAACTTGGTTCTCTATTGGTCGTTAGAATGAATTGAATTTGAGGAAAAAAAAACAGAGTAACCATCCAAATATAAAAAATCTGAATGATTTGTTAACCTTTGTAACATTTGATCAACAAAGGGGAGAAGAAAGTGATCTTTACAAGTTGCTTTGTTCAGTTTTGTGTAATAATCTATACACATCCTCAACCCCATAATTGTATTAGTTGCTATGGATTCATTTTTATCAATTTTAATAAATGTGATGCCTCCCTTATTAGGAATTACTTGAACGGGACTTAAAAGATAAGGTAAATTACCCCAACATCTATGAGTTTAAGTACCTCTATTTGACAATTATTTTTGAATTTAGGGTTTAACCTTATTTGATGCTCAATAATGGGTTTACAGTCCTTAACACAATGATCAATTAAATCAACCCTGCAACAAGAATCTTCAAGAGAAGAACTTTTCACAAGGTTATAGAAATTCAATTCAATCTTTTCATCATCCACATTGAAAGGAAAACATGTTTTACTTCAATAACAACTCCTATTGTCGCAAGAAAAGGTCTTCAATTTCCAACACCAAAATATCAACCGGTATAAATAATTGTCCTACTTTTATAGGAACATCCAATACTATTTCCATCGGATACTCGATAGATGTTTCAAATAGCTATAAGGAAATATTTGTGGCTTTTAACTCACCCACATAAAGCTTCACTCTCATCATAACCAGTTTCTCCCACATCTCTTCCACGGGTTCCTCTATTTGTTTTCTGCTTCTTAAGGGGACAACGTTTAACAATTTAAAGATAATTAACTGGCTCATTACTCGTCCCACCATTAGCAAACATTTCAATTAGGCATTCAACAACCTCATGACCAACAACACCATATATTTCACATGGGAAACATTTGGTGTGACAACATTTACATTCAATTTTTAAAACTTTTGAAATAATGCATCTACCTTAGAAAATATATGATATAATGCATGAAATTCATACATGTCACCTTTCTTTTGAGAATATTGGTCACTTAACCATTAGTAGTGATTTTCTGCCATGTCTTAAATAAATGCATAGTCGCCTTCTACGTTCTTGTTCATCAATGTTGCTCCTACAACGACATCTACTATCATTATTGTGTTGTATGAGAATCCATTGTAGAATATATGGACAATTAGCCATGCTCTCCAGTCCATGTTGAGGGCACAATCTCATATTCTACTTGTATCGCTCTCAAGCTTCATAGACTCTCCATCTATTTCGGGAACACTTATGATTTGATTTCTCAATTGTTTATTTTTGCTTGGTGGAAAATATTTAGGAAGGAATGCTTGCTTTTTTTTTTTTACTAGAAGATATAGTAAATTCCACCATAATTACTCACACAATTGTGAGGTCCAACGTTCAATCCCGAGGCAATTTATCTTTCCTAACAATATTCCCATTTTTCAGTTGAGATATGACTTAAGGACGAAATGCTTGATTTAACTAATCTCATGTGGTAATAGATTCAAAAGGCTATGAATGTGTAATCCCCTCTAAATTATTATTTAAAATAATTAGAACCGATAAATATTTGTTTTTGTATTGATATATGTGTGATAAATATTTGTCTTACTCAACTTATTGTAGTTGATAAAGTTGTTAATAAGAATTATTTAATCAATTGAGAAGTATATATGGGGTGACCCAATGCTTTTACAAAATAAATTAGGAAGGAATCTTTCCCGCTTAACTCCTACATTATGCCTTCTTTCCCTTACCCCTCTTGTGTGACTAGATAAATTAGCTTCCCTACACATTTATCTAGCAATTAATTCACTTGATTTCAATTTTTATGATCATGGTTAACAAAAATAAATTAATATTTTCTCTCTCCTATTCTTCATTCAATTCCAACATTATCTACCTACCAATCTCCACTTTAAATCTTTCCTAAGCCCACAATTTTTCTACACTCAATAATATTACACAGAAAAATAATAAATCCTAACTCACCAACCCTTTACAAACAATATCTTGTTCACAAAAAGTAATACCGAAACCCTAGCTACCATCACCTTCACACCTCCTCTTTTTATTACATCCAAAGCTTGGAACTCCTTTTTCTCGCGAACAACTTCGTGCTATGGAGAAAATCGACCAAGGTAAGAGTTTTTCTCCGCAAAAATTATAGTTAGACCGTTTCTTAGATGGCATGAAATAAATATTTTTGATTGCTTCTCTTTTAAAATGAATAAATGTAGACTAATGAATTAAAATAATAAAACCCTAATTTTTTTTCGTTGAATTTGATATTTAACTTATGATTTTTAAGAAGTATGAACTTTTATGTTATATGTAATAAATTTTTAATTTATATGATGAATATGAAATATAGTTTCAAATTTTATGTTATCTGTGTTAAAGTTTTAACTTTTGTTGATGCATATGAGTTAAAGTTTGAATTTTCATTTTATATATGTTAAAGTTTTAATTTTTATGGTGTATATGGAACAAAAGTTCTGTTTTTTTGTATTATGTGTTAAAGTTTTAATTTTTATGACCGATATGGAGTAAAGCTGAAATTCTTATGTGAAATGTGTTATGAGTGGGAAATCCAGTTCCGATTTTCATGTGTATGTGGTGAAAGTTATGATCTTAATGGTTATTTGTATATGAATATATGATTCTCTTGATAAGGATATGTGGTATATAATCTTAGTGGGCTGCTTTGACATATTTCTTTTGATAATATATTATCATGTCATGATATTGGAAGTTGCCTTAATGACAAGTTTATTTCCCCCATTGTTATGAGTAATTTTTCTGTGTGAAAGTTGTCTTGGTGGAAGTTTTTAAATCTGGATCATATAGTTTTAGAAGCATACATTATACATAAATGCATACATTTTTGTTATATAACTTACAGGTTTTGAAAGTTTTTACATGTATATGTTTTTTGTCATATTTCCATATGTTTAGCATTGGTTTGAAGTGGATGATGGAAAATAAATTGACCCTTTCAACAATATTTTAGATATTAATTGACTCGAGGAGATTCAAGAATAGTTGATGAGTATTGATGTGCAGCGTATCTGAGGTAAAAATGTGTTTTCAAAACTATTTTGTAATAATAGATGTGTTGCGATATTTTGCCATCAACTTTTAAAAGCACTAGAAATACAAAAATAGGTTTTCTTCCGTTAGGAATAATTACTTTTACTTTGTTTTAGCCTTTGAATAAATATTTTCTTGATAATATAAAATAAACGTGGTTGTTACTAAATTATTTGAATGAATAGTAGTTTACGTATTCTTACTGGAAAAAAAATGTCATAATTTTTTTAAGAAATAAGTATCTTTTAAGTAGTGATTTGGATCAAAATTTGAGGAGTTACACAATGTAGCCTAGCTCTAGCTCTTAAATCTTCCGTTGTAATACCAAAGAATTGATTTTGTACTATGGACAACAACAAAGGTTTTAATTCAAATTTGTTAACCTCTACCGTCGTACGCGCAATACTCGGATGTGGTTTCGTATTATTAAGAGATGCATATTCTTTCAAGGTTCTATTTTCAACTATTGTTAAATATTTTTCTTGTTTAGAATTTTTTTTGTTACTCTCTTCTTCTCCTATGGAAAATTATTTCTATCTCGGGTATTGGTTCAACAAGATTCTCAAGAATTCGAATTATTCACATTCAAAGAGAGAAAAATCCATAATAGAAAGAAAAAAAATTAGTCTAATAGATACAAAAAAGGAGAATTAACCCGAGTTTTTATCACGTAGTAAAAGTTATTGTTTGAACCCAACGTTGTTACGAAAGTTCCAATCTCTCTTAACTATGATTATCAGATAAAAAGATGATTGTAGCTATAATGATTTTTTAGTATTAAAATATGCAATAAAAATAAAGCCTTGAGATTGTAGTTTTTCAAAATGATGGAATCAATAAAACAAATCTTGTCTAAGTCATGGGTGCTCAACTCTAAAAAATTAGATAAACTATTATAACTAATTTCTTCTTTCAATAATTAAAAATGTATTTTAAAGTAATAACCAATCTATTTTCATTATCAATGTATTAGAGAATCTATTAAGATAAATTATCTTTTATGATTTGAGAAGAACCAAAATCTATTTTCATGATTTGATTCTCTTGTTCAATTTTATGAGTCAGATATCAAATTCACTTTCCAGTACGTCATTTGATATCTAAGTACGAACATGATTGTTATTAAAATTGGATTAAAATATTAATACTCATGACAAAAATAAAAAAAATATAAATTATTAAAGATCCATCACAAGAACTCCTACAATTCCAGGACAAGGAACATCTAATCCCATATAATTGTAGCCAAATTAAAATTTAAATATAAAAACATTAGAAATATATAACAGAAAAATAAAAGGACAGAATAAAATTAGAAAACTCAATATCATCAAAATGGAAAATTGTTTAGAGAACAAAAACAAAAACAAGAGTAATAAAAGACTTTGTGAGTATGAATGTATGTCTCAAACTAAGGATATGTTTGATTGTGGTTTTATTTTCAGTTTTTCAAAATTGTTTTATAAATCAATTTTTAAAAACTATTTTTAAGAAGAAATCAAAATAAAAACTTGTTTGATAATATTATTTTTTTAAATTTTTTTCAAAAATAGAAAATAAACAAAATTAATTGATAAATTTGTTTTAAGAAGTTTACATAGTTTTTTAAATATAATATATTATTGCAAATAAATATTTTACTAACCTTACATTAATGTACGATGGAATAAATTAACGTCATATCTACCTATTGTTTTTGTAATATATTTACATCTATTATTACATATTAAAAGTAATCCATTATTTATACATAAACGTAATATATGTTTTTTAATTCTTTGGTTCTCAAGGAAATAAGATTTAAGTAATCAAGAGTTATAGTCACGATTTGAATTTGAATTACTTTGAATAATTTGTTATTAATTGGAACTCATTAATTACTTCAACTTAATAATATATGTTTAAATTTATATAATATTTAACGTATTACATATCAATTTGGAGAATTTTATTAAGACAAACTCTCAATTTAAGTTTTGATGTAAAAATAAACAAAGGTTTTCTGCATAGCCATTCATAAATGTAGCTTTGTTCCTTCTAAATGCATGATCAACAAATAATAACCTATGGTACGAGTCAAACCACGATGTCTTCCCACCAAATTTTAAAGTAAATGCTTTTGTATCTTCCATACAAATAGGACAAACCAATTTACCAATGGGTGCCCCATCTTGACAACATCCCATTAGCAGGGAAATCATTAACGATTCACATCAAAGCATCTCTCATCATAAAATTTTGTCTCCTAGCAATATCATATGTCAAGACACCACTCCACAACTAAGAACATATAAGGTTTAGACATAGACATATCAAGAGGAAGATTGTAAGGAGTAACAATAACCGGACAACAAGAATAAGGAGTAGACGATGCTTGTATGTAATGTGGATCTGACACAAAATCAGGATGCATTTGATCAAAGTGTTTCCATTCCTGACCATCAGACGGATGTCGCAAGTCACTTGAATTTTTTCTATTATACCAATGGTACGTCATCTTTCCTACAATTTGTATTGATGCAAACTTTCTCTGCAATCTTGATACAATAGGTAGGTAAAACATTGCTTTCCTTGGAATTGATTTTCCCCTACTTACCTTAGAGTTATTCCTTTTGTGAAACCTTGGTTGTTGACAAAACTTACATTCAACTAAGTTGGCATCATTTATACCAAATTCATTGTCATAATACAACATGCAACCTTTAACACAACAATCAATCTTCTTGACACCCAATCCTAACTTTGACACTAAATGTTTAGCATCGTAATAACTTTGCGCAAACGATCTCTAACAGGTGTTGCGTTTAGCATCATTTTAGTCATCAAATCTAAAGCTAAATCAGAAACTTGAAATTGAGACTAATACACATTGAGTTTGGAGATCCTTCAAACAACGGTTTATTTGTCTCTTTCAAAAGATCAAAAAACCTATGAGCTTCTTCATTCGGAAGCCCATCGGTATCGTCATATTGATCTTCATTGAATGACAAATTAACCCCAACAACATCCGAAAGCATATCATTCATCACCTAAAAGTGTTGTTAATTATAATAATCTACCCCTAATATGTTAGTACTACTTGAAGGACCTATGTTATTATCTACACGTGTACTAGTATTAGGCGCCGTCGGAGACTCTTCTCCATTATTAGTCCAAATCCAGTTGTTAAACATAAATCCATCTTCATATAAATGCACTCTTATTTTATCTTCATTCTTAAACCGTCTACATCGACATAAACAACATGGACATCTCATCCCCCTTCATCTTCTACAATTTTCTACACTCTCGCAAAATTGAGAAAGTCTTCTACTTTGTTAGCAAAATGTTGTTTAAGACCCTTCGTTCTAGGAAAATTCCTATCGTACATCCAACTAGAGTCTATATCCATATATATGTGTGTGTGTGTGTATATATATATGTTTATTCTGAAAATTAAATATATAAATTTTACATATATGTATATATATTGATGTTTTATATATAAATTGCTTTATTTTTCAAAACTATTATATATAAATTATCACATACTTTATATGTGGGGAGCATTTAGAAACAATATAATAAATCATTATAGAAACTATAAATATATAAACCAAAATAAATTTTTAAATGATGTTTAACAAAATTTTTCATAAAATAAGTCCTTATATATAAACAAAAATAGAGACTGTTAAAGCATATAAATTTTTTGTACGAACTCAACTAAAACTCTTTTTAATGACTAACAACAAATATTAATATCATCTATTTTAATAATGTTTTTTAAAAAATAGTTATATTAAAATCAATAAGTTTTACATGTGCTTCGAATTTTTATTTATCATATATTATGTAAACAACATAATTTCTATTTTTTTTAAACAAATCTATACTAACATTTCGAATGACGAGCTTCATATATATTTGAAAAATAATATAAAATATATAAAATACAAACTTGATATCGGGTAGTGTATGACTTGAAACTTTCGCACAACTGAGAACTCTTCGAAGTAAACACAATATCACCACGGTCAAACTAAAGATTAAATAATATTCATTAAATAAATAACTTCAAATCAAAAATAAAATTAAAAAACTAAATATATAATATAAACTTACCAAAATTCAAGATACAAGGTAGAGAAAAAATTTGAAGAAATATTTTTTGTAGAGAGAAGGTGTAAAGAAAATTTAGAAAGAAAGTTTAGAGATAATGTAGAAATGAAAAATGATAAGAGGAGTGATATTTATAGAAAATTCTTGATCCTTTGTGGCGGCCAAAACAGCCACAAAATCCTACGATAACCAAAGCTTTTGTGGCGGCTTTTACAGTAACCAATGACAACCAAAGATGAAGACATTTGTGGAGGCCTAAACAGCCACAATTGGCAACGGTACATTGGGCATTTGTGGCAGCCTTTGCAGCCACAAAGTGCAACGATACACTGATTTTGTAGCGGCCACAAATGACTTGCCTTTGTGGCGGCCTTTACCCTCATAAATGGGTGATTTTTTGGCTCAAAAAGCTCTCACAAAGAACTACAATTTCAGCTAGATTTTTTGGTGGTCTAAGCCTTCACAAAATGACAACATTGTGATTTTGTGAAGGCTTAGGCAACCACAAAATCCAACTAAAACTGTAATTTTTTTGTGAGAGCTTTTTCAGCCACAAATAACGACCAATTTGAATTTTAGTATTTGTGAGGTCTTTTTCGGTCAGTAATTTGTGATGGTTTTTTTCGGCCACAAAATGAGTATTTTCTTATAGTGTATATTTTATTTTCGGATTGCTAACCCTTGCTATTATTTTGCAACTGGGATAAATGCCCTAGATTTTAGGGAATGGATTACGAGGAATCAACAATGGCAAAGGTGTGACAGAATCACGATTTGGATTGGTGGTCATAAACCTTGGGGCATGATGCCACTGATCGGTCTTCAATACCTAGTAATTCTTCTCCTGGAGTGGTAAAGAACTTATTAGAAGTTTATGTTGTTGCAAAGACATGATGTATCCTATCATATATAAGTAGAATATTAAAGTTACATATGGTTTTGTTTTGTACTGCAGAAATATTTCAAATGGTTGTTTCCCTTTAGGAAGTGACATGAGTTTCTCTTCAAACAGAGGTAATTATTTGCAGGAAAAAAGTCAGCAAATTTCATATATCTATGGGTCAAAGTTCTACCAAATTTATTTCTAAATCATTTTTTCTTTTGTCAAGTGCACCAGAATAATTGATGGAACTTTGTTTTCCAAAAAGGGATAGTTTATCTTCTCATTGCATCAAATAATGATAGATTGGTGAGAGAGAATTGAACCTAAAGTTTATTTTGATATATATGCATTTTTTTTTCTTCTTCTTATTCAAGTTTTACAGCATTACCACCAACACAAGATCCAATGAAAGGGCTTATGAAACATGGCATTGGAGGAAGTGTGTAGCTTGGTGTTGCATAAATTCACATTGTTGAAGGTAACAACGTTTGATTAGCGCAGTTTGGATGTAGGATACCTATCCAAATGTTTTCGTATGTGCTTCAAAACCAAATTCTCACAAAAGAAAATTTATCCAAGAGTGATATCATTGATAGCAATATGTAGCAGAGGGTACGAGGTTGAAGAATTGTTACAATAATAACTCTCTTTTTAATGCCCATGTTTCTTTAATGTATGAGGAGAAGTAGAACTCTAGAATTTAATTTAACTCTATATATAGACCAATGAATAAAATTTAGAAATTAAGGATTTTTCCTCACATACAATATATCCCATATTTTTTCACATACAAAATATATGAATATGGTCCTAATTCCGCAAATACAAACACAACACGAACACACAAAAACCCCGTCAACGGTATGAGAACCAAGGTTCATAAGGACTTGTGAAGATGGAAATCCACTCAAAATTTTCAAAAAATTTCCTCCTATCTTTGATGGAGAAAAATATGATCTTTGGGCAATAACAATGAAGGCATACCTAGAGGTATTAGATATTTACGAAGCTTTAGAAGATGATTACGATATTTCTTTGCTACTATAAAATCCTATGGTGTCCCAGATAAAAATTAATACAGAAAAATCAAGAAGGCAAAGGCAAAGTCGTGTTTGTTTGTTGGCGTCTCTCAAACTGTCTTCATTAGAATCATGCCTCTCAAAATAGAAAAATAATTTCGGATTACATCACTATTAGAAATTTCGCTTTTAGTGATCGATTTTTCAGTCACTATTATTAAAAAATCAATCGATATTGCTTTTAGAGATCAAATCTGACATTTAAATTCAGTTGGTAAATCACTAATCGCTAGTTGTTGCGACTGAATCAGCGGCGGATATTTAGTGACTTAATTCAAGGACTAATTAAGTGACCAATATTTGAGACCAATTTAGCAACCATTTTAAATTGATTTTCTACGTCATTAGCACCCAATTTATGGACGGATTTTGTGACTGAATCTATTAGTTTTATTAAAATTTTGGTCACTAATTCCGTCTCTAAACTTTGCAATTTTTTTTTTTTGTAAAAAATTCATTACATTAATGTCTAATAGTAACAACGAAAATCATGTTTTAAAAATTTGATTTCAATATATAAAAATTCAGACCCCAAACATATTTAAGTGCATTAAACATAACAATGTATATAATAAAAAAAAACTATAATATAATTAAGTAGTATTTCTAAATTTACAAAAAAAAAATAGTAAGACCCATAGTTTTTAATTCTAATTTATGTATTTCAGTATATTTTGGTATTGAACTCTGAGGCTTTTTAGCCAAGTTATAGATATTTTGTGAGTTTAATGCCCAAAAATATCTTTTGATGCCCCAATTAAAATTATTCGTCGATAAATGAATTAGATTAAGTACGGTGAATCTTTTGTCGAAGAATTTAATTCTGGACAGTTTTGTTAAAAATACGTTGATATTTCCCTGCATTTTGACCGTTTTTGCCACCACAAATGCCACTTTTCGTTGCTCATTGTGGCTGCTTTGGCCGCCACAACGAATCAACCAAATTCTATATATATTATTACTCCACTCCTCTTATCATTTTTCACTTTTAACTTCTCTCTAAATCCTCCTTCTAAATTTTCTCTCCACTTTCTCTCTACAAAAAATATTTATTGATTTTAATATATCTATTTTTTAAAAAAACATTATTAAAATTGATGATATTATTATTTTTTTGTTATAAGTCTTGATACATAATATAGTTTATTTTTTTGTTAGTCTCGATATATTTTGTTAGTCTTGATTATTATAAAAACATCATTTAAAATTTTATTTTGATTTATATAATTATAGTCTTGATAATAATTTATTATATTGTTTACAAATTAATTAATGCTCTCCTAATTGACATATAAAGTAAAACTTATTGATTTTAATATAACTATTTAAAAAAAAAAACATTATTAAAATTGATGATATTATTATTTTTTGTTATAAGTCTTGATACATAATATAGTTTATTTTTTATTAGTCTTTATATTTTTTGTTAGTCTTGATTATTAAAAAAATATCATTTAAATTTTTATTTTGATTTATATAATTAAAGTATTAATAATAATTTATGATATTGTTTGCAAATGCATGCTCTCCTAATTGACATATAAAGTTTGTCAAAATTTATATATAATGCTTTTGAAAAATAAAACAATTAATATATACAACATCGATATATATATATATATATATATATATATATATATATATATATATTGTAGTTGGATGTACGATAGGAATTTTCTTGGAAGGAAATATCTCAAACAACATTTTGCTAACAAGGTTGAAGACTTTCTCAATTTTGCGAGAGTGCGGAAAATTGTCGAAGATGAAGGGGGAATGAGATGTCCATGTTGTTTATGTCGATGTAGACGGTTTAAAAGTGAAGATGAAATAAGAGTGCATTTATATGCATATGGATTTATGCCTAACTACTGGATTTGGACTAATCACGAGGAAGAGTCTCCGGTAGCGCCTAATACTAGTACATTTGTGGAGAATAACATAGGTCATTCAAGTAGTACTAACATGTTAGGTATAGATTATTATAACTATCAACACTTTGAGGTGAGGAATGATATGATCTCGGTTGTTGTTGGAGTTAATTTGTCATTCAATGAAGATCAATATGACGATACCGAGGGACTTCCGAATGAAGAAGCTCAGAGATTTTATGGTCTTTTGAAAGAGACAAAATAAATCGTTGTTTGAAGGATCTCCAAACTCAAAGTTATCAATGTGTATTAGACTATTAGTTCTAAAGTCTCAATTTCATGTTCCTGATTTAGCTTTGGATTTGATAACTAAAATGATGCTAGATGCAACACCTATTAGAGATGGTTTGCCGCAAAGTTATTACGATGTTAAACGGTTAGTGTCAAAGTTAGGATTAGGTGACAAGAGGATTGATTGTTGTGTTAAAGGTTGCATGTTGTATTATGACAATGAATTTGGTATGAATGATGCTAACTTAGTTGAATGCAAGTTTTGTCAAAACCAAGGTATAACCAAAGGAATAACTCTAGGGTAAGTAGGAGAAAATCAATTGCAAGGAAAGCAATGGTTTACCTACCTATTGTATCAAGATTGCAGAGAATGTTTGCATCAATACAAACTGCAGGAAAAATGAGGTGGCATTATGAGAATGGAAGAAATTCAGGTGAGTTGCGACATCCGTCTGATGGTCAGGCATGGAAACACTTTGATCAAATGCATCCTGATTTTGCATCAGATCCACACAATGTAAGACTTGGATTATCCTTAGATGGATTTGCGCCTTACATACAAGCATTGTCTACTCCTTATTCTTGTTGGTCGGTTATTGTTACTCCTTACAATATTCCTCCTAATATGTGTATGTCTAAACCTTATATGTTCTTAGCTACTGTGATACCAGGTCCTTCTAATCCTACAACTGGTATTGATATTTTTTTACAATCTTTGATTGATGATTTGAAGAGGTTGTGGAATGGTGTCTTGACATATGATATTGCTAGGAGAGAAAATTTTATGACAAAAGTTGCATTGATGTGGATCATTAATGATTTCCCTGCTTATGGGATGTTGTTAGGATGGGGCACCCATGGTAAATTAGCTTGTCCTATTTGTACGGAAGATACAAAAGCATTTACTTTAAAATTTGGCGGGAAGGCATCGTGGTTTGACTTGCATCGTAGGTTTTTACCTGTTCATCATGCATTTAGATAAAACAAAGCTTCATTTATGAAGGGCTATGCAAAAAATCTAGGACCCCGTTTAAATTGACATCATAACAAGTTTGGAAAAAAGTAAAAGATATGCCAAAAGTACATGTTGTTAATGGTGTGGCTTGTAAATAACAAGGTTATGGAGAATGGCACAATTGGACAGAAAGATGTATTTTTTGAGATCTACCGTATTGGAAAGATAATCTTTTGAGACATATTCTCGATGTTATGCATATCGAGAAAAATTTCTTTGATAACATTTTTAATATTGTGATGAATGTGAAAGGGAAAACAAAAGATAATGACAAAGCTAGAAAAGACATAGGTATATATTGCAGACAACCAGATTTGTTATTGGTTGAACAAAACAGCAAGACCCTAAAACCTCATCCGAATTACACTTTATCTAATGATGAAGCCAAATTTGTTTATCGTTGGATCCAAGAGATGAAGACGCCTGGCGATTATTGTTATAATTTGGCAAGGTATGCTGATGTGGAAAATGGGAGGATGCATGGGATGAAAAGTCATGATTGTCATATATTATTAGAGTGCTTACTTCCTATTGCCTTTAGTGCTTTACCGACACATGTATTGAACCCACTTATTGAAGTGAGTCAATAATTCAAGAATTTCTGTTCTTCAACACTCATTGACAAAGATCTCATCAAGATGGAAAATCACAGTGCATCTCTCAGTGCATCTTGCAAGTGAAGCTAGGCTTGGTGGACCAATTCAGTATAGATGGATGTATCCATTTGAAAGGTGATATATATATATATATATGGAGCTTATTGTACATCTCTTTGTATATTATAGGTTCATGGGTTATTCAAAACGGTCGGTGAAAAACAAAGCTAGAGTTGAGGGCTCAATTTGTTCATTTTACGTACACCATGAAACAACACACTTTTGTTCTCATTATTTCAACAACGAAACATTGTCACCAGTTAACGGAAGAAACGGTATTGATAGTGTTATACGTCATCCACATGCTTTATCAGTTTTTGCTTGTCTGGTCATCATGCTGGTAGGGATTTTCCAATTTTCTGGCCAAGTGACAAAGTATTTAATGCGGCACATGTTTCAGTTATGGTTAACTGCACTGAAGTTAAACAATATATTGAGTACATTTTAAATTACTCTTCTTTTTGATTATATTTATATGATTAAATTGATATTCACCATATATATGGTCATTGATTAGGGCATTTTTAACTATGGAACAATCGTCTGTTGATATACATTCAAATTTCCCATTATGGTTTCAACAACAAGTACATCTCGAAGAACAAACTCCTATCAACATCCACTTGAGGCACTTATCTATGGGCCCGAGTAGAAGTTTTAAAGAATGGCACACCTATTACTTTAGACATTCGTATGAGCAAAAAATATCCACGTTTTGATCCATTTGCCCTGGTCTATATTGTAAGACAAGTGTATTATGTTCCTTATCCATCAACTATCAGAAGCAAACAAGGTTGGTGTGCTGCAATCAAAACAAGACCAACGAGTGGAATAGAAGAAGTTGAAGCAGGTCAAAATGAAGAAGTTGCATATCAAATGGATGGAATGTCAAATTTGGATCATGTAATTGGAGATGAGACTATTAGTCAACTTTGTCATGAGTCAAAAATTGGAGAAGAAGTTGATGAACAAGAAATAGTTGAATTAGAGAATGATGAAGGCAGTGACTTAATTCACTCATCAAATGACGACGACGATCATGACGATGACGAAGACAATTAATTAATTATGCATTATATGTGTGTGTATATATATAATATTATATATTGTAATGTGAAATATGAACGACACTTTATATATATATATATATATATATATATATATATATATATATATATATATATATAGACATGGCTTCATTGTCGGGAGTAGGAGGAACGAGAACGGTGGGAATACGAGGAATATTCAAAATATCACGTGGTAAGAAAAAAGTTGCTAAAGCACGTGTTGTTAATAGAGCATTTGAGAGGGGTACCAATACTCATAAGGGAGGTTCCATGTCTGCTGGAGAAATTAAATATTTTATGGTAATTACTATTTATAATATATATCTATTAATGTATATTCAATTAATCATCTTATATCACCAACTTATAAACTTGACATTAATTTAATATTTTAGGAAAAACAACTTGGAAGGGAGGTAACCCAGGCAGATATACATCGCTATCTTCATGTTAATCCTAAAACAAATGAGTATACTAATAGATTATAAAAAATGATCCAGGTAATTATTATATATTAATTATTATATATTAATTAGACCTCTAAATTATTATATATTAATTATTAACTATTTTAATTTTTAATTTTTTGATTTTTTATATATGAACAACTTCAACAAGTCATGAAAGAATGTGATGATCATCAAGCTACTCTTCCTCCTACTCAGTGAGCTGGTCTAGTGCAGCGGAAACAATATGAGACCCCAAGTTTTATGAACATTAGTGGTGACAAGTACAAAGGGCGTGTGCAGGGTGCCGGTAGTTTATCATCAACCTTTGTGAAAGGTCCAACCGGCTATATTCAGAGTGAGACGTCTTCTTCTTATGCTAGTACGGATTGATCTCGTCGTCCGTCGATAGATAATCTTGACTAGTTAAAGGAGCAATGGACAAGTGAGCAAGAAGAAAAGACGCAACAACTGATACAAGCAGCAATTGATAAATTGAATGAGGAATGAAAACAAAAGTTTCAAGAGCAGTAGCAGTAGTTTCAACAACAACAGTTTTCATTTCCTCCTGTGTTTCATCAGCAATTCCCACCTCGGCCTCAATACTTGCATCAACAACCACTATTCCAGCAGCAACAAAATTACTCTCAATACTCCCAGCAGCAACAACCGCCTCCAAATTTCCCACAGCAACACGAGGATCCTTTGAACTCTGCCTTCCAGCAACAACAACAACCAATGTTTCAACAACAACAATATTTTCATAATCATTAGTATGTTCCGTCATCTTCACATCAACTTCCTCCACCTCAACGAGATCATCAAACTGCATACGACCAATTACGCCAATAGTTGGCTTGATCAGACCATATTTAAATCAACCTCAACCAGCTAGGGCTCCTTCTTCGAGTAGTGGTGGTGCAATTGAAGATGAAATCCCATTTCAAACCATGATGTCTCCTCCAACACAAATTAATAATATTTTTGAGGGACTTCTGTCGTCGGGTAACATTGCAGGAAATAATGATGGTGAGAGTGGAGCTGATCAGAGGAATTATTATGAGGATTGATGTAATTTGAATAATTTTATAATTTTATTTTTGGGTTGTATGAACACATATTTATCTTATCCTAGTTAATTATTGTGTTTAATTTTGGGTATGTAAGACATTATTTATTAATTTTGGAATATTTTATTTGGTTTGATAGTAATTACTTTAATTATTATTAATATTATATTTTTATATATAATAGTTATTTTAATTTTAAAATTTAATTTTAATTTAATTTTAATTTAAATTAATCTTTAATTATAATTATAATTTAAATATTATATTTTAAATTTAATTTAAATGATGATTAAATTGTAATAATATATTTTTAATTTAAATTTTTAATTTATATTCAGATTAGTATATTATATATTAAATTTAATTTATATTGATATTATATTTTAAATTTAATTTAAATTTTAATTTAAATTTTAATTTAATTATAATATTGTAATTTTAATTTAAATTTTAAATTTATATTCTTATTAATTTATTATTTATAATATTATAATAAAGTATCAATTTTGAATTTAAAAAATTAATTGTTTAATATAGTTAATATTTTGTGGCGGCCTAAGCCCTCACAAAATATTTATTTTTTAATCTGGAACATCGTTTGTGGTAGCCTAAATCCTCACAAAGGGAAGCATTTGTGGCGGCTTGGGTCCTCACAAAGGCTTAACTTTTTAAAATTAGCTTGTCTTTTGTGGTGGCTTATGCCCTCACAAAGTGAGACATTTATGGCGGCCTATGTCCTCACAAAGGCAGGCGTTTGTGACGGCCTTTGCCCTCACAAATGACAACGTACATTTCACACTTTGTGGCCATTTTGGCCGCCACAAAGGTTTGTGACCACCTTATTTGTGTCTGCCTAAGACCGCCACAAATGCTCCCTTTGTGGCTATTTTTTCCCCTTTGAGAGGGCTTTTGGCCCTCACAAAGGACAACGTACATTTCACACTTTGTGACCGTTTTGGACGCCACAAAGGTTTGTGACCACCTTATTTGTGGATGCCTAAGGCCGCCACAAATGCTCTCTTTGTGGCTGTTTTTTCCCTTTTGTGAGGGCTTTTGGCCATCACAAAATTCATGTTTTCTTGTTGTGCAAGAAGAGAAACCCAAGGCTTGGTGGGTAAGAAAGCAAGGATTTCTCAGCTTCATTCTTCTTCTCAGATTTGAAAACGGTGTTAGTGATTTCAAAACCGTCAAACACAAAACTCCTTTCTCTTCTAGATATAAGCTTCATTTCGCGAAAAGATAGAAGGAAAAGTTGTTCACTTCCACGCTACGGTGCTAGTGAACTATATTTGGAAGCGACGTCGCATACAGAGTTTTTGTCAGAATTACTCGTGGTACCGTAGTCGCTTGTTAAAGCTAATGGTAAGGTAAGGGTTCCTTCCAAACTTTTAGTTTGCATTTAGGGACTTATTTGTGGTTGGGTGGAAAATAAATTTGTTAGGGTTGAAGTCTAGATTTGGGAGAAATGAATTTAATGCTTTTATGAGTGAATTTAGAGTTGGGTTTTTGGTGATATTGATGAGTGTTTTGTGAAAAATAAATTTAACTCATTTATGTGTGGTTTTGAGGAAATGAAATTTGATATGTTTGAGTGGTGAGTTGTGATGATTTGTGATTGTCGTGTTTGACGTTTTCATAGTTAATGTTATAAATTGTGAGATGTGTTTGGGTGGATTTTGTAGAAAAGTTAATTGATGTGAGAATGTGATTTGGATTTGAAACTCAATTTTCGGATTCTAAAATTGTAAAAAAAAATTCTTGTAACAGTATCTAAAAGATATGAAGCTTCTATAGTTGCATTGGAGAATACAAAACATCTGAGTCTGATCACTTTTGCAGAAGAATTCCATGCATTGCAAGATATAGAGCAAAGAAGCTTTATGAGGAAAAAAACAAGAACTACATAAGGTATATAGTTGGCTAAATGAAAAAATAGCAATGGTGAAAAAAGCAAGACAAACAAAATATTCTAAGATTTTAAAATGACGGCCAAAACAAAAAACCTTCAATCTTTTCTCCCATGCCCTTATTGCAGGAAGACTAATCACCAACAAAGTAGATGTTGGTGTAGGCCTGACGCAAAATATTACAAGTGTGATCAATTGGGACATATGGATTAAATATGCATATCTCAACAATAAAAACAAGTAGATGATAACATTGTTGAGGATGAAGAGTAAGGGGAACTAATACTTTGAATGTCATGTTTTAAAACCAACAAACCCTCAAGATTGACTTGTTGACAGTGGTTGCACAAATCATATGACTAATGATTGATGTCTTTCCAAAGAACTCAATATAACTGTTATTTTCCACTGTCAAAATTGGAAATAGAGCACACATTGAAGTAAAAGGCATTGAAACAATTAAAATTAAAAGTCACACATGCTTGAACTAATTTCCAATGTTTTATATGTTCCTCAAATTGGTCAAAATGTTAAGTGTTGGTACATTGTTGGATAAAGACTACACAGTATTATTTAAACATAAAAGTTGTGTGATTAAAGGTCAAAACAAAAAGAAATTATCACAACTCATATGGAAGGCAAGATATTTGATTTAGATTTGATGAAGAATGAACAATTGATATAAAAGAGAAAAATAGAAAGATATAAACTGAAAAGAAGAAAATTAAGATGCATGTGTGTTGAAGAAATTTCATGTTAAGAAGGAGAATAAACATATAGGTGTAAATCCACCTAAAAGTCATAAAAAAATGCAATGTTTCGACCATTGAACCGCTAAGGTACAAAGAAGCTAATCAAAACGAGATGAATTCAAAGAAAAAAAAATTCAAGTCAACTTTTGATTTGGTCTCCTTCAAGAAAGATATTGAAGAATTATAATCTACGTACTAGGAAGAAATCAAGCATCAAACATAAAAAAGTTAAGTTTCCAACATGAGATTCAAATGAGATGCACATAAGATATTCAATCAAGGAGTAGTGTTAAGAATAATATATCTAAATATGTTTAAATGATTTTATTTCGATTTAAATTTAAATATATTTAAGATTTAATATATAATTTATATTTTTATATAGAATTTGTTCTATTAATTTTGGAATATGATATATTTTTATATTACAATTTAGCATTATACATAAACAATAAACAAAATTTAAGATTAAAGGTGTTTCCCTCACATCCAATATATCTCATACTTTTTCACATACAAAATATATCTATATAATTTCGCTTTTACAATTAAATAAATAAAAAACATCACAAGCATAATAGATCATATTACAATTCTATCACGGAATTGGTTACATACAAAAACGTCGGCCTTTCACACTCTTATCTCATAATGGTTTTTAAATCCTGGAGTGTTTGTGTTGTAAGGTGTTCTAGAAGGGTATTATGGTAAGAAGAATGAAAGAGGCGTGCTGAGCATTTTGGAAAGGATGGAAGACGAGGAAATTAAGCCCTAATAGTGAGTTAAGAGTTAAAATGTGATTAGTTTAAAAAATCATTACTCTAGAGTATTTTATTGATAGTTCAATAATAGTGAGTGTATTCAATTTTTTTTATATTACAAAATTCATTATCACTATGTTCTGACAATTATTGGGTGAAAATATTTGATACATGGTGTTGTGTAAATTAGATGATTTTTTAATATAATTTGTCTTTTAAATGAATGGTATTTCTCTACTACATAATACTCCTTTCAGACTCAAATATAAGAAAATATTAATTAATTTTTTTTAACAAGTCAAAAATAAATATATTTAAGAAATGTTCGGAGCACAAGAAGTGCTTAGAACAAAAACAAAAGAAATTTTATAATGTTTCTATTGCATGACCAAAACAAAGCAGAAATACTAACTAAATTTTTTCAACTAGAAGTAAAATAAATAACACAAGCGATACCGATACACTCTAAGAGTTGGGAGCATCATTGGTTATACCAATAACAAAGTTCTTTTACATGCAATTTGATTCACCTCCATGCTAAAAGTTTGGCATACTCAATAATAAGATTTACATTTAAAACATGCGAACGAAAAATCGCCTCATTTCTTAATTTTTAAATTGTCCACATAATTAAACTACAATTAATAATATTATTATTTACAATTAACAATATTAGTTCGAAAATATCAATTAATTAAATTACAATTAACAATATTAGTTCAAAATTACCAAATATTATTTATACATGTTGTGATGAGATACCATTATAATATTATTATTATGAGTAGATTAGAAAATTTATTATTATTTTCACATATGTCGATAATAATTGATGCACTTAACTACTATTTTTAACAAGTGTAAAAGTAGGTATTCTTGTTTATAAATAAAATCACTCAAATAGAGTATTGATTCATTTTTAATTAAAATTTATCTAAATTAAGGGCAGAAAGAGTTAGTCTTGTATGGTTAGAAGATCAAATGCGTAATAGTTTAGACACACACAAAAGACACTAAACATTAACAAAAAAATAAAATCAATGATTTAGAGTTAAATAAATTTTTATTCTCTACAAACTTTTATTTTTAGTCAATATATTTTTTTCTTCTATATTTTAGTTTCTACAATTTTTTTTATTTACTTTTTGTTCCTATTTTGAAATTTTTTTGTAAAAAATTGATAATTTAAGTCCCTCAAAAAAGTCTTTATAAAATCAAAATAAGAAATAAAAGTAAATAAATTTTTTGAAGGATTAAATTTGAAAGATCGAAACTAAAAGCATATTTAATATTTTTTTTTCTTTATTAAAAAACTGTCTCTTTGTGTGACCTTACAAGACTTGCTCGGAAACAAAACTATTGCAAATACTTATATCATTGCCCCGTTATAATTAACTTGCATAGTATTTTGGTTTAGAAACAAACTTTAAAGAAAAATATCAATACATTACTATATGCAAAGTCAATTTATGAAAATTAATCATATCGACTAATTGTTGTGATATAAATTATTTAATATCCAAACCTCAAAATTTTGATTAAAAAATATTCTTAAAAAATCTTACAAATTATTTAAATTCCTACATTATCTTTAAATTTTGCAAGACTTTTTTTATATAAAAATAATCTTTTAAAATATTAATCTAACACGCCCTCCTTACTAAAAATTATAAACTTTTCCTCCCTTTTTCCCTTATTCAACGGTTAAACAAAAAACACAAAATAATATCATTCAAGCAATGAAAGCAGTTTGATTAGAAACTGTGGTTGAGTTAAGTAAATGAGCCTGTTCTATAGTGGTTGCATAACTTTAATATCTGATTATAAGGATTCTCTGGCTTCTCAAGATCCTCCAAGCCTGTCAAATTTGCTAATGAAGTGAAAGTCCTTGACCTTCCATTATAGAACTTTGAAAGCCCCCTTCTTCTATATATATACCAACATCAAAAGATACAAACTTAAGCAAATTCATAAGTTAAAAAACAAAACCTTAGAAATAAGTCAAATAACAATGGTAATAAATGTAAAACAAATTAAGAAAGTAGTAAACAAAGAGATAAATAAATAATAGTACTTTTTTTGATGTTGTTGAACCAAAGAAGACATGTCACTTAATGGATCAGCTGCATGTCTATGATTAATTGATGAAGGAGAAAAAGCAGAACATGGAGATGTTACTTTTCCTAAAGAATCAATTTCCAATGATGTCAAATCTTTTGAAATTTTAGCAATACAACCATCAAACTCAAACTCATCACAAATTGGCCCATTGATCTTTTGTGCTATAGTCATGGTATTGTTTATTTTGTTCTCCATCTCTAAACCCGAATAAATTCGGTGACTCCGCGGTGTTTCTGAACTGGCTTGGGTCAATGCTAATCATACAATTTTTTAATTTATATTTAAAAACAGAAGAAAGTTGCACGCCATGTGAATGAACTCGCGTGCGTGAAAACTTAAAGGTGGAAACTGCAACAGCTTCACCACATTAATATTTGTTACAAATTCAGGTCTTTTTTTATTATATTTTAAAACCAAAGGCAAGCTTGGATTATTTAATATATTATAGGAAAGGATTTAATTGTCATATGTACTATTAGTGTTAAATGTTTAAATTTAATTAATACAATGTAATAGTTAGTGCTTCAAATTTATTTATTTTGATTAAATGCTTCTAATTTATTATACTCGTGAATTTATAATTAAAAGCTAAATTACATATTTAGTTTATTCTTTCTTCTTTTACGTGACACTTTGTTTGCGACCTTAATATTATGTTATAGTAGATTTGCAATTTTTTTATTAGTTTTAGTGGCGAACTTTTTTTAGCAGAGCGAGCTTAAAATAATAATAATAAATTATTAAAATATACTTAAACTTTATGGTTTTGATAAATTGATATTGCATTTCACCTACTTCATATACCTCTCTTATATATGTTTTGTACTCTCACTTAGAATTTATATTACTAAAATATAATAAAATTAATGTGGATTGATATATGATATAATGTGATACTATTTTTTAATTGTGAATTGTTTTAATTAATATGTGTATTTTTTTACGAGTGACACTATATTTAAACATAAAAAAATGATATATTTTGTAAGAAGAAATTTTTTGACAAAGATAAAAATTGTAAAATGGATATATTTTATTTGATTGAATTGTGTGAAATTCAAAAAACTTGTGTGAATTGTGTGACTTGTGAAAATCGTAAAATTTGTGGGAATTGAAATTCAAAATTTTTCAACTTGTCTACTATGTATGAATGGTGTTTAAAAATTTCAATTATAATATTTTAGTTAATACTTGTCGCTCCCGGCTCCCCCAATTAAAAAAAATGTCATGTGTCTGTTATAATGTTAATGTGTGTATAACAATCTTGATATGACAAATTATACAAGTAAATGATTTTCAGATTAATCATTTATGTTTTTGAAAAATACACTTATAGTTATCTAAGTTTAAACCAGTTTTCGCTCATGGACAATCTTCATGATATTCTTCTTCACCATCTTGATGGTGTATGCGACCTCTGATTTGCGGAAGAATTATGCAGAATAATGCCTAATCTAACATGTATACGCAGCAGTTTAATAAATTCAATTTTATTAAACACCAAATTGAATAAGGTCCCTAATTAACAATTCTAATGAATGTCAAACTATATGGATCATGGTAGATATGGAGAAATGCATCAGACAAGAATGATTATTATGGATGCTGATTTACATGCAATTATGTTAAGACAATTAATCAATATCATAAACGTAATAATTGCACAAATGTAAACAAGGTAAGGGAAAAGAAAAGGTGTACGCAGAATTTTATACTGGTTCAGTCGTCTCGTGACGACCTACATCCAGTCCCAAGATCCAACAAGATCTTAGCCTATCCAATAGAACTTCTTAGAATCAGTTTACAGATTTTTACAGCGTGCCTCGCACCAATCTTAAACTATTCTCCCTGTTCTATCTTTCCCTCCCTGAATTCCCAAGTTTATGTCCCATAAACTTGACCAAGAATTCAGTCAAGCGTCTTCTTGTTGATAGCCCTCAACCCGGAAGAACGCCACCAGTAACAACTGGATTTTCTCAAAGTAAATTTGTTACAAAAAAAAAGGTTTATAGAATTTGAAAAATATCAAATATACAAATTTCTTGATCTTCCTTCTTCTCAAAGCAATCTTTCTCAAATCTGTCTTTTTCAATCCTCGTTGATCACAAATGTTGATTGTTCATAGCTGAAAAAGATGTTCAATTGATATTGGTTGAGAAAGAGTTATCTCATGTGTTGTAGTTCTGAAAAAGGTTATCAAAGTTATTATCATTTGTTATGAGAAGAAGAGTATGAATGGGATGAATGTTCATGTTTGAATCGATGTTCATAATCGACTTGAGATGTTTTGTTCAAGCAACGAGATCAAAACAGTCGATGTATGTAATCGATTCAAACACTTCAGTCATCTCTGTTTCTAAAACTTTTTGTGCCAATCGCTTTAGTCAATCGATTTCACTGGTTCCAGGGACACAGTGATTTTCACAAATCGATGTGCCTAACCGATTGTAAACTTAAGTCTGAAGCTCATTTCAACAGTTGGTTCAGTCAATCGATTTACCAAGTCGATTGATGCCAACTTATACAACAGAG
This sequence comes from Cicer bijugum, assembly GCA_037974875.1. Classification (NCBI taxonomy): domain Eukaryota; kingdom Viridiplantae; phylum Streptophyta; class Magnoliopsida; order Fabales; family Fabaceae; genus Cicer; species Cicer bijugum. The sequence goes on along the minus strand of JBBPBT010000439.1, from coordinate 873,315 downwards.
GTAAGTAAGTAGATTGAGCTAATCGACTGTGTATGTTCCAGACCAAGGTCATTTTGAAATTTATTTTTGTACGTCGATTTGCCTAATCGCTTTATTAACATTGGTTTGGTTCTGGGACATTCACACTCGATTTGGTCAATCGATGTAGACACACAAAACATAAAGAGGTGATTAGAATAGTCGATTTTCCAAATCGACTAGTTTGCAAGGCATGCCACTGACTTGAGCATTTTAATTTTAGTAAGTGTACTACTCGATTTGTCTAATCGATGTAAACCATCAGTTCAGTCTTGGTGATTTAAACAATCGATCTGCCTAATCGATTTGTGGCAAACTGGCTCTCTGACTTGCACAATTTATTTTCTAATAAGTGTACCAATCGATTTGCCTGATCGATTGATAGCCTGTTTGATTTTTCATAAGATGTGCAAATCGATTTTGCCCATCGATTGATTAATCCCAGACTGTATAATATCATCCAACCCTATTACAGAATCGATTTTACTAATCGATTTGCTTGTGGATCTTCAAGGTTTTGTTGATTTCTTGAGTTCCAAGAAATTGTTTCAAGTTTGTAGGATTGAATTGATGTTCCTGAAATTTTCTCAATTCACACTGTCAGATTTATTTCAAAAATGTATGTTTGTCAATAACTTCAAAAACGAGCGAACATATGTCTAACAATTACCCATATGTCTAACACATCTTCCTCTTCCATTTCATTTTTTAAAAATCCAAAATCCAAAATTTTTAATTTCAATAAAAAAAACTCAAAACGGCCATGTGAGTTGTACAAGAATAAAAATTTCTCCGTACATATGAGAATTGGATTAAACATATATGTACAAACATTTTTAATTCTAAAGTTGTTCGTAAATCACGGAAATGGATCAAATATAAATGAGTTGTTCGTATATTTATGTTTTATTCAGATATTAGAGGTACAAACAATTCATTTATATATTTTTAATGGATTTCTCTTTATATAAATGAGTTGTTTGTATATTCTCTTGTTGGAATGTTGGATTTTTTTTTGTTTTATATTTCTCTTATTCACATGGTTGATATTTTGAGTTTTGCTATTGAAATTACAAATTTTTTACTTTAGATATTTTAAAGATGAAGTGAAAGAAGAAGATGGTGAAGACGAATATGATAAAGAGGTAAAAGATGAATATTGAGCCTGAACAAAAACTGAGTTAAACTTAAAAGACTTTAAGTGTATTTTTCCAAAACTTAAAGGACCAATATAAAAATTGTTTACTTTTATAATTTATCATATAAGCACCATTATACTAGCATTGTAACGGCTATGTGACATTTTTTTTAACGGAACTATCATAAAAGATTAGTTTTGTAAACGAACAATAACATAAAATAATAACGTTGTAAATAGTATGCTACCTAAAGGACCTAATTGGAAAAATCAAATAAAAGACCTATCCAGAAACTATATCAAAATAAAGGATTAATAAATGATGGCATGAATAGAAATCAAAGGCATCACTGCTTCTATAAAGAGTAAAGCTTAAACACTATCTGTAATTTGTGAGAATTATTTCACAGACTTTATTTCACATCTTAGCTAGATATATAGCTATGACTTACAACAGAAATTCCTAAGAATAAGGGAAAAACTAATTCCTACAAAATAGCAAATAATACTAAGTTTAACTACTAATTAGCAGACTTATGCAAACAGAAAGCAATTAAACCAACTAACAGCTTCAATGAATCTCACATCATCGCGAGAGATGGTTTTCAAAAGAACAGATACGACGGTGTGAATAGAAGCAAGTGTTTCTATTTCATTTTGTTTTTAATATGTCTGTGACTTTTTTCTTTGGACGAAAGAACGAAAGAGGTTCCCCTTTCTTTTTTTTTTTTTTTAAATGGCAACTTTTATTTCTTTAGTTAATATCTTTATATTTTAAATTTTAATAAAAATTAATATAGTATTTAAATATTTAATATTTATATATACATGTATATTATTAATAAACTTTTTTAGTGTTTTGAGGGAACTCTTCCCTTAGAAAATTTTAAGAATATGTTATATTAACGTTTTATAATTATAGCCTTTAAAAATATATATTTATGCTTTATATATTTGAATAACAATTGATTTTATCTTTTGTATTTAAAATTGTAATAGATTCACAAAATTTTTTATTTTATCAAAGTTTTCTTTTATTGAGACATGAGGCACATACAAATTTAATATATATCTGGCTATCATATATTAATTGTGTTGGATTTATTGTCTTTAAATAGCGTTTAATAACGAATCTCAAAACATTACGATTCACTTTGATAGCATATGAAATAAATATTTGATTCATTAATTTTGGAAAATGTGAAATCAATGATTGTTTGTTTATTTGTAAGATTTGTTTTCCTTTTAGATAAATATTGAATCTAGAACTATTTTGTTCATGTATTTAAATAATCATATAGTAATATGTGAATCATTTTAGCAGGAATATTTTTTTAGGCATATAAAGATTCAACTTTTATTTGATTTGAAAATGAATATATAGTTTATGGTTAGGGATGGGAATAGGCTAGGCCCCCTATGGCTTGGCCTACTTCTGGCTTGACCTGACCTGACCTATTTAATAAAAAGACTAGGCTCAAGCTGTTTTTAAAGCCTATTTATTTAAATAGGTCAAACTCAGGCTTATAAAAAATCCTGTTAAGCCTAACAGGCCGACCTATATATATTTATTATTTATTAATATTATTTTTATTATTATATTAATAATATTATTTTCTATTTTAAATTCTATCAATTAGGCAATCACTTAATAATCATTCCATATTCAGTAGTCCTTCCATATTCGGTAGCAGTTCTATATTTGGTAGTCGTTTTATATTCGGTAACCGTTCAATTAGTCAATCATTTAGTAGTTGTTCCTTATTTGTTTAACAAGTAATAATGGATTCGTTTAAAAAGGCTTTTAAAAAGGCTTCCAGGCCAGACTAAACTATTAAAAAGGCTAGGCTTAGGCTGAAAAAAAAGCCTATGATAGGCCGTAGGCCAGGCTTAGGCCGAAAAAATAAATCGTAGGTCAGACTCAGGCCTTTCAAAGCCTGGCCTGGCCTGGCCTATTCCCACCCCTATTTATGGTATGATCATAATATTTGAGTTTTGAAAATAACGTACTTTTTTACTATGCTATTCAGATATTTTTGATGCTATCTTTGTTTGTTTGTTTGTTTGTGAGTGTGTTCTCACGTTAAGGATTACCAAATAATCTTATGACTACCAAACGCCGTAATAAACCAATTTTGCCTACAGTGGTGAGTAGAGATAGGAGGGATAGAAATAGGTTAGGTCGTTCATAAGGGGCTTATGGTCTAACCTACTTATGGTCTAGTATGACCTATTTAATAAAAAGGTTAAGCTCACACTGTTTTTAAAGCCTATTTATTTAAATAGGTCAGACTCAGACTTATAAAAAAACGTATTGGGTATGATAGGTCGACCTATATATATTTTATTATTTATTAATATTATTTTTATTATTATATTAATAATATTAATTCCTATTTTAAATTCTACCAATTAGACAATCACTCAATAATCATTATATATTGAGTAGTCGTTCCATATTCGGTAGTTGTTCAATTAGTCAATCATTTAGTAATCATTCCATATTTGTTTAAGAGATAATAATAGGTGTGTTTGTTTCAGAAAAAAAAAAAACTATTATTTGAAATCAAAAATTATTTTTTAGGGTTTAAAGGGTGTTTGTTTCATATTGTTGTTAAATTATTTTGTTAGAAAAAATATTTTTTGTTTCATATATATAGATATATACATTAATATTGGTATGTGGAGAACATCATGTGGTATTAGTAGAGTATTTAAATATTTTAATGTGAATAAGACTTTTAAATAAGCTTTCAAGTCAGGCCAGACCGAAAAAAAAACCTATAATAGGCCGTATGCCTAAAAAATAATTCGTAGATCAGGCTCAGACCTTTTAAAGTTTAGTCTAGCCTATTCCCACCCTACTGGTGAGTAGTGCCTTTTAAGTTTTAGACTATTCCCATTCGATTTAATAAACTAATTTGTCTAATAATTTTGATAGAATTGGTTGAAACAACAAGTTACACAAAACAACATCTACTACGTAGATTTAACTTAACAAAAATTATAAAAGATGTAATATACAATTATCCACGTGAATAGTTATATAATTATAATTTATTAAATTTCTATTAATTTATCGTTGAATTGATTGAAACAAAAAGTATCACAAAGCGACCTCCGTTGCCAATATTTGGTTCAAAGAGAATTACAAATGATGTAGTATATAATTTTTCATGCGGGTTGTTATGGTCAGCCAAAAGACAAACATAATTTACTCAGATAATATCATATCAGTGATGATTAATATACGGTGATTATTAAGTTTTTCCATGTGGCTACTGAGTATGTCAAAACATACCAATTATTTGACTATTGTGTTGAGAGTACCACTTGCTGATTGTTCATGCAGTCAAAATAATGCAAAATAGTGGTGCGCTATGCATCTTGTTTGGGCTTTTTAATTTACAAATAAAGATAAATTGTGAACTTCTCTACATTAACATTTTGATGTACCTACTAATATTGTGTGTAATTAAATCCTTCAATTATTTGACCAACTTTAATCCACACATATGATGGTAAACATGTAACATTGAATTAAGTTTGTAATTCTAAAAGTTTCTAATGTTTTGGAATAAAAGGAATATCAATCTTGTTCTTGAGTCTAGACCTTTTATAAGGATGAAAAAACGTTAATCCTATCACATTTAAATATTTCTGAAGTGAGAATTAAGTGTGGAAAGTGGGTTATCTCACAATGCATAGGTCATTTATTATAAAGTAAGATATTTTATAAAGATTAGAAGTGTTAATTAAAATGACATTGTTCTTATATTTTTTTTGCTTAAATTAATATCCTTTTAAAGTGTAAGACCCATAATTTTAAATTATACTTTATATATTTTAGTATATTTTGGGTATTGAACTCGGAGGCTTTTTAGCCAAGTTATTAATATTTTGTGAGCTTAAATGCCCAAAAATATATTTTGATGCCCCGATTAAAGTTATTCGTCGATAAATCAATTAAATTAATTGTGGTGAATCTTTGAAGAATAATACAATTCTGGAGAGTTTTGTCAAAAATATCCCGAGTTGCTAAAAAATTGTATCTATCAATTGAGTTGCGACGATAGTAGATATTTTTAACAAAAAGTGGTTTGGGAAGTGATGGGTGAAATGACAATTTTAATAAATATCTAGATATTTTGAGATATTTGTTAATTATAATTAATATATATAATGAATATATGTTTGGAGGGAAAGGAAAAAGGAAGGAAAAGAAGAAAGAAAAGAAAAGAAAGAGAAGAAAAGTAAAGGAAAGAAAAACAAAAGAAGGAAAATAGAAATTCTTCCTCTCTCTCCCTGCCTCGCGAGCTTATCTTCCTCCTTCCTCCATTTTTTTCCTCTTTTGCTTTCTTTTCCTTATTTTGCTTCAAGAAAAGAAACCCAAGGCTTGGTGGGTAAGAAAGCAAAGATTTCTCAGCTTCATACTTCCTCGTTGTTTCAAAAACGAAGAGAAACGGTGTTAGGGATTTTAAAACCGTCAACCGTCAAACACAAACCTCCATGTTTCATCTAGATCTAAGCTTCGTTTCGCGAAGGGATAGAAGGGAAAGTTGCTCACCACCACGCTACGGTGCTAGTGAACTAACTTTGGAAGCGACGTCGCGAGCGGAGATTTTACCGGATTTACTTGCGGTACCGTAATCGCATGTTAAAGTTAACGTTAAGGTAAGGGTTCCTTCCAAACTTTTAGTTTGCATTTAGGGACTTATCTGTGATTGTGTGGAAAAGAATTTTGTTAGGATTGAAGTGTTGATTTGGGGGAAAATGAATCTAAGGCTTTATGGGTAAAATCTTAGAGTTAGGTTTTGGTGATATCGATGAGTGTTTTGTGGAAAATGAATTTCACTCATTTATGTATGATTTTGAAGAAATGAAATTTGATGTGTTTGAGTGGTGGGTTGTGATGATTTGTGTTCGTCGTATTTGACGTGTTCAAAATTAATACTTATGAAATTTGAGATGTGTTTGGTTGGATTTTGTGGAAAAATAAATTGATCTGATTTGGTGTGAATTGTGGACTGAATTTGAGAATATATTTGAGTATGTACTGTGTGGAATTTGAAAACCATTAGAGTTAAATGAGTATTAAAAATGGGGAATCTTTTAATATCTCTATTTACTTAATGTTTGTCGTGAAAATCATTAGAGTCAAACGAATATTAAAAATGGGGAATCTTTTAATATTTCTATTTACTTAATGTTTGCAGTGAAAATCATTAGAGTAAATGAGTATTAAGAATGGGGAATCTCTTAATATCTTTGTTTACATAATGATTGTCGAGAAAATTGTTAGAGTTAAATGAGTATTAAAAATGGGGAATCTTAATATCTTTGTGGGGAATCTTAAAATGGGGAATCTTAATTTCATTTTGGTAAATCGTGCTGACCCTTGATAGGTTCCACCTCGGTAACTAGTACTTTGGCCTGTGATAGGCGGTACATTTACGATTTACGTTTTTGGTAAATCGTGATGACCCGTGATAGGTGGCACCTCGGTAAATAGTACTTTGGCTTGTGATAGGCGGTACGTTTACGATTTACGTTTTTTCTTTTAGTAAATCATGCTGACCCGTGATAGGTGGCACCTCGGTAAACAGTATTGACCCGTGATAGGTGGTACTTTTACGATTTACACTTTTTAGTAAATCGTGCTGACCCGTGATAGGTGGCACCTCGGTAATTTAGTACTTTGGCCTGCGATAGGCGGTATGATTATGATTTACGGCCCTTCGAGGAGGGTTTTGGTTTGGAATTCCGAGTCCATGCATTTTGGCATATACGCATTGCATTAGGGTGCTTGGCACACGAGTCTTGTTTGATTCAAGATTATGATTGAGTGTTTGAACTTGAGATGTTGTGGTAATTGCGTTGTAATTGTTAAGTGTTATGTTTTGAAATTGTGTGTAAGCGTGATTGATTGCAAAACTATTTCGAAACTCAAGTTGGCATGGTGATTGTGTTTTAATTGTCAAGTGTGGATGTTTTGGAATTGTGTGATAGTATGTTTGATTGCAAAACTATTTCGAAGCTCATGATGTCGTAGTGATTGTGTTATAAGTGCTAAGTGTTATGTTTTGGAATTGTGTGTAATGGTGATCGATTCAGTTATGTAGTTTTGGAAAAACCTCAGAAACAATTGATTTCCTAATCGATTCTGTTAAAAGATATTGAACCAAATCGATTTGGCAAGTTACAGGGGCTCAACCATTTATCAAAATCAATTTTCCAATCGATTTGACAAGTTACAGGGGCTTAGCTATTTATAAAATTGATTTGCCAATCGATTTGACAAGTTACAGGGGCTCAGCTATTTAAGAAATCGATTTGGCAAGTTACAGGGGCTCAACTATTTAAGAAATCGAATTGCTAATCGATTTGGCAAGTTATAGGGGCTCAGCTATTTAAGAAATCGATTTCCCAACCGAATTCCCAATCGATTTGCTCAGTAGAAATTTTTATTCTGAGTCATACAATCGATTGTCCAAATTGATTCATCAATTGATTGGTCGATTGATTCATTACTTGATTGATTAAAAACCTTATTTGATTTCATTTTACTTGGAAAATATTATATGAACGTTTAGCATTTGGAAAACCCTTTTAAGGTGCATGCTAAGTTGAAAGGTTATTTTGTGCATTTAAAAAATGTTATGTGTTAATTGTTATTTTCGGTTGGTGACCCTTTACAACTATTATGGAAATCTCGGCTTTGCCCTCAGACGAGAGCCAAGATAATCCTACCGATTTGTACCCTGTGGATGGCGATGTAGATGGAAACACTTGACTGGAGCTATGTTAGGAGGATCTTGAGGGACGCGTGAAGATCACTCAGGGTGTATAGTTTTTTGTAGAATGATCAGATTAGGTTGACGTATAGGGACTAGATGTCTTTCTTTTGGACTGTACCTATACTAATATTGTTAGCATTGTTAGACATACGGGAGATTGTTAGAAATATGTTCGTTTTTGATATTATTGACAAACATACATCTTGAAATAAATCTGACATTGTGAACTGAGAAAAATTTCAGGAACAACAACTCAATCCTACAAACTTGAGACAATTGCTTCGAACTCAAGAAATCAACAAAAGCTTGAAGATCCATAAGCAAATCGATTAGTAAAATCGATTCTGTAACAGGGTTGAATGATATTATGCAGTCTGGGATTAATCAATCGATGGGCAAAATCGATTTGCACATCTAATGAAAAATCAAACAGGATATCAATCGATCAGGCAAATCGATTGGTACACTTATTAGAAAATAAATTGTGCAAGTCAGAGAGCCAGTTTGCCACAAATCGATTAGGCAGATCGATTGTTTAAATTACCAAGACTGAACTGATTGTTTACATCGATTAGACAAATCGATTGGTACACTTACTGATTTTAAAATGGGCAAGTCAGTGGCATGCCTTGCAAGATAATCGATTTGGAAAATCGATTAAGCCAATCACATCTTTATTTTTTGTTTGTCTACATCGATTGACCCAATCGAGTGTGAATGTCCCAGAGCCAAACCAATGTTTAATAAAGCGATTAGGCAAATCAATTTACTAAAATAAGTTTCAAAATAACCTTGGTCTGGAACATACACAGTCGATTAGCACAATCTACGTATTTACTTCTTTTGAATTAAGTTTGACATCAATCGACTTGGTAAATCGATTGAATGAACCAACTGTTGAAATGAGCTTCAGACTTAAGTCCACAATCGGTTAGGCAAATCGATTTGTGAAAATCACTGTGTCCCTAGAACCAGTGAAATCGATTGACTAAAGCGATTGATACAAAAAGTTTTAGAAACAAAGATGACTGAAATGTTTGAATCGATTAAGTACATCGATTGTTTTGATCTCGTTGTTTGAACAAAACATCCCAAGTCGATTATGAACATCGATTCAGACATGAACATTCATCCATGTCTGAAGAACTCATTTAAAATAATCGATTAGTTAAGTCGAGTAGTTCATGCAGTTTCAAGATTCAAGAAAAACAAGATTCGCGAAATCGATTGGATAAATCGATTAGTGTGCTTTATAACTTTAATGAATTGATTGGCCAAATCAATTCATATGTTGTTTTACCTGAAACTATATAAACTGCTTTCATACTCTTCTTCTCATAATTCTCAATAACTTTGACAACTTTGAAATAACTTCTAATAACTCTCATAACTTTCAATATCATTCATAATACACATGAGACAACTGATATTACTTTGAACATCTTTTTCAGCCATGAACAATCCACATTTGTGATCAATGAGGATTGAAAAAGACTGAATTGAGAAAGATTGCTTTGAGAAGAAGGAAGATCAAGAACTTTGTATAATTGATCGGTTTCAATTTCTGTAAATCATTTTCTGTAACCAAATTACTTTGAGAAAATCCAGTAGTTACTAGTGGTGTTCTTCGGGGTTGAGGGCTATCAACAAGAAGGCACTTGACTAGATTCTTGGTCAAGTTTATGGGACTTAAACTTGGGAATTCAGGGAGGGAAAGATAGAATAGGGAGAATAGTTTAAGATTGGTGCGAGGCGCTGTGTAAAAATGTGTAAACTGATTCTAAGAAGTTCTATTGGAAATGCTAAGATCTAGTTGGATCTTGGGACTGGATGTAGGTCGTCACGGGACGGCTGAACCAGTATAAAAATCTGCGTACACTTTTCTTTCCCTTATCTCGTTTAAATTTCTACAATTATTACGTTTCTGATATTGATTGAATGCATGATAAAGATTCTATGTTAAGGGACTTTGCATGATTAATTGTCTTAACATGATTGCATGAAAATCAACATCCTGAATAATAATTGTTTTCTGATGCATTTCTCCATATATACAATGATCCATATAGTTTGACATTCATTAGAATTGTTTATTAGGGACCTTGTTTAATCTTGTGTTTAGTAAATTTCGAATTTATTAAACTGTTGCGCATATTGTTAGAATAAACATTATTCTGCATAATTCTTCTGCAAATCAGAGGTCGTATCCCCCAACAAGCATGACATTGTATTTTCGATGGGTTCCATATACCACTTTTTGATGTATAAATATTTTGAATTCATATTTCAAAAACTATTTCGCTGCTTGTAAATTATATTGACTTAAATGTCGTTGCGTTATGACTTAAACATTTATCCAAAGGTATTTCCCTATTTATTTCTTGGTTTTATGAATTTGTTTTGAAAAAAAAAATACACTCTCGCTTTGAAAATCTGGATGTTACATAAAGCAACAACGAAAACAAGCACTCATTGGAGAGCTATTATTTAATTGAGACATTAGAACAATAAAAAAAAAAGAGTCCATTATATATATGGAAGTATTTAATCTTTCAAATATGCTAAAATGTCAACTATTAAGTAACTTGCTCGAAATTTACCATATGGTATTCTTCTTCCACAATTAAGTTGTAACTCTTAAATTTAGAAATAAACATTTAAATAAAATTATTTCATAAAGTTTGCAATGAAGGAAATGGTGAAGTAATAGAAAATAAGATATTGTTAATTTGAAAAAATACCTCAAAAGATTACGGTTGAAAGATACATAAATTTAGTTTGGGCGAAGTTAGTAAAGATTTAGATTTGAATATTTTTTAGATTGTCATTACTTTCTTACATTTATATTTAAAAGAAAATTTGGTTGAATTATTATTTAGATATTTTTATTTGATTTTCTCTTCGAAGAAATCAAATTAATTTTTGTGCTTTGAAACAACTGATTCAATTTCTCTTTTAAATCTATATATGGTTAGGTTCAATTAAATTATAACTAATGACAATCTATAATTGCTGAAAATATATTTTTTGGATATTGAATTTGAGGGATATATTTGGTCAAAAGAACAAAATTGCGTGAAGAAGAATTGGTTCAAAAATCATTCATATAGTTGGTATGTTTGTAGCAAATTTAGATACTCGTGAGGATATTATATTCTTCCACTCAATCAAATTAAGGAAATTATTTAAAATATCAAACTCAAATTAAGGTGTCTGAAAGGACTGGCGGTTAAGAGAACTTTTATTTATATTTTTAAAAGACTCTGTTAGAATATTCATGACTCTTGTTGCTAATATGATATTTTAGAGATAGTTAAGATGGGTGTCAATATTATGTTTCCAAATGAAAACAATTATAAAATAATATGGTTCAACAAAAAGAAAACATTATGTTAATAAACACAAAGTTAATGATTTGCAAAGTGATATAATCCTTCTTTGAATTAATGAGTATATAAGTCTCATCAGTGATACCACAAAGTCTCATAAGTTAGTTATCTAATTTGAGAGTAAATTTCTATCCATGATTTAATATGTCAATTATGTTTTATTTAGTAAGTAGTGATATTGGCTTACTGAGAAATTTGTAAATGAAAGTTTAGTAACAAAAGCTCTTAGGGTACCTCTTTTGTATTAGGTAGTATGATATTGAGAGATGATTATCAAAGTCTCGTTGGGTTAGCATCAAAAAGATATATCAATAAAGTTAATTATGTAAGTAAAATTGACATGAAAGACAATGAATTAAAGGATACCTCAATCACTATGAGACTCTCTTAGTCTCCTATATTTTCCTAATTTATTTTAAGAAAATTAAGTATTTCCTTGTGCATAAGGTGTGGGGAGTCTAATATGCGGTTTTATTTAAATTCATCTTGAAATTGCATGCATAATACGATTATTTGGCAAATACGCAAGCAATTCAAGTTTAAGTTGTTGAAAAAAGGCAAACACAAGGATGGTTAAAGATAACAATAGAATTTATGCTCACAAATTAAATATCTAACAATTTGGAGATCACTAGTATGTTCTACTCTTATATTTTAGATGTCTACATAAAGTGGGCAACTTAAACTCCAGAAATAGCTGATTTACATCTGTCACCTGGATGCATATAGTAAAAGGCTTTGAACGGTTACTCAAGTTGTATTGTGACATAAGTGAACCATAAAATGCTTCAATAAATTTTTATAAAGTATATTGGTATACTGTTATTGTTGTTGAAGAATAAAACATATAAAGATAAACTGTGTGCTAGTTGACCCACTAATAAAAGACTTGACAACTAAGGTCTTTCATATTGTTGTTTTCATTTATGTTTGATACTTTTAGAATTGATACATACTTGATGTTATGATTTTCTATAAAAATAAAGTTTAAGAGATTATTAATTAATATAATTGTTTTGTATCGTGTGTGTAAATTATGATGTAATTATGATATTTCACTTTAGGAATTTTAGTTTGATGTCACTAATGATTTTATTTGGATCAATTGGAAATAGACATGATATAGAAATCATATTGAATGAAATTATCGTACTACTCTTCCATATAGTTGATCAACATCATCAAATACATTAATGTGGTGGTTGGGAGGTTTATTCATGTTTTACGTCAGTAACATAAATGTGATGGACCTAATATTAGAGTTTGAAATGGAAAAAATTGTAACGAGGAAAGCTAAAGACAAATAACATTTGGATGCATAAATAATTCTTATACGGTTATCAACATATAACGTACAAATAGGAGATTGTTGAAATTATCCATTAAGAGCTTTAATTGTTTAGTGATCAAGTTATATAGTAAGACTAATTTGATTTTTAATTGAATTATTAATTAATTGTTATGTGTAACACCCTCTAATTGTTTTAATGAGTAGCATTTATCTTTATTTATAGTATTATTTCTTCTAATCATTAAATTATTTGCTTGATTAAGTTTATTTGATGAAGCTGTTAGTTAAATAATTTAATAAAATTATTTATTGAAGCTATATGGGTTGTTGGTTTACCATGGGATAAAGAAAGGATTTGGCTAGGAAATTGTAGAATTGGTGTGACCCAATTCACATGTTTGAGTGCTCTTGCATGAAGATGTTTTTGGTTTATTCATCCTAAAAGAAAGTTTTTTTTTTAATACTCCAATTTCTTATTATTATACTTTAATGATATAATGATACACAACTACTATTACTATTAGTGTGTTCGATTTATGCGTTAATTCCTCTCCGATTGCCTTATGTGCTTGTCTTATTGATTTAATTAAATTATTGATATTAATAATATTAAATTTGTTCTAATAATATAATATAATAATAAGAATGGAATATGGGCAAGTGGGATTGTCAATTCTTGAGTATATATATATATATATATATGATAGAATATTGACTAAGATGTTGCCACATTAGTCTGGGCATTCTGTTCCAAAGAAGAGTAATTCCCATAAGAAGAAAAACAAAGAAACAACGATGAATTTTTTTTTCCTTCTATATTTCATCTCTAATTCTTCCTTACACGTCAACAAAGTTTGCTTGCAATCACCTACCTCCCAGTAATATTGGGTATGTATTCCTCTATTTTCAATTTTCAGTAGTATGTGTTCATATGATCAGGTCATCGTACCACTAGACATGCATTCTTTATTCTAATTTTTAGTAATAATAGACTTGGATATGATTGAATTATATTACTGGACATATATTCTGAAATTCAACTGCATCTAAAGAATTTATTTTGTTTTAGCTATAATTAAAATTGATTTATTGTACGCATCAATTTAAATAAATACTATCAATTTAATTACATATATGCTATGCGATTTTGCTTTATTTTAATTAGAATTATATATTATTTTATTATATTATTTTTATAAGTATGTTTTGCAGGAAAAAAAATTGTACACGCACACATGTGCACACACACGCATCCACGCACATACACACGCACAAACGCACACACACGAACACACACACAAATTAGATTCATTTGACGAAATCTTCAATTGAAGTTATGGGTGAGAGGATGTTCGACTTTATGAGTATAAAATAACGTTGGATGAATGTGAATGCCGGAATTTCCAGAGATTCATCTAGGGCTTACTACGTACGGTCTAGCTCTATTGAATAATAATAATTAATAATATATGAATGGTAATAGTGAGGATTAAAATATTATTTAGCAACCTATAGAATTGTCGTAAGACTATTTATATCAAGATTGCATGCTGTCTGATTTTATGAAATCTTATGCTGATTGTTATTATATGAATTATATGTACTTGAGTGTTTTGTTACTTGATTGAATTTGTGATATTACTTGAATATGCCACCTATTGGATTCCTTATTATGTGATTGATGAAATTGGACTGTGTATTGTGAGTAGTGTAAACCAAATATTCGGATTTTATTGTGATTGACTGATATAGAAATATAATGATGAATATTGTGAAGTCAAAGTGAAACTTATTAAGTAGTGATGATCGAGTAAGTCTGAGATATGTGTTGTAGGTTTTGGAGTTAGGATTATATTGTCATCATATAGCGAGGGTCTGACAAACATAGTGATTCAGGGAAGTACAACTTAATGAGGCTGATCGTGAAGGGCTACAGTCGAACTGTAATATAAAACTGATAGACCTTGGGGGTACCTCTAGTGGGGAATTTGTAAGTGGATTAGTGGGTTATTCCATAAGCCCGGGAGCTATTGTGCAACACAAGCGTACCTCGACTGTCTCGAATTGAGTTGAGGGGATCTATGAAGACTTGGTCATTCATGAATTGTCTATTCACTCTTGTAGTGGCCTAGTATCAGACTTTTTAACTAATTACTTCCTAGTAGAATGGTACCAAATGAGGAAGAAGTATAGAGGATAGAACAAGCATAATGTAACATCCTCTAAATTTTAAAAATAATTAGAAATTATCAATATTATTCAATATTAAAATACGTGTGATAATTATTTGTCTTATTCGACTTACATTAGTCGATAAAGTTGTTACTAATAATTATTTAGTAGAAATTAACAATGTACTTGAAATATGTTTCATTTCACCCCAATTAAATTTAGTAAGTAATCACTACGCCAAAAATGACATTTAACATCGCCCCTTTTACAGCGCTTGCTAAACACAAGCACTGTTGTAAATATATTTTAAAAATAACGGAGCCTTTTACAGCGCTATTTTGACAAGCGCTGTAAAACTAGCGCTGTTGTAGAGTCATATAACGTTTGCGCATAACATTATAAGGCTTTTACAACGCTTTCCACAAAAGCGCTGTAAAATGAAGCGCTTTCGCGTATTATTTTACAGCGCTTTTTTCACAAGCGCTGTAAAATAGATGCACTTTCAAATAATTGAACTACCTATTACAGCGCTTTTTTCACAAGCGCTGTAAAATGCATGCGCTTTCATTGAATTTAACTACCTATTATAGCGTTTTTTTCACAAGCGCTGTAAAATACGTGTGCTTTCATTGAATTTAACTACCTATTACAGCGCTTTTAGTACAAGCGTTGTAAAATACATCTTTCAAAAAATTATATACGTTGGGAACCCTCATATCCTCTACATCTTTCAAATAATTATATACGTTGGGAACCCTCATATCCTCTACATCATTCAAATAATTAAATACATGTGCTTTGTTCTACTTTGGGAACCCTCATATCCTCTACATATTGTGCGGCCATCTACGTTGTCTCAGGTATTTTTTAATTTGTTTTTGTCAAAAAATCTTTAGTTTTTTAATAATTGAAAACTAAAAATTGTTATATATATTAAATCTCTTCTACTAGTTAAAAACTCATACAACATGATATGTTCTATTTTGAAATTGTTAGTTGATATTGGTTTCTTTTTGAAACTTGTTGATATGTTTTGAAAGCTTATTATTTTTGTAACTGCATTTATATAAGTCGTATAATATGGATATGAAATGGATGTTTGCCAATCGATGGTCAAAAGAGTATGAAATTGGAGTGAAGGAGTTTGTTGAGTTTGCAGTGAAGAATGCAAAAGATCCAAATAGTGTAGTTTGTCCTTGTTTAAAATGTTGTTTTGGAAATGTGTTAGAGAAGATGAATTAGAAGGATATCTAGTATGTAATGGAATTGATCGAAGCTACACATGTTGGATAAGACATGATGAGAAAAAAAAAGGGAACATTAATTTTGAGAATAGTTCGACATATGCTTCAACTGACTTCGATACAGATACATATGAGCCGGACCGAGTTGATGAGTATATAATGGTTGTACTAAATTCACAAGATTGTCGGTGATATTAAAGTTGTACAACTTAAAAGCGAGTAATGGATGGTCTGCTAAAAGCTTTACAGAATTATTAACACTCATAAAAGATATGCTGCCAGATGATAATGAACTTCCCAGTCGGACCTACGAGGCTAAACGGATTTTGTGTTCTATTGGCATGAGTTACGAAAGGATTCATGCATGTCCTAACGATTGCATTTTATTTCGAAATAAATATGAACTACTTACGTCGTGTCCGAAATGCAATGTCTCTCGATATAAGAAGAAAGAATCTACTCCAGCAAAAGTCGTGTGGCATTTTCCTATAATACCAAGATTTAGGCGCATGTATCGCAGTGAAGAAGATTCAAAACACTTGACAAGGCATACAGATGAATGAATTAGAGATGGAATGTTTCGGCACCCTACACATTCCCCACAATGGGCAAAAGTTGATCACGAGTATCCTGAATTCGGGATAGAGTCAAGAAACCTAAGACTTGCACTTTCTACTGATGGAATGAAACCACATGGTCTTCAAAGCATCTCACATAGCACGTGGCCTATGATTTTGGTAATATATAACATACCTCCATGGTTATGTATGAAGCGTAAGTTTATGATGTTGTCTCTGTTAATTTCGGGACCCAAACTACTGGGTAATGATATCGACGTATACTTGACTCCTTTAATCGAAGATTTAAAACTTATGTGGGAGACAGGTGTGGAAGTTTATGAAGGGTATAAGAAAGAATGTTTTTCCAGCATATGGTAATTTCTCAGGATATAGCATTAAAGGTTAGTGTGCATGTCCTATATGTGAAGAGAGTACAAATTGGATGCGGTTGAAACATTGTAAGAAGAATGTGTTTCTTGGACATCGTAGATTTTTACCTTATAGTCATCAGTATCGTGGGTGGAGAAATGCATTCAATGGAAAATCAGAGGAAGGTAAAGCTCCTTTAGCACGGACTAGATATCAAATACTTGAAAAAGTACATGGTTTGACAAATAAATTTGGCAAACCTTTTGCGGGAGAGCTGGTCAAAACTGGGTGGAAGATTGGACTTGGTCGATATGGGAATAAGAAATGAATTGACTCCAATAAAGAAAGGAAATCGCACATACTCTATCTAGAAATGAAAAAATTGTTTTATGTAAATTTCTACACGAAGTTAAAGTTCTAGAAGGATACTCTTCAAACATTAAAAATTTGGTTTGTATGAAAGACCTCAAGTTAAAAGGTTTGAAGACCCATGATTGTCATATTCTAATGGAGCATTTTCTACCAATAGGTATACGTTCCATTTTACTTGAAAAAGTTCGACTAGCCTTAACTACATTATGTTTCTTCTTCAGAGAAATTTGTAGTAAAGTGATCGACCGTCAGAAATTACTAACATTGCAGACGGAAATTGTTGTTACTTTGTGTGAGCTTGAAACGTATTTCCCACTCTCGTTTTTTGATATAATGGTTCACCTTATTGTTCATTTGGTTAAGGAGACACAACTTTGTGGGCCAGCTTATATGAGATGGATGTATCCGATAGAACGATATATGAAAATATTAAAAGGGTACGTAAAAAGTAGAAGTCGACCAGAAGGTTGTATTGCTGAACGATACATTGTTGAAGAGGCTGCTGAATTTTGTACTGAATATCTGTCCATTGTTGAATCCATAGGGCTTCCCATGTCTCGTCATTCGGGAAGAATATCAGGAGAAGGGATAATTGGAAGGAGACTATTGACTATATCAAGGATAGAATGGGAGTAGGCACAATTGTATGTTTTGAACAATGATGATGAGGTTCAACCGTATGTTACAATACACATGGATCAATTATCTCGTTTGAACATGAATAAGAATCAAAATTGGATAACTCGTGAGCACAATCGAAGTTTTATAACATGGTTAAAAAATCACATAAAGTCAAAATTTGATATAGACCCCAGATCAATTTCACAAAGATTGAGGTGGCTAGCAAATGGTCTGAGCTTACATGTCTTTTCTTACACTGGTTATGTTATTAATGGCTACACATTTTATACCAAAGAACAAGATGATCAGACCACTATGCAAAATAGTGGAGTCACTCTCGTAGCTGAAGCGATGCATGTCTCAAGTGTAAAAGACAAAAACTCAATATATGCAAATCTATCATATTTTGGGGTTATCGAGCGCATATGGAAGTTAGACTACACAATGTTTCGTGTTCCCATATTTGGTTGCAAGTGGGTCGATAATAATAATGGCGTTCGGATTGATGAGTCAGGATTCTTGCTTGTCGATTTTAATAGGGTGGGATACAAAGACGAGCCTTTTATTTTAGTGTCGCAAGCTCAACAAGTGTTTTATGTCACTGATCCTTCTGATGATAAATGGTCTGTTGTCCTATCGACCAATAAAATAAGTGATGATAACAATAATGATGAAGATGTTAGTATTGATCTTTTATTTGCAACATCACAACAACCATATGAAATTGATTCAACTGATGATGGTTTATATCTTAGAGATGATCATGATGTTGGAATTTGGATTAATCCATCTTTCATATTGTAAATGGACAAACAAATGTGAATCCCACCAGGAAAAGAAGAAGGGCATCTTAATGTACGTGTTTAATTGTTTTATATAAGCCATGTATGTAATCTGAATTATTATGATAAATATGCATGTAATTTGAATTGAGTGTTTTATAATAATATGGCAGAATAGCGACAGATTTCATATCAGAAGCTTTTGGAATCAAACCATACATACCAGCATATTTGGATCCTAGTTATAACATCTCACATTTTGCTACTGGTGTCTCTTTTGCTTCTGCTGCTACTGGTTATGATAATGCCACTTATATAATGTAAATTAAGTGCCATCAAAAGGAACACATTGCATAATCGATTGACACATCGACTTTAACTAAATATCTGAGTTACTGGGACAAGTCAAGTTGATTGGCAAATCGATTGGAATAAATGTCTGAGTTACAAGGAGAATTTAGCCCATTGCCAAATCGATTATGTCAATGAAAGTGAGTCGATTGAGTAATCGATTGTTTTGATCTCGCTATTTGAACAAAACAATTATAATCGATTATTCAATCGATTCTGATATGAACTGAGTATCAGTTTCTGATATATGCATTAAAAGAATCGATTAGGTAATCGACTGCATGAATGAATTAGTTCATCATTTATCAGAAACATATTGCATAATCGATTGGCACATCGAATTTAACTAAATATCTGAGTTATTGGGACAAGTCAAGTCGATTGGAATAAATGTCTGAGTTACAATCATCCAATATTGAACCCAAATATACCAAACACAAAAATAACATATTGAGGCCTTTTACAGCGCTTACTTTAAAAAGCGCTGTAAAAGACTCTTTTGAAAATAAAATTTAGAGACATTTTACAGCGCTTATCTGAAGAAGCACTATAAAAATAACATTCAAATAAATTTACAAAACAATGAGACATTTTACAGCGCTTATTTGAAAAAGCGCTGTAAAAGGCTTTAAAAATAATAATCATTAGACACCTAACAGGATTTTCTTCAAACACCTTGTACGCATCATGGGAATCCCCAAAAACACATTGTTAACAAAAACATCAGACTCAAACCCATTTTTCGCAACATGGCAATAAACCTGAAGACCAAATTTCGATTTAAGAAAGAAAGGGAATGTAAAGAGATAAAAAGGGTGTTGAGGTGGAGATTGAATTGTGAAAGAGTAAGCTTTGATGTTTGTGAAGAAGATACATAAAAGGAGAACATTTTGGTGATGAGGAAGAGATTTTGGTGGTGACGAGTTACTACTATGTGGGTTTTGCATGTTGAGCTTGTATAAAAAATAACATAACAAAACACAAAAATAACATAACAAAACAATAAGGCCTTTTACAGCGCTCATTTAAAAAAGCGTTGTAAAAGGCTTTAAAAAAACATTCATATAACATAATAAAACAAGGAGGTCTATTACAACGCTTGTTCAAATAAGTGCTGTAAAAGACTCTTTTAAAAATAAAATAAAGAGACCTTTTACAGCGCTTATTTAAACAAGCGCTGTAAAAGGCTTTAAAAAAACATTATATAACATAATAAAACAATGAGGTCTTTTACAGCGCTTATTGGGAAAAACGCTGTAAAAGAGCCTTTTAAAAAATTAAATAAGGACGCCTTTTAGAGCGTTTTTCAAACAAGCGTTGTAAAAGGCTTAGGCCTTTTAGAGCGTTTTTTGAAAAAGCATTGTAAATGGGTTTTATATATAACAGTAACCGCTTCAGTTTCCTCTTCATTACGTAAACTTCACTATCATCTCAACCTTCATCGTTCTACTCTTCTTTTGCAAACCCTATAATCCCGTCCATTACGAACCTTATTTCCTCGATCATCTCCTTCATTTCGAGCCTTATTTTCTTCCAAGATCATCTCTCCTATTCCACACAATATATTTTCATTGAAATACGCAACCCTCATTACGTATTTCTTCAAACCGTATTTCTGTGAACCATATTTCTGTGAACTTTCTGCATTCCCTCTTTTCTTCACATTTCATCTTTCTTCGAACCATTATTTAGGTATTGATGTTATTAATTTTTTGTAATCATTAATATGCATGTTGAGCTTGTTTAAGATATACTGATACATGTTGAGCTTGTTTATAATAATGCATGATGCAAGTTGAGCTTGTTGATGTTATACTAAACTGCATGTTGAACTTGTTGTAGTTAAATGGATACAAAGAAAGATTTAGAATGTAAAAATGAAGAAGTTGGCACCACTAAGACTTATGAAAATGAAGTCAAATGTGGTGCAACTATAATGCAAAAAGTGATTAAAGCAAGGAGCAATGGCACCAAGTTTGAAGTTATACTATACTATACTCTGTTTGTGGTGTATTTTTTTTTATCTTTTTTTAATAGCATGTACTTACTATATGAGTTTATTAGGTTGGCTGGAATGAGAGTGGTCAGCCAATTGACCCCAACAGCTCTATGTTTGTAAGCTATATTGGGGTTGTTGTAGGTCAAAATATCCCAATTACGATTGACGATTGGAGAGATAAGGCGTTGAAGGATGCCAAAGATATAATATGAAATGACATTCAAGTAAATTTTTTGATCCACTCTTTTATCATTTACAATTTTTTTCATTGAAATACTTTACTTATAATTTTTTTCATTGTAGACGACTTTTGTTCTTGATGAAGGACGAAAGATTTATGTTTTGAGAGTTGCTAGGAAGATCCATCGGGGATTTAGATCTCATCTCTCAAATTTCTATCTAAAAGATAGAGAAGGAAACACAAATGCTGAAGCTCCAAACGTTCCGACCCCGCGTTTGTCGTAAGTGATGAATTTATAAGCATTTGTGTTTTATTATTCATATTCGTAGCGTATTTTAAATTTTTACACAATTGCTATTTTTTATATATAGAATATTAGTAAGGCAAATTGCGAACGGGCAAGCAATTCAACACACCGAAACAAAAAATCACGTATGGGATATGCACGCCTTGATCAACAACTTGTAAGTAATTAAACATCACTTTTATATAATGAAGTAATTTGTATTATAAACTAGTGTGTAACTAATTTGTATTATTTTGTTTATGATCTTAACGAATAGCGAAAAGACACCCAAGCCAATCAACCCTTGGGTCGTCATATCTTATGGAAGGAAGCACATGTTAATAAAGACGGAGTGGTTGATAATGAAAATGTCAAAAAAGTAGTAGAACTTTGTGTAAGTATATTATTACTTTAATATTTTTTAATATTGTATTTATCACTTGAATACTTTTTAATATTGTATTTTAAAAATGCTATTGAACTTATCTTTTTAATATTACATGTATTTTAGAAGATTATCGAACACAGTTCTGAAAATCAGGAGGGCAACAAGGATACTTGCAGGGACATTCTTGGTAAAGTGTTTAATGTCCCTGAGTATTCCGGTCGGGTTAGGGGGAAAAAATTTGGTGTAACTCCCAAAAGCTTTTTTCCTCAAGAGAAGCGCCAAAAACCTTCCAACGAGGAAGTATTAGAGAAGCTCATAATACTTACAAAGCAAGTGGCACAATTGGTGAATATGAACAAAGACAAGCAACTCCTGAATCAGCTCCAACATGAAATACAAATGGAGAGTGAAACCGCGAGTTACAGTGTTGGTCTGAAAAGTATTCCCGAGGTTTTTTATGAGAAGGTCGTGTGCATGAGGAAATTGTCAAATAAATACTCATTCTTGTGTTCGCATAAGATGTCGATGTGGAAACTTGATCCACACAATGTAAAGAAATACATTGTAGATATTTTATTAGGAAATATAGAAAATGATAAATTCTTCTTTGCACCATATAATTCAGGGTACATAATTTTATCTTTTTTAATTGATGACAATTTAATTTATTAGTTGTGTATAAACAAAATTGCTTAACCAATTATTTGTTGTTGTAGGGCATATTGGGTGCTATTTGCAATCAATGCGGTCTCTGAAGTTATATACTATTTGGATCATGTGCATGGCAATTACAACAATCACTCTGAAATAAATACTATGTTTGACACGTAAGTAATATTATAAATAATGTGTTTGTTCATGCTAAAATAATCACATTTATTCATATGATAGTGCCTTAAAAGTTTTTTGAGCTCAAAGAGGTGCTACAGTGTCGAAGCAAAAGTTAATAATATTACATGGATCCCAATAAAGTGCCCTCGTCAAGCAAACAACATCGACTGTGGCTACTACGTATTGAAATTCATGAAGGAGATTGTTGACAAGAATAAAACTATTATCCCAAAAACTGTGCGGTATTTTCATTATACGATTTTCAGGGTTATAAATTATCTATATATTTGATACTAACTTAATATAATATGTTCAATTTTAATATTGCAGTACTTTGACAATTCCAGTCCATCATATTCTGAGGAAGATCTAATGGAATTAAAGGAAGAATGGTGTGAGTATGTGCTTGAAATGAAAATTATTTGATTTTCTAGGAAATATCATGCTACTGGGCAAGGGATTTGAATATTATATGGTAGCTAGTGCATATTATGTATATTTTCTTTGTTATTATATGTATATGATCATAGGACAGTATATGATCATGCATATGAATATGTAGTTAATTAGGTTGTAAATTAGGTTCAATGTATATGTAGTTAAGTAGGTTGTAAATTAGGTTATATATGTGTATCTGAATGTAGTTAATGAGGTTGTAAATTTACAGTGTTACAGGGTTATATATATGTATCTGATTGTGTGAACTGCTTATTGTAAATTATAGTGTTACAGGGTTATATATATGTATCTGGTTGTGTTGTGTTGTGTGAACTGGATCAAAATAATTTTGGATAAAAAGATAAAAGACAACGCTTCCTAAAAAAAATGCCATAAAAAGCTAAAAAGCGCTTTTCAAAAATTAATCTACAACGTTTAAAAAAAAATACACATTTTACAGCGCTTTTTTTAAAAAGCGTTGTAAAAGGCACACCAAATATATGAATTATGGGTCTGCATTTTACAGTGCTTTTTAAAAAAAGCGTTGTAAAAGGCGCACCCAGTATACGCATTTTATATGCACATTTTACAGCGCTTGTTGAAATAAGCGCTGTAAAATGTGCATAACAATGCATATTATGTGCGCATTTTACAGCGTTTTTTTAAAAAAGCGCTGTAAAATGTGCATAACAAGCGCACGCTATATTTACATGATTTATAGCGCTTTTTTAAAAGCGCTGTTGTATCTTTTACAGCGCTCGATTCAACAACGCTTTTTTTTTATTGAAAAAGCACTGTAAATGGATTAAAAAAAGCATGGTAAAGGCTATTTTTGACGTAGTGAATTTCCAACTAAGCCTATATGTTATATTTTATTTGTAGATTATAGTGAGTGACTCTATGGTATTGTCTTCCATAATTGAATGTTAAATGTGATATGTGTTGTCAACTCATGTTATAATCCCTATCATGCTATACAAGGAGATTTACGATATGTTGTACTTAAATAAATTATGAATACATTCGGCATCTTTATTATATCTTTAGAGACTAAGTTTCAATTTTGATTGTGGTAATTTAGATAATAATTTGCTTATTCGTCATTACAAATTTTGAGGACGAAATTTCTTTAAGTTTGGTAGAATTTTAACATCCCAAATTTCATGATCAACTATTTTATTAATTAAATAGGATTTTAAAGAAATTAATTTGGTGTTAAAATTATTTTAGAATATAGGTTGATTAATTTTATGATTATTTCTCCTTATATGTGTGAGTTTCTTATGGTTTGATAATCACATATATTTGATTTAATGAGTAATATAAATTATAAATATTATGTTTAGTTATTTAATTTATTTTAAAAAATATAATCATATTTTAGGAAAAATATTTTAAAGGATAATATTTTGAGTGAGTTTAAATATAGATATGCATTAGATATTTATGGTGATATTTTCGTGTGCATTAAACTATACAATAAATGTGTGCATTGTTATATTTTAATTATTTGAGACTGTTTCCTACTTTATTATTTGTTTTATAAATAATGGTTTTAAGATGGTAGTAATATTGTGATTAATTTGTTTATTTTTATATATTTTCTATGATATGATGGTTTTATACATATTTATTGGGATTTAGTAATAAATATTAATTATTTATGTTATATTTAATTATTTTATCGTTTTGACTATTCCATAAATATGGTAGTATTTTTATATAATTCTTTTGTAAAATAGTATAGTAATAATTGTAGTTAATATTGTGAATATGAGTTTTTGTTATTAATGTATTTTAAAATTGTAATTACTTAAATTACTTTTTATAAATATTAGTTTTGAAATATTGGTAAAACGTTAGTATTGAAATTGTGTTAAAAAAAATTAGTTTTGGTAATTGTTGGTTTTATTTAATAATAATAATAATAAGAGTAATAATAAATAAAATAATAGAAATAATAATAACAATAATAATAATAATAATAATAATAATAATAATAATAATAAGAGTAGTAGTAGTAGTAGTAGTAATAATAAGAAAATAATAGTGAAATCCTAGCCACTACTACAAATCCTATTTCACAAACCCTTTATAAATAAAACCAAAAATCCTAGCCACCATGACCATCACCTCCTCTTTTTCGGCATCAAAAGCTTAGAACTTCTTTTTCCTTGTGAACGACTTTGTGGGTGCTTAGATCTTTGTACTAGGAAGAAAAACGGTCAAGGTAAGGGTTTTTCCCACACAAATTATGGTTAGGCCGTTGGTTGAATGACATGAAATAAATAATCGTGATTACTTATATTTTAAAAGAAATAAATATAGACTAATAAAACCCCTATTTTGGTGAGATTGAATTTAATATTTGACTTCTACGTAGTAAACTATGAAATTTTATGCGGCATATGAAGAAAATAAATAAATAACTCTTATTATGTATAGTAGTTGGAGTGGGAATTTTATTGTTATATATGTTAAAGTGTTAATTTTATGGCCTATATGGTATCAAATTTTTATCTTTATGTGTATCTGAGGAAAGTCATAATTTTTATCATTATTTTTCTATGAATATGTGATACTCATGATATGGATGTGTGCATGTGTTCTTAATGATGTGTGAATAAGGTGATGATTTTAAAAAGTGATTTTTGAATGCACATGACATAATTCTTAGTGTGCAACGTTGGAATACATCTATTTGATACTACATCTTCATGTCATGGCATATGCATCTTTGTGGAAGTTGCCTTAGTGGCAGGTTTTTCCCCATTGGTATGGGTGATTTTCTGTGTGGAAGTTGCCTTAGTGGCAGGTTTATTTTCCCCAATGATATAGGTGATTTTCTGTGTGGAAGTTGCCTTAGTGGCAGGTTTATTTTCCCCATTGATATGGGTGATTCTTGTGACACCCTAAACCCCAAAATAACATTTATAATAATATATACTAAATGATTTGAAGAAAACTTGTAGCGGATAAATAAAATCTAAAAAAGAGAATAAAAACTTTAATATCTAATTTAGGATATCACGTTTCTCTAAATATACATGTAACAATTCAACTTTTTTCCTCAATTAAAATAGTACAATATCAATGAACTTGATTTAACTAGAATTTAAAATAATACTAAGTTTTCATATAAAAAGTCATTTGTAATAACATAAGTAAAATACACATTACAACTCTTAATTCCCTGTATCACCTATCAGAGCAGGGTTTCTCCCAAACATGAACTTCGAGACTCATTAACCTGTAATAATTGCGATTTCACAAACGCAGGGCCAAGCCAGTCAAACATAAACAACGAAGGAGGTGAGTTTTGAAATCATGTTGATAATATAATATAAATAAGAGGAACACATAATTAATCATCAATAAACCGTATCATTACACAAACATTCTTCAAGGAAAAACATCACATCATATAGTCAAAATCAAGGAAAATCAATACACTTCATTGTAACATCAAATCATCACACATAATACATATTAATCACAACAAAACAATCACAAGAAAATGCAATGCTACGCATGAGTTTAGACTCTACTTCACAATGTGGTAGGTACCATTCTAACTCGAAAGTACTTGGTTAGGAGGCTTGATACTATGCCGCCATCCCGGTGGACGGACAATTCAAATTGGCTCTGTCTTCATAGATTCCCTCAACTCAACCCGAGACACATATACGTGACAGTCGAGGTAAACATGTGTTGCATGGTAGCTCCCGACTTTTGGAGTGCTACCTCCAAGTCACCTAGAAATTCCCCATTCGAATGCCTCTAAGGTCTAACAATCTTGCCTTAAGGCTCGACAGCAGACCGCCACGCTGAGGCTCATTCAGTTGTACTTCCCCGAAATCACTAGGCTTGTCAGGCCCTACCTATATGATGACAAAATAATCTTCACTTCACAAATTCTCAATATTTATTTTCTCCCTCTGTTAGCTTAGACTACACCATTAAGAGCACCGTCTTTAGGAATCATCACTATCTCATCAAGTAAGGGGTACTTCAATATTTTCATCACAATTTTATAATATCAATAATCATAAATAATCATGACCATTGTATAAACTCATCACAATTTTATAACATCATTATCCTCAATCAAAAATTATCATTATCATCATGTAAGCATATATCAAACCATGCCTCCATATTTTATTATCACATCACATAAATTCGTCTAATTAAACATGTACACATAAATTTCATTCAACATCCAACATCATAATAATAACAAATATCAACTACCACACAAGTATCAAAAATTAAATCAATCAACACCTTATAAAAACTTCTATTTCTCATTTTAACCTCACAATTCTCATATTTCACATTAATCAATGTATCTCTCAAAGGGCTACTGTTGTACGTAGCGAGCCCGGGATGAATCGTTGGGAAATACGGTTTTCCTGTTCATCTCACATTATATTATACTCATAAATTCAAACTCTATCTCACCCTTACCTTATTTCGACGCTTTATCAAACCTATAAATCAATGAGAATTTTCAAAGGCAACTGTAGATTGACAACGTAAAGTAGATGAATTCGAAGATTGAGACACGACTGAAAAATTATGCGGAGCATAAAAATAAATATTGATTAATTAATAATAATTTTTTGAGCAAAAATTGAGTCAAAACAACAAGAAGAAAACTGCAGAAAATGTCTCACCGACTCGTTGGAGCGTCGGAAGGGTCTGACGTCAACTTCACCAAAAAAATGCAAATGAGTAGTGTTTCTTGAAGGTTTCAATGAGAGGAATTCAAAAACGTTTTCAGTTTTTTGCGACGACAAACATGGTGACCGAAATCGGCAAAAAAACAACTCACCCACGGAATGGAATAAAGTTATTTCTGAAAAAATGGAGCGTCAATTGCTAAAGTGGATGTCAAAAATGGATTCAGTTGCCGATTTTGTGTGGGATAGCGGTTGAGATCGATTGAAATGGCAAAGAATTGGTGGGAGGAAATTTGAGAGAAAAGGGTTTTCTTGCTTGCGTTTCGGCCTTGCGTTTCCGCGTGAGTTCTTTTGGCAATTTTTATTTTATTTTTATTTTTAAATGTAGATGGAAGGGTGCGAATAGCAAGGACTCAAAACTGGGATGTATAAAGTAAACAACCCAAATGAAACAATATTAGAAGCAAACAACAGTGAGGGGTGCTGGAAATGGTCCATAATTAAAATATTACTCTCTAAAATTCTCACATTAAATTAATAATATTTGCCCACACTCTTTCAGAATACAAATCCATTTTATTTATTTATTCATTTATTTTTTTAAACTTTTCTAAAATATTTAACTCTAAAATATGTACACTAAAATAATATTATTTATAGAAACATATATAAAATAATAAAATATAATATTTTGTAATTCATAACACTTACTAAATTAAATATGTACAAGATTAACACATCATAGAAAACACTCATATAACGAAAATTAGTTGCAAAATTTCTCTACATATATTCTAAAATGTTGTAAACACTAAATTAATTATTTAAAACATTATTTCATTAAGAAAATATTCATTTTAAAATTTGGGGTGTTACAATTTTCTGTGTGGAAGTTGCCAGAGTGACAGATTTATACCCGGATCATGTAGTTTTAGGAGCATTCATCATGCATATGTTTTGACATACAATTTACTGGTTTTGTAAGATCCATAATTCTGAATTATACTTTATGTATTTTAGTGTATTTTGGGTATTGAACTCGAAGGCTTTTTAGCCAAGTTATTAATATTTTGTGAGCTTAAATGCCCAAAAATATATTTTGATACCCCGATTAAAATTATTCGTCGATAAATAAATTAAATTAAGTGCGGTGAATCCTTTACGATGAATTAAATTCTGAGCAGTTCCGTTAAAAATATCTCGGACTGCTAAAAATTTCATCTGTCAATTGAGTTGCGACGAGAGTAGATATTTTTAACAAAAAGTGGTTTGAGAAGTTATGGGTGAAATGGTAATTTTAATAAATATCTAGATATTTTGAGATATTTGTTAATTATAATTAATATATATATATATATATTTGTGTGGAGGGAAAATAGGAGGAAATAGAAAGAAAAGAAATAGAAAGAAAGGAAAAAGGAAGAAAGGAAAAGAGAAAGAAAGAAAACATTTCCATCTCCTTCCTCTCCTTGCCTTGCGTGAACCTCCCTCCCTTCTTCTTCCATTTATGTTTTCTTTGCTTCCTTTTAGTTCTAGAAAAGAAACCCAAGGCTTAGTGGGTGAGAAAGATCAAATACTCAGCTTCTTCCTTCTTCTCGGATTCGAAAACGGAGTTAGGGATTTCAAAACCGTCAAGCACAAACCTCCCCGTTTCATCTAGATCTAAGCTTCGTTTTGCGAAGAGATAGAAGGGAAAGTTGCTCACTACCACGCTATGGCGCTAGGGAACCAACTTTGGAAGCGACATTGCGAGCGAAGATTTTACCTAATTTACTCGCGGTACCGTAATCGCACATCATAGCTAACGTGAAGGTAAGGGCTCCTTCCAAACTTTTAGTTTGCACTTAGGGACTTATTTGTAGTTGTGTGGAAAAGAATTTTGTTAGGGTTAAAGTGTTGATTTGGGGAAAATGAATCTAAGGCTTTATGGGTAAAATCTTAGAGTTAGGTTTTGGTGATATTGATGAATGTTTCGTGGAAAATAAATTAAATTCATTTGTGTATGATTTTGAGTAAATGAAGTTTGATGTGTTTGAGTGGTATGTTGTGATGATTCTTGAAAATCCATTTATAAAAATCGATTTGCCAATCGATTTAATGTAATATAGGAGCTCAGCTATTTTGACAAAATCGATGTGCCAATCGATTTTGTAAGTATGTTTCAAAAAATACCAAATACGAAATCGATTTCCCAATCGATTGTTGTGTCTCCTGTTTTCTTAAATCTTGAAAAGATACTGAGCTAATCGATTTGCCAATTGATTTAGGCTATTACAGTAGCTCAACTAATTGGACAAAATCGATTTGCCAATCAATTGAATTTGTCACAGAGGCTTAGTTATTCATTCAATCGATTGCCCAATCAATTGATTTAAGCCCAGAGTACAGGTTTCACTCAAAACCTTCATCCAAATCGATTTCCCAATCGATTGGCTTAGTAGAAATTCTTATTCTGAGTTAGATAATCGATTGCTCAATTGGTTTATCAATGGATTGGCCTGTTGTTTATTACTTGATTGATTTAAGACTTATTTTGATTTCATTTTTATTTGGCAAGCATTATATGAACTTTTAGCATATGGAAAACCCTTTTAAGGTACATGCTAAGTGGAAAGGTTATTTTGTGCATTTAAAAACTTAAATGTTATGTGTTAGCTGTTAATTTCGGTTGGTGACCCTTTACAACTATTGTGGAAATCTGGGCTTTTCCCTCAGATGAGAGCTAGGACAATCCTACCGGTTCGTACCCTGTGGATGGGAATGTAGATGGGAATGCCTGACTGGAGCTATGTTAGGAGGATCTTACGGGGCGCGTGGAGATCACTTAGGGCGTATAGTTTTGTTTGTTTGTAGAATGATCAGATTAGGTTGACATGGAGGGAACGGATGTCTTTCTTTTGGATTGCATTTATTTTAAATTGGAAGACTGTACCTGTACTAATATTGTCAACATGACATGCTATTTTCGATGGATTCCATGTACCACTTTTTGATGTTAAATATTTTGGATTCATATTTCAAAAAACTTTTCCACTGCTTCTAAATTATAACGACTTAAATATTTATCCAAAGGTATTACCTTATTTATTTCTTCGTTAAATGATTTTGTTTTGAAAAAAAAATACACTCTTGCTTTGAAAATCGGGTGTTACATTGTGGTATCAGAGCTTTGGTTTGATTTTCTTTGGGGGCTGTGGAGCCTTTGGTTATAGATTGTAGGTCAACGTGTAGGTTGGGAGTTGTTATCTGATCATGCGTCGGTTTAGGTGGTCTGAGTGGTCAAGTCCAAAATAATTATTATGTGTTGATGTGGTCGGAAGTTAGTTTTGGAATTATTTGAAGTAGTGTTAAGATTCTACTTGATGATGGTTTTATAGGAAAACCATGCCGCCAAGAAGAAATGACGCTCCGAGAGCTAGTGCTAATACGGATGATCGAATGGCGGAGGCCATGAATAACATGGCTGCTTCTGTTGCTGCACAAACTGTTGCCAAGACTCAATGTGATCTTGAAAAAAGGGAAAGAGAGATTCGTGCTGCAGAGTCAAGAGGATTAGAAGACTTTCGTCGCTACAATCCTCCCAAGTTTAAGGGGGATGAGAATTCAGAGAAAGCGGATCAATGGATCCAAGAAGTGGAAAAGATCTTCGAAATGATTAACTGTCAGGCAGGAGTGAAGGTCAATTATGCCACTTTTATGCTATTAGGGGATGTTGAGTACTGGTGGAGGAGTGCAAGATTGTTGATGAGATCAGCTCACGAGGAGGTGAACTGGGAATCATTCAAAAGGAAGTTTTTAGACAAATACTTCCCGATGAGTACCAGGACTAAACTGGGTGATGATTTCCTGAAACTGCATCTGGGGAACATGACCGTGGGCGAATATGCTGCTAAGTTTGAATCGCTATCAAGATATTTCAGGTTTTTCTGTGAAGATATTGATGAACCATTCATGTGTCATCGTTTCCAAGACGGACTAAAGTATGAGATTCAAGACTCTATCTTGCCCTTGGGAATTCAACATTTCCAAGTTCTTGTGTAAAAATGTAGGGAAGATGAGGATATGAAGAATAAGAGGGCTAGCCGAGGAGGGAATTTTAGTGGATGAGGGCCTAGTCGGGTGAATTATCAGAACAATAAGGGGAAACAAAGTAGTTACTCAACAATGATTTCACATTATTTACAGCATGAATGTTTGAACCAAATATGAGTAAGTCGTGTACATAGAGACATATGATAGTGCAAATGCTATTTTCATATTGGTAATAAATACATTTGTCACTTTCATTCACTTTAAACTCATTCGACATAATCAACTTATCAAATTTTTCATGCCATTATTTAGGAGCTTGTTTAAGTCCATACAGAGGCTTATCTAACTTACAAACCTTGTCGTCATGTACATGAATTACAAAACTTTCAGGTTGTTCCATATAAAATTCTCCCTCCAGTTCAACATCTAAAAATGTTGTTTTAACATCCATCTGGTTTATCACTAGGTTATGAATATCCGCAAGCGATAGAAGCATCCTAGTGGATGTTAGTCTAGTAACTGGTGAAAATATGTCGAAGAAATCTATATTTTCTCTTTGTCTAAAACCTTTGGCTACAAGGTATGCCCTATATTTATCAATTGATCCAGCGGGTTTTAGTTTCTTTTTAAAAATCCACTAACAACCTATTGGTTTACAACCAGAACGCAAGTCTACTAAATGTCAAGTCTTGTTAGACTCTAGAGAATCTATTTCATCGTTTATAACCTCCTGTCATTGATCTGCATCCAATGACGACACAAATTCTTTAAGATTTGTAGGATCATCTTCTAAATTATAGGCCATATATTCTAGTCCAAAATCTTTAGCAACTCTTACTCTCTTACTCCTTCGAGTTTATGTTTCTTCTTGTTTGTTGCTTTTAGTGCTTCTTATCACATGAACTTGACTAGGTTCATTGCCCCCACTATTTCTCGATTTAAAGGGGAATTTATTTTCATAGAAGTCATAAAACCTATACGCTTTATTGTTTACTGCATACCCTATTAATAGACATTCATAGGCTCTACTTGCGAGTTTAATTCGCTTGGGATCAAGGATTCTGACGTAAGCCAGACAACCCCATGTTCGAAGATAAGACAAGTTGGGTTGTCTTTTCTTCATTATCTCATAAGGAGATGTTTTGTTTTTACATTTAGGAACTCTATTCAAAACATAGCAATCAGTCAAAATAATTTCCCTCCACTAGTGAGATGCACCACCAGAGTTAAGCATAATAGCAACAACTAGTTCAGTAAGATTTCTATCATTTCTTTCAACTTTACCATTCATTTCAGGTGAATACGGTGCAGTAGTTTCTTGTATAATTCTTTGGGTTTTATAAAACTCATTAAACAAACTGGAAACATAATTTATTTCTCTATCATTACGAAACCTCTTAATCTTTTTACTAAATTGATTTTCAATTTCAGTTACAAAGATCTTAAACATGTCAAGCGCTTCACTTTTATTTTTCATCAGATATACAAAAGTAAAGTCAGAGCAATCGTCAATAAAAGTGATGAAATAACGTTTTCCATTTCTGGTTAGTGTTCCATCAAGTTCACATATATCAGAGTGTATTAAGTCTAGGGGTTCAGATTCTTTAACTACTGATATATGTGACCTCTTAGTTATTTTAGCTTGACTGCAAGAATCACAATTTTTGAAATTCTTTAGAGATAACTTTGGAATTAAGCCAAAATTACTTAAGTTTGAAATCACACGTTTGTTCATATGACAGAGTCTAGCATGCCAAATATTAAAATCACACAACATGTAAGCAAAAGGAGAATATTTATTCATTTCCACATTCAATTTAAACATGTCATCAGTGGCGTATCCTTTCCCAACAAAAATGCCATTTTTAGAAATGGTGTATAAATTTGCCCCTATAGACTGAGTAAACCCTGCATTATTGAGAAGAAACCCATAAACCATATTCTTCCTTATTTCTGGAGTGTGCATGACATCCTTCATAATTAAGGATTTTCTATATGTGAATATTAGTTCCACATCTCTAATACCAGCAACATTAGTGGTGTGGGAATCTCCCAACAACACTTTCTTATCTTCTACAACGGTGTATGTTTTAAACATAGCACGATCATAACAGACATGGCATGAGGCTTCAATGTCTATCCACCACCCCGATGATCCACCAACAAGGTTGATATCCGTTATCATAGAAATAAATTGCTTTTCTATCAAGTTAGCTTGATTAGCAGGGTCTGGCTTGTTCCCACACTTGTGTGCCATATGACCCTCTTTCCCACAGTGGAAATAGAGAAAGGGGATAGGGCCATTTCTAGGAGGTGGGTGGTGTCTGGAAATTGTGACCTTTAGTGGGTTCCCATTCTTGTTGTTGTTCTTTGAAGAATGATTCTAATTCTTTAGTTGTTTGTCGTTTGGCTTCAGAACTGCTCCGATGAATTTCTTTTTCTTGTTATTTGCCACAAGAAAAACTTCATCTTTCTGGTCTTGTTTACGAGATTCCTCCTCAATTCTAAGACGAGTTATCAAACTTTCTAGAGAAAATTATTTCATTTTATGCTTGAGAGAATTTTTAAAGTCTTTCCAACCAGGGGGCAGTTTGTCAATAATAACAGCAATCTGAAACTGTTCATTAAGGGACATACCTTCAGAGATGATCTCGTGAGCAATTTTCTGGATTTCATGAGACTGAGCTTCCACCAATCTATCATTATCATCTAATATTTGAGGCAGCGACTAACAGCATACTTTTTAGCTCCATCTTCCTCAATATCATATTTCTTCTTTAGAGCATCCCATACTTGTTTAGCAGTATTGTTGTCGGAACTATAGTAATCATACAGATCATCAGCAAGTCCATTAAGAATATAATTCTTACATAAGTAATCATTATGTTCCCATTGGGTTAACTCAACAGTTATCTGATACTTTTCTGTTTGTTCAGCTTTTTCTGGAACAACATGAATGTCATCCTTCAGAACATTGACAACCTTTTTCATGGTTAGAAAAATAACATCTTTTGTTGCCATCGTTTGAAATGACTTCCCTCAAACCGAAAAGGTTTGTTGTAGTCATAATGCAGAAGAACTTGTCCCAGTAATTTCGTCGGTAGACATGGCAGTTCAAAAACGTCTTAAAATTGTTGTTGCAGAATTTTAAAAAACCTTTTGAAAAAATAATTTATGCCACCGAAAATATTATTGGGTTGAGTTGCAGACTAGGTCGCTCTCTTTAAAACGTTTCGAGGCACAGCCCAAATTGTGCAAGGCAGACTATCAACCACGAAGACCCCGGGATAAAACAGGTCAAATACTCTGTATCGAAGTTCTACTGTTGAAAACCGTTCTCGAATTACACCCTCAATAAGACAGTCGAGTCGTATAACTGCCACTCATAATATTGCACTAAGAACACTCGAAAGAAATAGAAGAAAAAGTAAGAAGGGGGAGAAGTGAGAAAAGTCTTAGATACAAAGAGCTTTTGATATGATTTTCCAACTGAGGGGAGCCCTCTATTTTTAGAGAAAATTCACAATTGGATCTGAGAGAATTAGGGGATCTATCTGAACGTGCGCTCCAAAATAGGTGACCACCCAAAACATGCGCTCCAAACTTAGGGCTTTGACTCTGACTTTTGACTGGGCAATAACAGATACGTAAGACCAAATATTAGCATTCAATTAATTAAAATAAATAACTAATTTTCACATGCTAAAAAATAATACACCACGTAGCCAAAGCAAAAGCCAAAGTCCGGTAGGGCCTAGCCGAGCCGAGCCAAACGGACGGCGGCGGTGGCAGCGTGTCTCCATTTACTTGTGTTCTCTCTCCTTCACAAAATTGGGGTACCCTTTGGGCCCTCCCTAAGTCTCATACCTCCACCTTATATATCTTACTAGTGAGTGATATCCCTTCTATGTGAGACTACTTTATTTTTTTCAATTCACAACAACAGTAGCTCTCATAAATATCATCATTATTTCCAATAAATTTCCATTAAAGCATCATCATTTCCAGCAAGGACTAAGGTCAAAGTTAGGGTTCAACATCATATTTTCTTAGAGACGTATTCTACTATAGGGTGTGTTTAGGATTGTTAATTTCGCTAAAGATAAAAATTAGATAGTTATATTACATTTTTCAACCTTGCATGTGAAAATTAGAACATCCTTATTGCATATATTCGTTGATCTTTTTATGATGTTGGGATTGTTGATTGAAAGATCATGATTTTGTGATGTAAATTGTAAGTTTAATGTGTATGTTATTTGATTAGTGTTGATGATTCTATAATGTACATTGTATTTTTGCTTTGTTTGTTATCTTTGACATGAGGTTGTAATGTGAGTATGATTTATGGGTTTTAAAGATGAGGAAAATGGACTTTTGAGAGTAAGAAAAGGAGGAGATTATGTTGAAACTCATAAAACAAGATTCTGCATCCTATAAAATTGGCTTAGCAATATTTGCCCTGTTTGTGAAAGCTTTCCTTTTTGTTTCATATTGGCTTAGCGAATTTGAACTTCCCCTAAGCCAATGTTACCTAGTTATGAACTATATTTTAAGCGCTTTTTTAACTGTTTTGTCTTGGTTTTAGCTACCTAATATCTACTAATTTACTTAGTAGCTTAGAACAATTATCAATTACTCCAAATTCTTTCATGAATGATCTAATAATTTGATGTTGCATTTTATATGAACTTGGTGTAATATGTGGATTGAATGGACGATTTTATTTTTGTATTTAGACAAGTGCATGTATAAATATACATATATTAATACTAAGTCATCAGAATAAGTAAATAAATAAAAGTATAATGATGAACCATATACATATTTTGACAGATTTCTTCAGTAAAGGATAAATATATATTTTGCATTGAGTTGACTGAATTCCTCCATAAATTAGGGGAATAAGTAAAGGAAGAACAAGTAAGATGTCTCTTACGATCATGACGTTTGACCTAGCTTATTATTGACTAGTATCTCTCAAGTGACTCACCCTTGAGCTATCTAGTATACAAGTTTCCAAATATTGTTATTATATAAATTTATAAAATTATATATATATATATAAGTAGGGTGAAGTCGTGATATGGGATCATAGTCAAAGTTTTAAAATAGGATTCATTTTGTTTCTTTCTATTTTTTTTATGTGTACTTTTAATGCATTGTGTTAAGATTATTCAAGTATAATTTTCTAAACTTCACAATTTATATTACTTGGCATTTAAAATTTGAAAATTTATCTATAGTGTTCTTTAAAATGTTTAAAATTAGGGGCTTACAAGATTTTATTGTGTGTAGGAACATGCATAATTTGTATTAAAATAATTCAAGATTTATATGTGTATTCTTGTGGTTTGATTAATTGTAAAAATAAATGTTTAATTCTGTTTTATTACGAAAAATGTTCATACTTTTATTTTATGGTATTTAGTTCATTATTTTGGCTCATGGTTTGCCATGGAGTTAACCCTTACGAATATTTTTAGATACTGATGAAGGATGATGAAGGAATCAAAGAGTGATCGTTGTGTGTTATGATGTGCCATAACGAATTGTGGGGCTGAAAGTAAATTTTTGTCAATATTTTGTAATAATAATCCTACAGTATATTATAATTTTTGTTTTATTTATAACAAATTTTTGTAAGTATTAGAAATGCATATGTGGCTTTTTCTTTGCTTAGAAAATATTGTCGAATTTTGATTAATGTTTGGTCAATCATATCTTCCATAACTTCTATATAACTAGGAAATTGTTCACTCGATGCATAAATAAATATTTTTACACAATTAGCTTATGTGATGAGATTTTTTCTTTGATCGTCAGACAAACTTCTATCAGGGCAATGTTATCTTTAGTAGCTAGTCGGGACATGCATTTACAACAGATGGATGTGAAGACAAAATGTAAGGTATAAAGTTGCTTCCAACACATTGGTACATGCGCTTTGATTCTTAGATGATTTTGATTAGCTACAGAAGGTTTGAGTATGATTTTTGTGTTTATGTTAGGAGCCATGATAATGGCTCTTTTATTTTCCTGTTATTGTATGTTGATTGTTGCTAATCATTGACATAATGTAAATGGATTGAAAATCTTTTGGGAAAGAAGTTTGACATAAAAAACTTGAGTGCTGGTAAGAAGATTCTTGGTATGAAAATTCACAAAGATAGGAGTGCTAGAAAATTATGGTTTATGAGGAAAGCTATGTGGAAAAGGTGTTTGACATATTTGATATGATGAATTTTGAAGGTAGTGAGTACTCCATTAGTGAAATACTTTAAGCTCTTGTTGTATCAATGTCCAAAGACAGATGAAGAAATTGAATATATGTGAAAGTTTGTATATGCTAGTGATGTTGGTTGTTTAATGTATGATATGGTTTGCACTAGACTATATTTGGCCAAGTTGTAAATTATATTTACAAGTTTATTTCCAAATCAATTAAGTGTCATTTGGAAGTTGTCAAGTAGATTTTTTGGTATTTGAAGGGTACAATAGGTCATGGTATCATGTTTAGCAGCGGACAAGGTGATCCTTCAATTGTAGGATATGTCTATTTTGATTATGCAGGTTATATGGAAGATGAAAGTTATCAGTTCAATCCATAGTCATCATGTCTAAATTTGAAGCACAATACATGAAAGTAATTGAGGCTGCCAAAGAGGCTATATGGCTTACAAGATTTGTAAAGGAATTGGATGATGAGAAAGGTGGAGTTCAGTTGCATTGCGATAGTTAGAGTGCCATTTATTTGGCAAAGAATCAAGTGTATCATGTTAAGACCAAACATATTGATGTGAGGTTTCACAAGATTAGAGAGTAACTTGCATTTGGAGATATACTACCTAAAATGGTTCATACTTCATAGAACTCATTTGATATGTTTACCAAGCCAATCACTAGTGACAAGTCCAAAGACTGATTGGACTTGTTACATGTTTCTCAATGTTAAGTAAAAGTTGTACCTCCAACTTATCTAGATGTGAGTGTGATGCATTGAATCTTAATAGGGGTTTTATTTTTGCCAATGTGGAGATTTTTTATTATGGCTCATATGCAATATAAAGCAGACAACATTTTGGCCCAACTGTTGTAGTGGGGAGCGTCATCTGAGGGTGTAGGGGCGATAGTCCCCCGCAACATGGTTTTGAGGTATTAATGTCATCTAAATCGTATTACTAGTATTTAAAAACAACTTACTTTGTAAACAACTTATACCTTGTAAATCCTCTATTGTCTGAGACATAGGCACACTATGCGATCAAGCATCTTGTGTTTCTTCTTTGCAATTTTGTTATCTTATTATTATAAGATCATGTTGTTCTAACAATTCGAACGATGGTGTTGGTAGAACCCTTTACAGTGAGCTCTTCCACACCACCATAGACCAAGAATAAAGTTTTAGGTCGTCTCAAATACATTACGATGTTCTTGATTGTGATCATGTGACCCTCATTGGGATCTGATTCGTACCTACGCTTCATGTTAAATGCATATTATATAGCTGGTCTAATAAACATCATAACGTATGATATACATATTTTTCTAGCATAGAGTAATTTACTCATGCATTCCCTCTCGTTTGATGAAGTAGGGCATTGTCCTTTGGACATGTATACACCTCATGATATAGACAAAAGTCTTTTCTTAGAGTCAAAAATATTAAAGCGCCTAAGCACATTGTCAACATGTGTACTTTAACTTATGTCAAGTAGCCTATGTGATCTATCTCTATAGATTTTGATTTGTAGCACATAGGAAGTTTCACCTATTTCCTTCATGGAGCATCAATTCCATACCTGCATTTTTACATTATGTTATGTTCGGATATGATTTTCTATTAGTAGTATGTCATCCACATTTATGGTATTATATAAGTATATGCTATATGTCATATCTAAATTAGTTGTAATATCATTTTAATACGAAATAAACTCAAACAAATTCACGAGTCGATTTCATTTAAATATCACATTTTTACTTGAACTCTCGTATTTGACAAGCATACTTTATGATCATATATCCAAACTCGTCTTCTATTGTACTTTTAGATCAATCTAGATTGAAAGTATACTTTTAGACGCATATATTAAATTATAAATAATTAAAAAACAAGTAGAGAAGTAGAGCACCCAAAAAAAAAATGCAATGCAATCAAATACACAAGCAAAATCCGATACTAGGGATAGTTTGGAAGTCTACTATGCAACATTATGGAATGTTTGGGAGGGGGGATTTTGGAGCATTTAGTTTATATTTTAAAAAATAATAATGTATAATTATATAACCTTTCAATCACACACTTAAAAATATTTTATAATAAACAAAATCTCGTGTCTCCTCCCATCCTCTGTCTCAATCGGTATGTTCTATAATTTCATATGAAGCCCTGGTAAGCCCTTTATATGCTCTTACAACCATTGATTGCTTATCCCCAAGAATACATAAAAAAAAAAATATATAATATATTAGCTATAAACAAAACTAGATTTTAGTTTTGATTGATTCAAGTTAATTCATATCCACTTTTCACTCAAATAACTACTCCAATCATGCAAACCAATCTGCAGTCCATTTATTCACCTCATCTCAAAACTTCAACCAAAATAGTTAGCACTTTAAATGAAAACCGCCAAACGAATCAACAATCCTCAACAGGAAAAATTAAACGACTTGTTCTTAACCAAGAAGGTAGAACAAAACTCAACATTTCCCAAGATCAAGAGTTTTATGCATATCCACGCCTTGTGACTCATGTTGATGATAGATTCATTTCTACGTTAACAAATCTTTACAGAGAAAGGTTGAGACCTGACATAGAGATTCTTGATCTCATGAGCTCTTGGGTTAGCCATCTACCAAGTGATGTCAACTACAAAAGAGTAGTGGGACATGGGATGAATTCACAAGAGCTAGCAAAGAATCCAAGATTGGATTACTTTTTCATAAAAGATCTCAACAAAGATCAACAGTTTGAATTTCAAAGTTGCACTTTTGATGCTGTTTTGTGCACAGTTAGTGTGCAGTATCTCCAACAACCAGAAAAGGTCAGATATCTCAAATCTTACCTAGTCAGTTCCAAGTTTCAACTTATCTTAGTTAATCAAAATTGCTTTTGCATAGCGATTCTTCATACCGTGGAGAATTACAGTCAAATACTCAAATGTGGCTTACATGGTTCCGTGCAAGTAGTTCGATTTGAATTCAAATATGAGAAAACTAATCTAAATATTAATTTATTAACATTTACCTATAAAAAAAAAATAAAAAATAAAAAAGCTGTGTTCTAGTTGCAGAGACATAAAAAAGTTGCAACCTTGATTGCAGTCGCATTCATTTTTCTTTAAAACCTTTGTTATTATTAATTAATGTAATTTGAAACTGTTGCAAGAATTTATATTGGACAATTGAATTGATTAATATTACTGAACACATCACTAACGAAGAGATAATTCACAGGTATTTGCGGAGGTGTTTAGGTTGCTAAAACCAGGAGGGGTATTCATAGTGAGTTTTAGCAACAGAATGTTTTATGAGAAAGCCATAAGTTCATGGAGGGAAGGGACTAGTTACAGTAGGGTTCAACTTGTGGTTCAATACTTCCAATCAGTGGACGGTTTCACAGAGGCAGAGGTAATTAGAAAGCTACCAACAACAACTAATGATAACGACAAGTCACCACTTGATTGGATCATGAGGCTCTTTGGATTGTTTTCAGGGTCAGATCCATTTTATGCAGTTATTGCTTACAGGAATTTTAAACCAATACATGATAATTGAAATGGAGGCTTAATGTGGTAAAAGGGGAATTGGGGAAGGTAAAATATGAAATATTGTTATTAGCCACTCATGTGATTGAAATTATGTTCATAAGAATTTCTATTAACATTACTTTCTAGATTAAGTTGTTCTAGCAGTGGACATTTGGCTGATATGCTGCATGTAAATAACATTATGGCATCAAACCTTGCCTCCCCTTATATAGATAGTATCGAACTAAATATTAAGTATTAAAGAGTGTAAACACCAAACATCCAGAGGCCTAGAAGCTCGCGATATTGTCCATGCCTGCAAAAAAAAAAAACATTTTTTTTATACTATGATCTGTTTCTAGAGATGACAATTAGATCCACATCTAATGAGTACCTACAAAAAAAACTTATAATAAGTAAGGTAAAAATCCATAAGTATGGGTGCACGTAAGGGTACTATAATATTCACTCCTCCCCATCCAGCACCCGCATTTATTTATATATATATATATTATTTATTTATTTATTATATTAGTGTTTAGTTTAATTAATTATTTTTTTTTATGTTTTAACATCAATTAATATAATTAGATCACAACAATATTTATAATTGAAAGATATATGTTTGCAAATGTTTTAAGAATTTGATTTTGGGGAATATGTAAATAATTGTGACTTTATAACTAAGAGTTATGTCTTATTAATTGTGACTTTATAATTATACTTGTAACTTCCTATCAATTGTTTTTACAGATCTTGAATAATATTGTCTTAGGACTAGCAACTTCATAAAGTATTATTATGAATATTAGAATATGTATTGTAACGAGTGTTCATTTGAAATGATGAGTTAGAAAATATTTTAGTTTATAATACGTTATGATTAGATTTAAAATACTCCAATAACTTTTAAATTTAATCACAACAATATCATTTATTTATCGATCTATTTTAGTAAAAGTGTGGATAATGGGTATAGGTACGGACACTTACGTACCCAAAGTGTAAGGGTATGAGTATTAAAATTGATACCCAAGAGGGTACGGGCACGGGTATGGGTATTTTTTTAAATCGCGGGTATCGGAACGGGTACTATAGTACCCCACCCACACCCTACTCATTGCCATCACTATCTATTCCTTTTTGCAACCATGAGAATTTTTCTCATCTTCTTCAAAGTTTCTTGTGTAACTCATTACTTAGAGAATACTTATTTAATTCTTAGAATTTGAGTTGAAGTCTAAAATAGCTCCACAAAATTAACTTGTAAAGATTAGCTTCTTCTTCTTCTGAAGATGTAGAGGATTCATCGTCGTTATCATTCCAGGAAATGTAGGTTTTTCTAGTTTTAGGGGGTGGTTCTTTGCCTTTAGTCTTTGCAGTTTTGTTTTTGTTCTGCAATTTGAAGCACTCAGATTTGATATGTCCTGTCTTCCCACATTCAAAGCAGGTTATCTTGCTATCATTTGTATCACTCTTGCTGAAGCCTTTTGTCCTTGAGTTTGGTAGTTTTCTTGATTGGTTTCCTTTCTTTCTCAGGAATTTTTTAA
Source organism: Cicer bijugum (assembly GCA_037974875.1). Taxonomy (NCBI): domain Eukaryota; kingdom Viridiplantae; phylum Streptophyta; class Magnoliopsida; order Fabales; family Fabaceae; genus Cicer; species Cicer bijugum. The sequence goes on along the minus strand of JBBPBT010000439.1, from coordinate 830,066 downwards.
ATTTTCTGACTAACATTTCAATCTCGGGGTCTTCGTCATCTTCACTTTCGAAGTTGTCTGTGCAAGCTTCTGGTTCAGACTTTGATTTTTGAGTTTGAACTTTCAGTGATAATCCTTTTGTTTTCCTATTTGTTTGTTCTGTCTCTCTCAGTCTGTGTAGTTGCATCTCATGCTCTCATAGTTTTTCAAATAGTGTTGCAATTGTCATGCTACCAAGGTCTATTTATTCAGATATAGATGTGACCTTTGGCTGCCACTCTCTGGTCAAACATCTCATGATCTTGCTAATCTGCTGCTCATTATCAATCACCTTACCAAGAGCATTTAGATTATTGACTATATGAGTGACTCTTGTTTGTAGGTCATTTATTGACTCTTCCTTTTTCATGTTGAACAACTCATACTCATGCATTATCGTGTTGATTCGGGCCCTCTTTACATCAGTTGTTCCTTCATGAGTTTGTTGAAGAGTATCCCACATCTCCTTGGCAGTTTTGCAGTTGGACACCCTGAAAAATTCATCTACACTCAAAGCAGAGGTTATAATGTTTTTAGCTTTTGCATTATATCCTACTTTCTTTTTATCATCATCAGACCAATCTGATCTGGGTTTTGGGATTAATGTTTCACCTGTACCAGCTATTGTTGGCACATAGGGACCATCTATTACTGCTTCAAGTATATCAAGACTACATGGTTCTAGAAAAATTAACATTCTCTCCTTCCAATACATGTAGGTAGCCCCATTAAATGCAGGGGGCCTGGCCAAGGATGCACCTTCTCCTAGAAATTCTACAGAGGTCATTTTCTTTTAAGATTTTATCTAAAAGATCAGGCTCTTGATGCCAATTGTTGTTTTTATGGCCTCTAACATTAGGATGTTTTATACAATGTTACTAGCAAAGTTATCTAATTTTTCCTAAGTATTGAAATTAATATCAAAACCAACGTGATCAATATTATTCCAATTCAACAGTGATAAATTCAAAACCTTATCAACACAAAGATTCACAATTGCATGCATTATCAATATAAGAGAACTGAAACAATGCTTATTCAAAAGATTAATCAAGACTAAAATTCATCAATACAAACATTCAAGACTAAGCATTCATGCAATATTAAAATAAAGAGAAAAGGTTAGAAAATCGTGCACCAGGATTTATACTGGTTCGGCTATCTGTTTGATAGCCTACATCTAGTCCCGAAATCTAACCAGATTCCAGCCTTTCCACTAGAATTGACTTGAGTTCGTTTTATAGATTTTTTAGCTCAATCATGGCCGATCTATCCAACTCACTCGATTCTATTACAATGCCACCTTATCCCTAAGAGCTAATCGCCAAACCCTCACGAGATCAAGATGAGACTTCTTCTTGATGAACACACGCACCAACAAAGATAGCCACCAGTTTACACCACTGGATTTCCAGAACTTTCTTTACAGATTGTTTTTACAGAAAAGATAAAAGAGGACTAATGATGGTGACTCAATCACAATATGAATTTCACACAACAAGAATTTGCCAAATGAATATTTTGTGTGTGGTTACAATTATTTCTCTCAGTATATGAAAACTTGTAATGAATAATTATTTCAAGTGTTATGTATTAGTTGTTTAGAAAATGTGATTGAATCAGTTTATATATGTTCAGAAAAACATCAATAAAATTGATTCCTCAATCGATTTTATAAAGGTTTAAAAATAGCTTAATCGATTGCCCAATCGATTATCGTGTTTCTTGTTTTTCTTGAATCTTGAAAATATAAGAATGAATCGATTTGCCAATCGATTCTTTTAATTCACAAATCAGAACCTGAAGTTAAGTTCATACCAGAATCGATTGGTTAATCGATTATAAGTGTTTTGTTCAAACAACGAGATCAAAACAATCGATTACTCAGTCGATTCACATATGTAAGACCCATAATTTTAAAGTACACTTTATGTATTTTAGTGTATTTTGGTATTGAACTCGGAGGCTTTTTAGCCAAAGTATTAATATTTTGGAGTTTATATGCCCCAAAAGATATTTTGATGCCCGATCAGAATTACTCGTCGATAAATGAATTAAATTAACTGCAGTGAATCTTTTACGAAGAATTTATGGTGAAATAGTAATTTAATAAATATCTAGATATTTGAAGATATTTGTTAAAAGTAATTAATATATATATATATATATATATGTTTGTATGGAAGGAAAAGAGGAGGAAATAGAAAGAAAAGAATTATAAAGGAAGGAGAAAGGAAGAAAGGAAAAGAGAAGGAAAGAAAGAAAACAAATCCATCTTCTTCCTCTGCATCGCGTGACTTTTCCCACTTCCCCTCCATTTTCGTTTTCTTTGCTTCCTTTTGTTCAAGAATAGAAACCCAAGGAATTGTGGGTGAGTAAGAACAAATTTCCAGCTCCTTCCTCCTTCTCGGATTCGAAAACGCAGTTAGGGATTTCAAAATCGTCAAACACAAACCTCTCCGTTTCATCTAGACCTAAGCTTCATTTCGCGAAGAGATAGAAGGGAAAGTTGCTCAATACCATGCTACGGTGCTAGGGAACCAACTTTGGAAGCGACGTTGCGAGCGGAGATTTTACTGGATTTACTCGCGGTACCGTAATCGCACGCTAAAGCTAGTGTGAAGGTAAGGGCTCCTTCCAAACTTTTAGTTTGCATTTAGGGACTTACTTGTGATTGTGTGGAAAAGAATTTGTTAGGGTTGAAGTGTTGATTTGGGGAAAAACGAATTTAATGCTTTATGGGTGAAATTTTAATGTGGGGTTTTGGTGATATTGATGAATGTTTCATGGAAAATGAATTTACCTCATTTATGTATGATTTTGAGTAAATGAAATTTGTTGTGTTTGAGCTATGGATTGTGTTGATTTGTGTCGTCGTATTCGACGTGTTCATAATTGATAATTATAGAATTTGAGATGTATTTTATGTGGTTTGGGTGGAAAAATGAATTGATGTGATTTGGTGTGAATTGTGGATTAAATGTGAAAGTATGTTTGAGTATGTTTTGTGTGGAATTTAAAAACCATTTCAGTTAAACGAGTATTAAGAATGGGGAATCTCTTAATGTCTACGTTTACTTAATGTTGTCGTGAAAACCATTAGAGTTAAACGAGTATTAAGAATGGGGAATCTCTTAATATATCTGTTTACTAATGTTTGTTGTGAAAATCGTTTTGAGTTAAATGAGTATTAAGAATGGGGAATCTCTTAATATCTCTGTTTACTAATGTTTGGTGTGAAAATCGTTTTGAGTTAAATGAGTATTAAGAATGGAGAATCTCTTAATATCTATGTTTACTAATGTTTGTTGTGAAAATCGTTTTGAGTTAAACGAGTATTAAGAATGGGGAATCTCTTAATATCTTTGTTTACTAATGTTTGTTGTGAAAATCGTCTTGAGTTAAATGAGTATTAAGAATGGGGAATCTCTTAATATCTCTGTTGACTTTGTTGTGAAAATCGTTTTAAGTTAAATGAGTATTAAGAATGGGGAATCTCTTAATATCTATGTTTACTTAATGTTTGTTGCGAAAATCATTAGAGTTAAACGAGTATTAAAAATGGCGAATCTTTTAATATCTCGGTTTACTTAATGTTTGTATGAAAATCGTTTAAGTTAAATGAGTATTAAGAATGGGAGAATCTCTTAATATCTACGTTTATTTAATGGTGTTTGTCCGTGAGAGACTACACCCTGGTAAATTGTATTTGTCCGTGAGAGACTACACCCTGGTAAATTGTATTTGTCCGTGAGAGAGTGCACAGGTGTTTGTCCGTGAGAGACTACATCCTAGTAAATTGTGTTTGTCCGTGAGAGACTGCACAAGTGTTTGCCCGTGAGAGACTACACCCTAGTAAATTGTGTTTGTCCGTGAGAGACTACACAGGTGTTTGTCCGTGAGAGACTACACCTTGGTAAATTGTATTTGTCCGTGAGAGACTACACAGGTGTTTGTCCGTGAGAGACTACACCCTGGTAAATTGTGTTTGTCCGTGAGAGACTGCACATGTGTTTGTCCGTGAGAGACTACACTCTGGTAAATTGTGTTTGTCCGTGAGAGACTGCATAGGTGTTTGTCCGTGAGAGACTACACCCTGGTAAATTGTGTTTGTTCGTGAGAGACTACACCCTGGTAAATTGTGTTTGTCCGTGAGAGACTACACCCTGGTAAATTGTGTTTGTCCGTGAGAGACTGCACAGGTGTTTGTCCGTGAGAGACTACACCCTGGTAAATTGTGTTTGTCCATGAGAGACTGCACTCGTGTTCGTTCGTGAGAAACTGTACGTTTAGGATTTACGCCTCTCGCGGAGGGTTTTGTTCGGAATTGTGTGATAGCATGTTTATGAATGTGATTGAATTAGTTTATGTATTTTTGGAAGAATATGCAGGGAAATCGATTTCCCAATCGATTGGATGTGTTACAGGGACTTCGCTAATGTGAAAAAATTGATTTGCCAATCGATTTTATAATATGAATTTTCAAAACCATTTAAGAAATCGATTTGGAAATCGATTTGGCCATACAAGAACTCAGCAAAACTGACAAAATCGATTTGGAAATCGATTTGACCATACAGGAACTCAGCAAAACTGACAAAATCGATTTAGAAATCGATTGGCTCAATAGAAATCCTTATTTTGAGTTAGATAATCGATTGCTCAATTGATTTATCAATGTTTTGGTCAGTTATGTATTACTTGATGGATTGAGAACTTTATTTTGATTTCATTTTCATTTGGTAAGCATTGTATGAACTTTTAGCATATGAAAAACCCTTTTAAGGTGCATGCTATGTGGAAAGGTTATTTGTGCATTTAAAAACTTAAATGTTATGTGTTAATTGTTAATTTCGTTTGGTGACATTTACAACTATTGTGGAAATTTGGGCTTTGCCCTCAGATGAGGACCAGGACTATCCTACCAGTTCATACCCTGTGGATGGGGATGTAGATGGTAATGCTTGACTGGAGCTACGTTAGGAGGATCTTACGGGGCGCGTGGAGATCACTTAGGATGTTTAGTTTTTAGTTTGTTTTGTAGAATGATCAGATTAGGGTGACATAGAGGGAACATATGTCTTTCTTTTGGATTGCGGTTATTTTAAATTCGAAAATTGTATCTTTGCTAATATTGTCAGCATGACATCTTATGTTAATGGATTCCATGTATCACTTTTGATGTGTAAATACTTTGGATTTATATTTCGAGAAACTTTTCCGCTGCTTGTAAATTATAATGATTTAAGTAATTATCCAAAGGTATTTCGTTATTTGTTTCTCTGTTTTATTTTAATTTCCTTTAATAAAAAATACACCCTCGCTTTGAAAATCGGGGTGTTACAACATACATTAACATAATCGACTTACGTACCAATGGGCTGAATACTTCTTGTAACTCAAACATTTTTCTCAATCGATTTTCCAATCGATTGCGCTGATCACAGTGACTCAGACCTTTTACTCCAATCGATTTGCCAATCGATTGTGCTGGTCACAATGACTCAGACATCTTACTCCAATCGATTTGCCAATCGATTGTGCTGGTCACAGTGACTCAGACATGTTACTTCAATCGATTTGCCAATCGATTGTGCTTGTTATAGTAGCTCAGCTATTTAGTCAAAATGGATTTACCAATCGATTATGCAATATGTTTCTGATGAGTGATTAACTAATTCTTTCTTTCAATCGATTAACTAATCGATTGCCACAAAAGTTGCAGTTTAAGAAACTTAATTCAATCGATTGTACAATCTATTTGGCTGATCACATAACTCATACGTCATGAAAAACTTTTTCCTAATCGATTTGTCAATCGATTACTTTAATAAGAGCTTGGTTCTGTGAATTACAAAATCGATTGCTCAGTTGATGTTCCAATCGATTGTCCAATTGATTAGTTTAAACCCAGAACTCAGGTTTTACTAAAAGCCTTTAAGTAATCGATTTGTTTAGTAAAAACTTTAGTTCTGAGTCAGACAATCGATTGCTCAATTGATTTATCAGTTGATTGATTTATTTCCTTATTTTATGATTTCAATTTTAAAGTAATCGATTTGGCTGATCACAGAACTCATACGTCATGAAAAACTTTTTCCTAATCGATTTGTCAATCGATTACTTTAATAAGAGCTTGGTTCTGTGAATTACAAAATCGATTGCTCAGTTGATGTTCCAATCGATTGTCCAATTGATTAGTTTAAACCCAGAACTCAGGTTTTACTAAAAGCCTTTAAGTAATCGATTTGTTTAGTAAAAACTTTAGTTCTGAGTCAGACAATCGATTGCTCAATTGATTTATCAGTTGATTGATTTATTTTCTTATTTTATGATTTCAATTTCTTATTTTATGATTTCAATTTTACTTTGGCAAATACTTAAGTATGAAACCATAGTGATAAGTCTACTTTTGCTTGTTTTTCCTGAAATGTTACTCTGTTCAAACTATTAGTTTTATCAAATGATGCATGTACATTGTATGTTTGTTAATTATGTCAAAATCATGATTAAGAGTACTTATGTCTAACTATCTATCACTTATGAACATTTTATCAAACTTTTTGTCACTCAAAATCTTTAACATTAACCATTTGTCATATCATGCACACCTTATTTGGAAAAACATGAGAGCGATAATTTTGTTGGAAGTGTTATTAAAAAAACATGCACTTTTAGTATAATCCTAGTTTAGCCAAATGATTTACACAATTTTTAACCTTTTTTTTCACCAGTCTCAAACTCGAAACATTGCTTAAAAAGATTAAAGCTCCTTATCATAAACCAACCATCTTTGTATAGGTTTTGAAGCATATGGCGACAGAGATATGTTCGTAAATATTAAGAACAAAAGAAGAAAAAAAACAACATAGATCCTATAACAACTAACTACTATTAACTTTCAAAAAACAACATAGAAAATGATACAACTAACTACTATTAACTTTCAAAAAAGGTAACTGAAATTTTGCTGTCAATACATGATGCAACTACAATTCAAATCATAGATCCTATAACAATCAGGTTTGATAAATGGTGACTAATTTCTCAAAATTTACAGCTACTTAGAGGCATTGTCCTGCCGAATAGATACTTCATTGGTATTTGTAGTCCCTGCTATCACAGCCTGTATAGACGAATCTGCAATTCTTCATTTAGGAAGATGAAAAAAATCTATTGGTGAGTTCTGATGAGAGCTACAATTATTGTTGAAGCTTTTCCCAGGGAAATTTAGACTTCCAGTGAAACTAGGTCTCTTCACTACAAGAAAGACTTTTGGCTTTCTCAACAGCTTCAACATAGTAATAAAGTCTCCATAGTGTAGCATTATCCTGTTGAAAGTCAGCACCATGTTCTATAATGTGAATCAAGTTCATAATGCTGATAAAATCTCTGCCCATTTAAGATTTTGACACAAATTAAGAAATACAACTAACGTCATTGATTTTATAGATAAAAAATTAATCTGTAATTTCCTAAATTAGCCTTTAAACTCATTAATTACAATAATTTTAAAAAAGAAATATTTATAACAGTTAAGTGTAATAAGAAAAAATAATTAATACTTCGCTGAAGTAAGATGACATAAAAATCAGGACAATGATTTTGCTAATTAAAAGAAATTATATAAAATATGGGACAGAGGGATCATCAAATTCGACAACTACATAAATGCTAATCAAGTTCAGATATAATATCACTAATTCGAGTATTACCTCTTTTTCTAAATCAACAAATATTTTGTCAAAACTTTGTTCTTCTACTGGCCTTTTTCGACAAACTATCTCCACCACACGGTCAAGATTTCCTGCAGGTAGCTTCTGAATTAATCTACGTAGTTGTTGTTTCTCACCAAGAGTCATTGACCTGTAATCCCCGTATCAGAAAATGTTAAAAGCAAGAATATCGCACATTACGTAATAATATATACATGGAGAAAATATGAACAATGTATGCCTCGGAGGTGTGGTTCTCCAACACAACCACCACAATAACCACTGGACTTGATAGGGTCTCAAGGGTATTTGGATCTTATGGCCAACCCACCGCAGCAATGAAAGCACAAACAAGAAGGGTTGCTATATCACCTCCTGATAGAACCCATGAATTAAGAGAGGAAATGTGTGTATTATTTACTGAAAATGGAGCTCAAAGGCTATACAACGGAAAAGAAAATAAACCAGAGCAAAGCTCCTACCAGAAACTAACCAACAATCAACAATAAAAATGAATGAATCCTGACTCTCCCCTCCTTATTCCTATCATCCCGCACACATTCTAACAAACTGCCACCTCAGCAGCTCTTCCTCTAATTTCTCTATTCAGCTTGGTTATTGGGCTTAGGCCAAAAACCAGTTGCATTAATGTGAGAAAATGTTAGGTACCGAGTTTGGGCCTAGGCCCAACAAATGTGCGCAATAGGATAATTGTTTACAAGTGCTGATGTGGCGAGTTTCTTAGTAGAGGAAACATAGATATAAAGAGGGAGCATGGCAAAGAGGGATTCATTTAGCATCTTTTCTGTTAGAACCTTTATGGTTGGGCATAGAGAGAATCATCTCTTCAATGTATTTTGTGAGTTCGTCCATATTGCACGGGTTTTGCTCCAATGAAGATAAAGCACATCCATGTAAGCAGAGGAGGGAGGGAGGGAAGGAGAAGGGCTCCCTCTCGGCCCCCCTCTGTTTTTGGGCTCCCTCTTGGGGGAGAGTTGATCACTTAGCCAGGGTTCTGTTTGGTGCCCTCTGGTTTTCATTTGTATTTCTTTTTCATTTTTTAACAAATTTTTTTGGTGGTGCTGCAAGTGATTGGTTCTGCTCTCGTTTGGCTTTTTGTTGGTTTTGAGTTGTAATTCACTGTTCTTGTAAGAATTTTGAACTCTTTTGATCAGTGTACACTAAGAACCTCTTACCTTGCATATATGGTCTCCAGTGTTGGATGGGTAGGACTAAGGCCATCAATTCTTTTATATCTATGTTTCCTCTACTAAGAATTGATGGCCTTAGTCCTACCCATCCAACACTGGAGACCATATATGCAAGGTAAGAGGTTCTTAGTGTACACTGATCAAAAGAGTTCAAAATTCTTACAAGAACAGTGAATTACAACTCAAAACCAACAAAAAGCCAAACGAGAGCAGAACCAATCACTTGCAGCACCACCAAAAAAATTTGTTAAAAAATGAAAAAGAAATACAAATGAAAACCAGAGGGCACCAAACAGAACCCTGGCCACGGTCGACAAAACCTATAACTACGAAGGCTATTCATGTTAAGGAATACGTCTTCCCTAGTACAAGCAGATGAAGCATCCCACCAACTAAAAGAAACACTAGTTAAACCAATACTAGCTAATTTATCAGCACAAACATTGCCTTCTCTAAAAGAAGTGAGAAACTAAGTTCATAAGCTTGGAGAAGGAATGAACTACAAGTTGAAAGTCACATTCAAGCCAACTCAATAGAATGCATAGCACCGTCCAATCCAGCAACAAAAGTACCAAAACTAATACGATCATAAGATGTTGATAATCATGCATAGATCCACTTAAAAATAACACAACATACCTGCACTTTGACATCACTGTATCGAGAAGCAACTCAAGTCGTTGTTCCATATACCCTAGCTAATAACCAACATTTAACATCAATTAGATACACATAATTTGAGTTATATATACTAGCTTCGTCCCTAAATATAGGACCCTCTTGAGATTTTTTTTGTCCCTTTTTATAAAAAAGGATCAATTTTCAAGAGCATTAACTATTTCTTTACCAACATACCCACACTTACTTTACACTTTTTCTGCAACAAACATCATTACTTTGATGGGAACATAAACTGAATCTCTCTCTTGAAGGAAAAACTTGTAAAACAATACTAATTGTCAACAAATTTAATACTACTATCAACTTTTTAATTCCTGTGATTAAGTCAATGGGATCCAATATTTATGGATGAAGGTAGTATATCATATAAGATGTAGCTTCAATCTCACTAACTCTAAAAAGGACAAATATCATACGCTAATTACTATTATTTTGATGTAAAAAATTAAGGGATATAATAAATATGATAGTCATAGCTTTGAATGGGGAAGTTTAAGAAAATTACTGTTCTAGAGAGTTCATCAGAATATTTCTTCACCATCTCCTCAACTTCCACACTATCATTCTCCAATAGGAACTGAAGATCATCACTCACCTAAAAATTATGAAAAAGGGATTAAGGATGGAAACCATTTTGTTGCCATTTCAGGCACATTTTCAAGCAAATTGTAACATAAATTATATACTCAGCCATACTTCAAAATATCTCTGGCTCAATTTTTTATTATAAACTTTTTAGTGATTTTTACACATTAGAGTGTTGATATTAGTTTAGATTACTTATTTTACATTTCTGTTGTATTAAATATCTTGCATTCGTTTTAATCAGTTTTAGTTTTGTTGAAGTTGTGGGATTTTAGAGAAAGGGAAGAGAGAAAACAATAAGGGTTTGAATATTATTGATAATAGCCTAATGCTGACATAATTACAAAAGACTCAATACTAATCTCTATTTATAGAGAACCATAGACTAAATCCTAAATTATGAATAAATCATAATAATAATGAGAGATATTCTAAGATTCTCTATGATTATAAATTGATCATAGAAAATAACCCAAGATACTCTAATATAATATAAAAGATATTATAAGATATTTTCTAATATTCTAACACTCCCCCTCAAGCTAAAGCTTACTAAGCTTTAGCTTGCTACAAGAAAACAATGTTTTACTCCACAAAATAATAAAAAAAATGGAGAGGCAACTCAGGGATGCACGTGAAGTTGAAGAGAATTGCTATAAATATAGTCTAGCTAGATAGTCTGCTTGATCATCAGCTTGAGAGAAATTCATGCTAGGCAATTGAACAAAGCAAGTTCCGTTCTTCTAAAAACTGCATTTGGAATGTTCAAACCAATAATAATGGAGACTCAAAATATTTAAACTTGAATATGCTTCAAGCATAGAGAGAGGCATGCTTCAAGGAGAGAAAGGCAAGGTCAGTACATCTGGGACAAATTGCCATGCTCGTGTGAGTCATGAAAATAAAAGATACCATCAAAATAACTATCAATGGAAGAAGTCATCAATAATATGATTCATCTGTGGGAAAAGGAACACCACCGGAATGATCGTCAGTGGGAACAGAAGTCACTGTTATAATCTATTAGCATGACAAACACACAAGAAGAAGCAGGGTGGCTCTAATGAAACGAAACCATGATCGATCATTGGAGTGAGAAAATGCATCCAAAACAGGAGAGATAATGGTTGTTCGAATAATAACACATAATTTCGTTGATCAAAATTGGAAAGTAAGGGCAGATATGGAAACAGGAAGGAAAACCCAATCTAGACGACTGAAATATTGGGTCAAAAGGCGGACAGACGCGCCTAAGCTCGAGGTTGTTGGCGGTGGTGCGTGGAATGAACACGGAGGATCTTGAAGGCACATAAGTGTGGCGCGTGGAGCAACTTTTGACATAAAAAATCTGGGTTGCGTACATTGGGAGATTCCGCACACAATGGAAGTGGTTGTGTCGGAAAACTTGTTGGAAAACTTTTCCAGCAGCGACAGCAAATGCAAGGCAGCAGGAGATGGCGGATCTTGAAGGTAGTAGGCGTAACCGTAGCCCGAAACTAGAATACTTGGGCAGATTCAAAACCGCGAGGTTGAGGCGTGATTGATTGACCAAGCAGCAACTAAGAGGTGTCAAAACACGTCGTCACACACGGCGGAGACAGCGGCGCGTGAGATCAACTCGCTTTAGAGATTAGTAGCGCGTGAGAGCGCATGTGACGGCTTTTGATGACACGCTTTCGGGCATGACCTGATCTAAAGATGACGATGCTCTTTACTGGAAAATTTGTCAAAAATAGTGGCAGCGGCGACAATGGTGAACTGAACGGAAAACGAGTGAAACGTGACAGAATGTTGGAAAAGAGAAGCTATGTTTATATTCCCTAACAATTGAGAATTCGACAACGGAATAGAAGCAAAATCGTTCAAGGAGGATTGAAATAGGCTCTAGAATACCATGTTGAAGTTGTTGGATTTTAGAGAAAAGGAGGAGAGAAAATAATAAGGGTTTGAATATTATTGATAATAGTCTAATGCTGACATCATTACAAAAGACTCAATACTAATCTCTATTTATAGAGAACAATATAGACTAAATCCTAAATTAGGAATAAATCATAATAATAATGAAAGATATTCTAAGATTCTCTATGATTATAAATTGATCATAGAAAATAACTCAAGATTCTCTAATATAATATAAAAGATATTATAAAATATTTTCTAATATTCTAACAAGTTTGATGAAGCTCATGTATATTCTAGTAGCTTATACAAGAAGCTTATATAATCTATTAGTAGTTGTTATCAATTGACAATTGAGAGGTTATATAGATCCATCATTGAATTTTTTCCACTTCCAATTATAGTAATGATGCAATTAATCCATTTTTCTTTTCCGCCATGATTTCATCTTCCAATTCAATTCAAATTACCAAAAAGTATCTGGCATCTACTTTATCAACAACATTCACGCACCAAATCACTCAAATTGGGTAAGATGAATTTAAGGATGCAACCAACAACATTGCGGTCAGTCCTACAATGCCTCTAAAATATCTGACAAAAACGACCAAGATCTAGGTGATTTCAATCCAATTTATAGTGAATGGGGCACAACAAGATTCCTTGCTCTCCAGCTGGTTACTCTCCTCTTTGTGTAAGTCAATTTTGCCATGTGTTGTTCATCCTTTTCACTCATTGCAAGTTTGGGAAGTATCTATTGGAGGCCCTGTTTTGCACTGAGAACACCCTGAGGCTTCCCAAATGCCTTTTCAAGGACTATAGTGTGCCTATCAATCAATATCACACATATGTTCTACCCATCGTTGAAGTCAAATTGATGCTTCACTTTTATGAATCGAAGCTAAACGAGAGAAAGGTGAAGGAAGCCATAAGACAATCAACACTAGTCTCCCGTGGCACCTCTTTCCTCGGATGATTGAAAGGGAAAAGATCACTATTTGTCACCCTAGTTGTCAAGAATCATTGTTAGTACACAACAAAGGGAGATAAGAGATTTACCATTTTATCTTTTTGTCCATCCATACGTCACTAACCAAATTGTTACTTGAACTTTTAAACATGATGTTCATGAGTTATTTTGTTAGTGGTGTATGATAACTTATTAAGACATTACTAATATTTTCCACAAATTTCCAGTGTGTGTACATATATGTGTGATAGGAATGGGTTGAGGTCCACAAGTGATGAGGGGGATCTATTAGTTAACAGAGATAAGGTGGGGCCTAAGCAATGGCAAGTATATGTGAGAAATAATGAGAGGAATGCAGGAAAAATGTGATTGCCTAGTTGGCACAGTTAGTTAGTATTCCCCTAACAAATAGGAATGTATGGAGAATTAGTGGATGGGTTATCATTTTCAATTTTCACCTTATAGGTTGGGTAGTGAAAGACTGTTTTCTCTAATTGGGGATAACTAGCTCTAGAACATTTTTGTTTTCATATCTATTAAATACAATAATTCTCCTCATCCATTCTATATTACGTTTGTTCTATCAATTGGTCCGAACTTTCGAGTACATGCAAACCAGAATAGACGCAAGAATTGCCGGCATGGAGGATCGTTTGGGGACATGGGGAAGCCAGCATTGAGTCGTTACTGAATATATTGGTTTTGAAATTCAGGTAGTGTTGGCAATGTGTGACACGTCTCAGAACAGTGTCACAGTAGTCACTTCACCGTAAGAAGAATTTCGTTTAGCTGTGAAGAAGGTGGAATTGTCGGTGTTTACCAGTGATTATGCTTGGATCATTCGAGCAAAAACGTATTTCGAAGTACAACGCATTTCTCCAGATGTGAGGATTCAACTAACGAAGCTCAGTATGGAAGGTCCTACGATTCATTGGTTCAATTTATGGCGCGATTCTACAAAGGATTTGTCTTGGGAGAGTTTGACGGGAACGATGATTATTTGTTTTGGTGGTGGACGTTTGGAGAATCCTTTTAAGGAATTGAAGCAATTAAAACAATATGGATACGTGGAGGATTACACTGCTGAATTTGCATTCTATTCTTCACAGTGTGGCCGTTTACCATAACAACAGTTCCATGGTTATTTCATCGGTGGTTTACATCATGACATTTGTTCTTGTGTGCGTACCTTCAAGCCTCGTAACTGTTACTTAGTGATGCAATTGGCTCGTGATGTTGAGAGTGAATTTGCAGTTTTTTCGAGGAAAAAATCCATATCTCGCTACAAATCAGGTCAAGGTTCTTGGGCTTGATTTAAAAAACCTAATTGGGAGGCCTCCAGTGTTGGTGCATTTTTTGGAGGGTGAAACTAGATTAGAAGTTGTAGCCCAGAAATTTAGGGACTGGAATGAAGTTTTACATCAACTAAAAACTAATTTGCTTAAAGCTCCAGATTACATGAAATACCAAGCTGATAACAACCGCAAGGCAGTGCAATTTGAGGTCAGTAATTGGGTTTTCCTCAAATTACGTCCTCATCGCCAGCAATTGGTTGTGCAAAGGATCCATCAAACACTGGCTCCCAGATTTTTTGGTTCGTATCAAGTCATTACAAAGATATGTCAGGTTGCTTACAAGTTAAAGCTACCAACAACATCTAAAATATATCCTACTTTTCATGTGTCTCAATTGAAGAAGGATATGGACAATTATACTGCTACAACTTAGTTACCTATAGGGATGGCAATAGGTACGGTACTATAGTACCCGTCTCTACAGTTTAAAAAATAACCATAGTTGTAACTGTACCCTCTTGAGTATCAACTTTAATACTTACCCTCTTGGTACCTAAGTGCCCATATCTATTAGTCCCGCTTTAACTAAAATAGATCGATAAATAAATGAAATTGTTGTGATTAAATTTAAAAATTATTCAAATATCTTAAATTCAATCATAAAATATTATAAAAAAAAATATTTTCTAACTCAATATTTCAAACGAACACTCGTTACACTACACATTCAAATATCCATAATAATACTTTACGAAGTTGTAAGTCCTACGACAATATTATTCGAGATCTGTAAAAACAATTCATAGGAAAAGTGTGATTGCCTAGCTGGCACAGTTAGTATTCCCCTAATAAATAAGAACATATGGAGAATTAGTGGGTAAGTTATCATTTTCAGTTTTCACCTTATAGGTTGGGCAGTGAGAGAATTGTTTTCTCTAACTAAGGAGCATTAGCTCTAAAACCATTTTCTATTTCATATCCATTAATACAATAATTATTTCCATCTAATTATATCTTACCTTCGTTCTATCAGTGTGCATGTGTGATATATTTTTATTCAATTCACCATGTTTCCATTAGGGGCTACAGTGCCATCCATCATGCTAGACGCTACAATCCACCACTCACCATTGATTAAACATCAATCCACATTCCCCTAGTGGCTAGTACCATATTACTAGGAATTATAATTTTTCATTTCTTTCATTAATTACAGTAATAAATAACATAACATTAGATATTTTGGAAAAGTACAAAGGAGACTAAAAGAAGGAATCTCTATATATTAGTAAAATATTTCATCAAATCATATGCTAGAAAAAAAGTATACCTTCCTACTGCTTTGGTGATTGACCTCACTAGTTTGTGCAAGAGGGCCAGGCCTAGCTGAAGGAGATGGTGAGGACACTTTTTGCTTTTTACAAGGAATTTGCAGTACATCATCAGATGTCATAGTTGTAAGATTTAAGGAATGTGTTTTACTTCTTAGCCCAGATTGCAAATGGTACATAGAAAAAACAGGGTCCACCACCTGATTTTGTGTTTACAGTCAGCAACATGTCCAAATTCCATAATTAACTCCTCAAGACAGCAAAGAATATCGTGTGCCAATTGAAGCACCTAAGCACAGCCATAAATTTTGAATAAAGAAGGTATTACAATTGATTTACTAGAAATCAAATATCCACATTCAATTATACCTACAAATGCAATCCTCCATCAATGGCATGTAATTTTTTATGGTGTTCAAAGTGAAGGGTCCAAAGTGGGGAAGGGGGAAAGGTGGCCTAGTGTTATAAGCTTGTTGAGCAATATCATGTGATGTAAATATGAACATTATAAATCTTGTGAAAAGTGCCCTTTTAATAAATGATTGAATGGAAAATATACTACCGAAACAAGATTCAGAGGAATTTCACATCAGTAAGTTTTTCACACCGTTGAAATGTACAAAAAGCCAAAGCCCCATCATTCTGTTTGTTACAGATTAAATAAAAGTGATTTTAAACATTCAATAATTTTGAGATTTTTTTTTTGGAACTTTTTAAGAAAAACATATGCTATTTGTGTACCATGAAAAAAATCACTTTAAAAAAGAAATCAACTATCAAAATGATTTAAAAGAGAAGCTACTCAAAACTATTTCCTATTTTAAGCAAGAAAAAAATTGTAACAAAGGGAAAAAAAAAACTTTTAAAAGTGATTATTTTCATATAAAAGAAGCTATTTATTTATTAAAAAAGTTGTAACAACGGGCCTTAAGTAACAACCTAACATTAAAAAGATACATGACTTACCTCATCAACTTCTGATGAAAGAGTAACTGCACTCTGTCTGAGCAGTAATTTTAATCTATCCATTTCGAAATCTGATAGTCCAGTTCCAAAACCATTACTATACAATGGACCAGAAAAATTATAACTATCGCTAACTAAACTTTTTCCTCCCTCGCCACATTTATTCTGTGGTAGCTCAGATATTTGGGTAGTGACAGGCAAAACATCCTCATCTCGTGACAATAGATTTACTACTTCAGATGAATAATAACCAAAGAAATCTGGCCCAATTCTTTCATATTTATCCGAAGCAACCAATCTCCTAGTGGCATTTGACATGGCATATGTTGAAGAACAACAAATAGTAACTGCATTAAACACAACACAATAAACATGAAAGAACAGGCATAATAAATGAATACCAATTGATGAAAGGGCTTAAAAAACCCATCAAAGAGGAAACTAAACTAAATTTGGATAGAGAAAAGATTAGTTTACATAATCAATTATTACAAGGAATATTCACAGAAATTATCAACTCTGGCAAAAATATTAACTATTCTGAGCACCAGCCAGCCACCTCAGATCTTGGTCAACACCAATTTAGGTCAGTTACTGCTGATAATGATAATCTATTTTTTCCTAGGTAAACATATAATGATAAGTTGACAATAACTTTATCAAGAATGGAATATTACAAAACAATATTCAGTAAAAATAAAAAGGCACCCTTGTGGGATATATATATTATATATATATATATACATGTTAAGGCATCAAGTTCTCGCCGTCTTCTCCTAACTGCAGTGGCATTTGTTGTTGCGTCACCACCAACTGCGCATTGTCTTGTGTGGGCACAATCGAGCATCGCCTACGACGATTCTAACTATTCTAATTTGGGATTGGAATTTCAATTATCTCTAAGATATCAATTATGACTTTTGAGTTTACAAGTCGTGTTACAATCTTTGAGTTACAATATTTCAGCCCCCTCTCGATCCTATGTAGAATCTTTGGATGCATGTGTGCTCTACTTTTCTTCTCAAACAGCACTCTGATCCGTCCAACCTTTAGTTCCAAAATGGTGCTCTGTTTTCATTCTCAAGGGTTTGAACTTGCCCAATTAGTTCCCTTTCCCCTCTGTTATGGTATCATTGCAATCTCAACCAACACTATCAACACTTGTGACCATGGTTGTCAAACTCTAGATCCTACTTAAGATCTTTGGGGTATAGAAAAAGCGTAAAGCGTAGGATCGTAAAGCGGATCTTAAGATCTCACAAAATTGACAAAATTATACTATAAAATTAAAAAAAAAAATAACCTTAATATAAAAAATTTCATTGGTTCAATAAAAATCACAAGTTGAAACATAAATTACCATTGTCTCAAACTAAAAAACAAAACCTATCACCATCATCTAACAACATCTAAAAGACTAAGTCACTAAAACTTTAATTTTACAAGTTCAAACATGTGTTTCTTCACATCATCAGGTACAAGATCACATGCAACAACGTTGAGCTGTGTACCAACCAAATGATGTTTCAGTCGGTACACTCCTCCAATAAATGTTTTTCCACAATAATTGCATTTTATTTTTCTGGTTCCTCCATCAACAGATACACCATGTTTCCATGCTATATCAGTCTTGCTTCCTAATGCGTTTTTCTGCACATTGGAAGAGGCAGAACCAGAACTGCAAGCAACAGAGTCAGGAACAGATGCAGTTGTAGACATTATTGAGATCGTGAGGGTGAGGCAGCAACATAAATGGCAGATTGCAGGCAAGAAGATTGAGGATAGTTTCAGATATGAGATTGAGAAGTGTTGAAATGAGAAGAATTTATAGAAGAAATCTGAATGTGAACCATTTAATTGAAGTTTCAGAAAAGGAGAACAGTGCTTTAATGGAGGAATACGAACAGAAAACAAAGTGGCCGTCAAATCTTCGTGTTTGCTACTAGTTCCTTCTCCTCCTCGTGCGCGTGCCTTTTCTATATGGGAAACATGCAGAATACGAAGGCAAAGAGGTGCAAAATGGGTCAGATCTAGGGTTTTACAACCGGGTCAGAAACGGGTCGGAAACGGGTAAAAACTGTGAAACGGGTAAAAACTGCAAAATGGGCCAAAATAACTCCTTTACCCAGCGCGACGGGGAGCGCCGCCCCTACGCTTCTGCGCTCTTCCTCTGTGCTCCCATGGATCTAGATCGTATCAAGATCTTTGCTTCGCTCTAACACTATTCATTGTGTAGAACGCGTAAGATCCTAGGATCCTACGCTTTAGATCTAGCTCCTAACAACAATGTTTGTGACCAACCCAATTGCTTGTGCTCTGGTTAAACCATCTGGGATAACCTTGACCCAGCTAGAGAATCGAATAGCCTAAAAGACATCCACAATAAGAGGAGTGTTCTCTGTTATTTTTGTTTGAAAACGACTTCTGCTAGTCTAGAGCAAAGAAACACAAAATGAGATTGAGGGGTGATGTTGAGGCTTGCAAGAAAGTTCCTCCATAAATAAAGTTAAAGATTCAAAAAGCCTATAGGCTGAAAGCCGAGCACATTTGTTTGAAGTGGAGGAGGTGATGATGAGGTGCACGAGATTAACAATATTCAAGTTGGAAAACAACCAAGTTCTATTGATTACCCTACAGCCAAGAGAGCAAAACTTTCCAAAGAATTGTCAAACTATTAGTTAGGTCTCGTATACTACTATTAGTTAGGTTAGCCTGACATAAGAATTGTGAAACTAGCTTCTTTCATTCTGATTGTGTATTTCACAATTTGAACTTGAGGAAAATGATTGGCATTGCTTCATAGAGTGGAGAACTCTACTACTTTGACAACGTATTTGGATCACAACAGGTAATTTTTTTAGATCTATAATTGTATCATTTGATTATGTAAAAATCACAAGTCTAACAAATTTTACACCCACAATAATCCTTCATTTTGTCCACAGCATTTTTATGGTTTACCTACACTTGATAATGACTAGATTCTAAAATGATACAAAAGACTAAACACAAACATCTATTTAAATAGATATATATAAGAAAAAAAAATCATGATAATAACTAAGTAATATGAATATTAATCTTAGAAAATAATCTAAGATACTGTAAGATTAGAAACTATTTGTAAGAGATAAACTAAGATACTCTAACAAAATATAAAGATATTTTGATAATATATTAGACCATCTTAGTTAATTTTCTATAATCAATTTCTAATCTTAAATTATCTCCTAAGATTAGTTTCTAAATTACTTGGTTATTATTGTGATTTACTTCTTGTTTTTCTTCTTCATAAGGGATTAAGAATCTCATATCGTATAAATATATGTTAGAGTTCAGTCTTATATATCAAGTTACAATGAAGATTGGCATACCATATTCCACCATCACATTTCTTCTCATTTTATCCTAAAACGCATAACTAACTATATTGTGGTATCTAGAACTTAGTTCGATCCTTTGTGACTTCTCTCGTCACTGTTACGTTGAAGAGTACCCAAACATTTGAGAATGTAGTAACGGTAGTATTATGAGTTTACTTTAAAGAAGTTACTCTTTTTGTAATGAATGAAAGTCATATGAAATCATTTTGTTTTTACTTTTCATACTAGTGGTAGAACGGGTGGAGCTCGACAGGTCAACCCATTTCGCCATTTATTAAGGTAGGTAAAGTTGAGGTTTAGGACCCTACCACTCAAGTAAGCCTACCCTGATTAACCCGCTAAAATAACAAGCAGTAACATAACATTGCAAGTTAAACTATTGGGTCCATTTTGAAAATCTTATTTTCTTTTTAGTTTATTTTTTCAGAACCTACCAAGTATATAACTTTCCTAATCACGCTCCTCAAAATAAAACCAAACTTTGTTTTGTATTAAGCCACAAGTATCTTCTTATCGCAGGCAATCATTTCAAAGAGTTGTCAAACACTGTTGTCAGTGGAAATTAGAATTGTGGTTCACTACATTGTGGGGACTAGAAAATAAAAAGTTATCAAGTTTGCCAAGTTATTAGAAATTAAAATAAAATAAATTGAAAAAATTATTCTCTCATGGTTTTAAATTGCGGTTAACAACATGAAAGATTTTGAGATATATGCAATGGCATCACAACCACAATTTCAATCTCATAGAGTCACATTTTTTTTTCACAATATAATGTTTAGACCGAACCAAAATTTAAAATCATGTATCCTCCTCCTCTAGCATGTACAAAGATTATTAAGTATAAGTATAACCAGGCTGGTCCTAGGGCGAACTATAAAAATAAAATCTTCATGTTTTTTCTTGCAAAAACATTAATAATTTACTCATCATAATCTACTCATCATAATCAAGATTCTTTAAAATCATTTACAAGTCAGGATTTCAAGGCTATAATGCAAAACCAACATGAAAATCAATCTCAAATATGAGAAAAAAATCAAGTCACAATTTTTTTAAAAAAAATCTCTTCTCCACCTTCACAAAATAAGCACAATGTTTGAAAAAAAATCAACATAATAGAAGAACAATAATTCAATGAAACAACACACCAAAAAATCAATCAAAACTATACTAAAATCTTCAAAATAATAATCAAAACAACCATTGAAACAACATAAAAGAAGAATAAATAGGAGAAAAAACTTTGTAAGGATGAAAAGAAACGAACCAGAACTAAACGGTTGAGAAAAAAGGAAGGACGGTGGAAGGTCGTGGTCTTGGGTGATGGCAAAGTCGAACGGCTTTGGAGTTTTGGGTGAAAGATAGATGGAATACCAAGAGACGATGGAAGGGAGCGTAGAAACAGAAACAAAACCTATTTGTATGGTTTTAGTTTTAATAGAAATCGGTTTCAACCCTTTTATTTTAAAAATTTACATTCAAACTCAAAGATGAGACACAAATACCCTGATTAATATTATCAATAAATTAACAATAATTTTATTATAATGTAATAATTAATATTATTGTATATATTATGTACGCATTATAAAATAATTAAATATTATCAAATAATTTTATATTATAAAATTTTTATTTAATTGATAAAATACTAATAATGATTTTTAATTCTTCATAAATAATTTTATTATCAAAATTGTTAGAATTATTTTATTTTAGACAAATTTTTATATGTTTTGGACGTAGTTTGAATTTAATATCAAACAATGATTTAATTTCTTTAAAAAAATAAATCTCTTTGTGTATGTATTATATTATTCAAATATTTTTATTAAGTGAGTCTCATCTATATAAATAATAAACCATAAAAGATTTATTGGTATGCTTCGAGTACATATAGTGTAATCATAGAAATTTATTATAGTATTTTTTAGTATAAATAATTATTAATAAAAGTATATTTAATTTCTATTTTATTGTTAATTTTTTAATATAAATAATAGTGTTTTGTACTATCACATATCAAATTAAATAGTATTTGTAAATTC
>JBBPBT010000439.1:778463-807767 GCA_037974875.1 Cicer bijugum | reverse complement strand
AGTATCAAAACAAGAGTCAGTTATTCTATAAATATTTGCACATATCAATTAAAAGAAATAAACACGTAAAAATAATAATATCAATTGCAAAAAAATAGGAATTTAACCCATACATTTAATTTTAATTAGCTCAATCATATCAATTACAACTTTCACTTCTATTTAGTTTTGAAAAAAAAAGTTCTACACTTAAATATTTCTAATAACTTATGTATTGTATCTTTGTAAGACTTGTTGTTGGTCAATTTTAAAAGAAATTTATACATTTAGAGATTTCTAACAATTTCTCATAATTTTTGAATAAATAGATGGAGATTATTATATATTTTTATTATATTTGAAAAGATTAATAGAATTGTATTTCAAATTTACATGATAAGTATTAAAATATATATTTTTTTTAAAATTAATATTATTATATGCGGTAAAATTTGATTTTGTCAAAACTATTTTTTGTACTGTTTGTTCACTTTTGAGTAACTGACTCGTTTTGACATCTGTATTGTATTGGCGATACAATTTTAATACACTCTCAATTAATTGTTTGAAACCTATATAAGAAGTACTATCACATCACATCTGATAGATATAAATAAAAATAACATATCAACCAATTTATTTTCAATCTTCTTTTCTTTTTATGAACAAAGTTAGTATCTGATCTATTTTGTGAAGAAGCTAACGTGTCTTTGTTTTCCACAATAAAACTAGGTATTTATTGTGAGAAAGAAGGAGTCTCATAAATATCTGGTAGTGAACCTAGACTTTGATTAGGTTCATACATCTTTCAAAATTAGGTCCACCTCTTAGCCAACAACATGTATTATCGGTTAAAATGATTTCTTTAAACCACTTTAAAAAAGTCTTGTTATGCTCATTCACCAACCATTTTTCATTCATTCGATGATTTTTTTTCCTTGACAATATTTGTGTGAGCAAACAGGTAAGGTTGATCTCATTATTATTCAATGTATACAAATGTGCTTGAAGTAATTCTCTATGCATTGTGCTCTTAAGTTTTAAACCCCGTATACCCTTACATGTGCATCTATCCTCATGACAAGACTTAGGAATTCCTATAGTGTATATAGTCTAAACAAAACTCAATAGCGCAATGTACCTTTGAACAATAGATGCTTCAGGACAGTTTGGATTCTTCACATACCCTTTTAATATTTTCATGCATCGCTCAATTGAATACATCCACCTTAAATAAACAAGACCTCATAATCTAATTTATCTCACTATATGAACAATTAAGTGAACCACAATATCAAAAAAAAAAAAGAAGGAGGAAAATACATCTCCAATTGACACAAAATAATAACAACTTCATTTTCCAACTCATCTAATTTTTTAGGATCAATGACTTTGCTACATTTAGCATTGAAGAATAAGCACAACCTAGTTAAAAACATCTCTCACTTTTTTATGCAATATTCCACGAATAGCCACTAGTTGTAGTTGTTACATTAATACATGGCAATCATGAGACTTTAAACCAACTAATTTTAGATCTTTCATTGAGATAAGACTCTTTTCATTTGAAGAATATACCATTGGCACTTTTATGCCCCTTAGAGTCTCACAAAAACGCCTTCTCTCATATTTTGATAAGGTATGACAAGTTGGAGGCAAATATGTTCGCTTACAGTATACCTATCTCAACCATATCTAAATGAGCAGTCAATCTATCCTTTGTTTTCTTGGAATGTTGAGAAGTGTTTCAATTACACTATCACACACATTTTTCTAAACTTGCATCACATCAATACAATGTCTAACATCTAGACTGGACCAATAAGGAAGATTAAAGAACACGTACCTCTTCTTCCATACATTTTTCTCAATGGATTGTTTTTTATTCTTTCCAAATTTAACATTGACATCCTTCAACCTTTGATAAATTTGCTCTCCAGCTAAGGCTTTCAGAGCAATTCGATTCTCTTGATCTCCATTAAACACTTTTCTCAACCTACGATATGGGTGATTAGGTTTAAGAAATCTCCGATGTCCAACATAAACAGTCTTCCTTCCATGTTTCAATTGGAGGTAGCATGTGTCTTCTTCACATGTAGGACACACTTTATGTCCCTTAACACTATAACCGCTCAAGTTTCCATACACAGGGAAATCATTGATAATGCAAAATAACATTGCATGCATTTTAAAATAATCACAAGAATAACAATCAAACACTTCAACACCTTCCTCCCAAAGAATTCTCAAGTCTTCAATCAACGGATTTAGATAAATATCTATGTCATTTCCAGGTTACCTTGGACCCACAATCATCATAGATAACATAATGTATTTGCGCTTCATGTAAATCGAAGGAGGTAGATAGTAGATAATTAAGAGAACGTGCCATGAATTATGGTTACTACTTAAGTTTTCTTGGCTCATTCTCAAATTCAGGATACAATTCAACAACTTTCTTCCATTGTAATGAATCAACTGGATGATGAACTTGTCCATCATGTTGTCTCTCATCAACATGCCATCTAATATTCTTTGCATCATTGTCATTAACAAATAATCGTTTGAACCTTGGAATTATTGGAAGATACCATACCACTCTTATAGGAGGACCTATTGTGCTTTCATCGCAATTGGAATCACCATCCTTCACTTTATAGCGTGATAACCCACACACATGATATTAGTTCAACTCTTCAAACGCATTTTGGTAAAGTATGCAATCATTAGGGCATGCATGTATTTTCTTATACTCCATTCCCATTGGACACAATATCTTATTTGCCTCATAATAACAGTTTGGCAATGTGTTATCTTCAAGAAGCATTTCTTTCAACAACTCAATAGTTCCATGCAGCTTTTGTCTGTCCATCCATTTCTCGCTTTCAAGTTGAACAATCTTAGCATCGCACACAACCGTGTGAAGTTAGTGCATCCTGGATACAAAGCCTCTTCTTTGTCATTGCACAAACTATCAAAAATATATGCACGTTGAAAAGACTCTTGTCCAATATCAAGAATCATGTCCTCAAGTTGATTGTCCATATCATCACAAACTTCTTCTTTTTTTAACACATTTGTCATGTTTAACGAATCACCATGCCATATCTATTTTGTATAAGTTTGGCATATCCCATAACAAATAAGATGATTTCTTATTTCTTCAAACTATAACTTATTTCCATTTAAACATTTAACACAAGGACAATAAAACTTTCCTTCATTTTTAGGATGTTTTTTTAAAGCAAATTCTAAAAATTCTTCCACACTTTCTAATACACTTCACTTAAACGATTAGCACTCATCCAACTACGATTCATAACTATTTTTGTTAAATATAAATCACTGTAAAGATTAAGGTAAAAGATTGAAACTAAAACAATTTTATTGTTCAGAAAATGTATAGTTTACTTTCTATTTATTGTCCTAAAGTGTCGTATTCATAATAGTTAAGAGTAATATAATAGTATATTATTGTTTTCTTCCTTATTGTTATTATTTTGTGAATATCTAAGTACATGTGAAGTTTACAACAGTAAAATAATTGAAATATTTTAAATGGGACACTTCCAATTGATATAGTTTAAAGAGGACACTTTCAAGTGTATTAGTTTAATTCGTTTCTTCTATGTATTTCAAAATTAATTAATTTTCTTGTGCATGATAAGAGCTATTACTTCAAGAATAATGGTTCCTTTAATTTCTTAAAGATTATAAGACCTATTACTTCAGCAATAATAGTTCCTTTAATCTCTTAAAGATTTAATACATAAAATATTATGTTTGTAAACTGTCTTTCTACATAAAATACTATTGTTATTATATATTTTTTTAATTGTTTTGTTGAAGAGTGTTTTTCAGGCAAATTTTAACTTTGTTGCATATTATATAAAAAATTTATAATTTATAATTTTTTTAAAAAGAAAACTTTATTTTATGTTTATTTACTATTTAAAATTTAATTGTAAAAAAAACTAAAAGGGAAGACCAAATTGATTTAGATTAAATAAAATGTTGGAGAGTGTGTTTGTGTTCCGTGACAACGTGCACAGAGTTAACCGCATAGAATCCGATCAAATGTGACATATAGGTTACGACCTCTCCACTCTAAAATAAACTCACCCTAAAAATATTCATGTCTATTGTCTTTAATACATAAAATACTACATTTGTAAAGTTTACACCTTATCTATATGCTTTCTACATAAAACACTATTGTTTTGCTCCCTATTTTGTCCACACACAAATTCTAAAAAACAAAAGATGTAAAAAATACAATTTAACTTGAGAATCAATTATGTCTTAATGAATTGATGAAGTGGTGACGATAAAATGACAACGGGTTGTGATATTGAATCCAAGTTGTAAGTGCTTCACGATGTATATGTTAGGAATATAAAGGGAGGTTTAGAGCGCATAGATTATGGGAGTGGGAAGATAAAACGCGCATTAAATAAATTTTAAATATTTACAAAATTGTCATCTCCTCATTTTATTAAATCGTTTACCAAGTACCCAATTTAACCACGGAAGAAGATGAGATATATTAATTTTTCATTTGTATTTTTATTGTCTCTCTTAAGTCAATTGACAAGATAACTGCGTGTTAAAACGTGTTTCACATATTTACAAAATTGTCACGTTCTCATTTTGTTAACTCATTTGTATGGGCAACCAACTTAAATATATATCCACCTTATTTGTTAAGTATGGTGACACATAAACGACTTAACTTGTTGTATTAAACTCAATTTTCTACCGGTGGTCCCAAAATTATTTGTTTTGTTTTTCTTTATGTTTAACAATTCCCAAAATCAATAATAACTTTTAGCTTATCCTATGAAACTATTAATTTTTTCTTGAAAAATATTTCTACAACATACATAAGAAATTATGAATGAATAAAACTCCTATTTAAATTTCCATCAAATTTTGAGTTCGTTAAATATTTAAATAGCGGATGAATTTTTGTCTGATTTCACCAACCACGTGTAGAATCACTCTAGAAATTATTTACAATTTTTTTGCACTAATAACATCTTAAAATTAATCAAGAAAATATTTTCTGCCAAAGTTTTCTTCTAATTTCAGTCTAAAACACAACCAAAATTTTATAAGAGTCAAAACAAGTAACACAGTCATTAAAAATTATCCCGTTTAATATTTTTAACTTCGAAAATATAAACTTAATATAAAAAATTCAAAAATCATTTGAAGAAGTCTTACTTTAGGTTTTATAAAAAATATAATTCATTTAAGACAATGATAACTTTTTAACAGTTATATTGAATTGTTGCAAGTAATAATAAAATGGTCGTACAAAGTGTCGAACTCAATAATTGCATTATTCAATCGAATCATATTTTATTACTAAAATTGAACAAAAAGTTTTCAAATCGATTGATATAATATTTGAAACTAACAAGAGTAATAGTATTCAACTTTTATAATATGAAAAATATCAGGAATAAACTTCACTTCGAATTCAACCTTGAAGTTGAACAACTTGATGTGAAAATTGTATTCCTTCATGGTGATTTGGAGGAAGAGATTTATATAGAGCAACAATAGGGTTTCAAAGTCAAAGGTAAAGAACAACTTGTGTGTAAATTGAAGAAAAACTTGTATGGGCTCAAACAAGCATCTTGACAATGGTACAAGATATTTGATTCTTTCATTGAGAAACATGGGTATGGTAAAACTACTTTTGACCATTGTGTGTTTGTCAAGAAATTCTCCAATGGTGATTATATTATTCTCTTGCTATACATGGATGACATGTTGATTATTGGTCATGACACTAAGAAGATTCATTCTCTAAAGAAAGATTTGAACAAGTCTTTTGCATTGAAAGACTTGGGTCTTGCAACATGTAACACCCTAAATTTGATAATAAAATATTTAATTAATTAAATAGGATTTTAAATAATTAATTTGATGTTAAAATTATTTTAGAATATATGTTGATAAATTTTGTGAGTAAATTTTGTTATATGAATGCTTTCTATGATGTGTTGGTTGGATAGATATTATATTTAATGAGCAATATAAATAATAAATATTTTATTTTATTATTTTGTATATTTTTCTAAAAATAATAGTATTTTAGTGTAATATATATTTTAAAGAAAAAGATTTTATGCGATTTTACGTGTGTATACATGTACCCAATTAATGTAATATTTTTATGGACGCTTGACTTATGTTAAGTATGCAGATAGTTATATTTCAATTATTTATAACTATTTTCTATTTTTAGTTATTTTTTTTATAAATAATTATCTTGATATAGAATTGATATTGTGTTTGATTTCGTTTATTTTTAAATACTTGTTATGGTATTGTGATTTTATATATATTTATTATGATTTAGTAATTAATATAAAATATTGATGTTATATTTATTTATTTTATAATTTTGACTATTTTCTAATATGATGGTATTATTATAATGTGATTATTTTGAGAAATAAGTACAATTGTAGAGATTATTTTGAATGTGAGAGTTTTGATTATTAGTAATATGTTTTTTTTATATTGATTGTTTTAATTACTCTAGTTTATAAAATATTAGTAATGTTTGGAAAACTAAATGGTGTTTGGAGGAATATTAAAAAAAAAAAAGACATTAAATAATTATTAGTTTATTTTAACAAAATAAAAATAATAATAGTAAAATATAAATAAAGAGACCAATGGGTTTGACTCTATGAACCCTAATTGTTAATAAAATAAAACAAACAAAAGAAGGGAAGGGAGTTGCAAGGGCAGCCGTAGAACCAAAGAGTAAACACAACAACAACCTATCGTTTTACACTGGAAAGCCATAACTGTCCCAGAAAAGTTTCTCTGTTTTCGTCCAAATTTCAGTATGTTGTTTTACTCATTTATCTATTCAATTAAACACAATTTTTCAGATTTTTAACAACATGAATTTCTCCCTAAAATACACGATTTCCCCGTTTACAAAAATCCTTATTTTGCATCGTTCTCCTTCACCATAAGTCCGATTTTAGTGAAACCAACGCCAAAATGACCGTGTGAAAAGTGGCTATATTATCCACTGATTGGTTTTCTGATTTATGGTAATTTTCTTTGACCGAATTTCGAAATCAGTTTTTAGACTA
The DNA here is from genome assembly GCA_037974875.1 of Cicer bijugum. NCBI lineage: Eukaryota > Viridiplantae > Streptophyta > Magnoliopsida > Fabales > Fabaceae > Cicer > Cicer bijugum. The sequence continues at coordinate 800,661 of JBBPBT010000439.1, read as the reverse complement.
TTTTCTCATAATTTATTTTTGACGTTTACCCATAAATTGTCGAGTTAGATCGATTGATGGACAAAAAGTCAAAGAACAAATATTGTTTGCTCGTGGAATTATACTCGTGTCTGAAAGCGTCGAAATAAGGTAAGGGGTGATATTTGTTATTATTGTGATGTTGGATGTTGAATGAAATTATGTGTACATGTTTGCTTAGATGAAATTATGTGATGTGATAATAAAATATGGATGCATGGTTTGATATATGCTTACGTGATGATAATGATAATTTTTGATTGATGATAGTGATGTTATAAAACGTGATGATAATGATGATTTTTGATTGATGATAGTGATGTTATAAAATTGTGATGAGTTTATACGATGACCATGATTATTTATGATTAATGATATTATAAGATTGTGATGAAAATATTGAAGTATCCCATACTTGATGAGATAGTGATGATTCTTAAATATGGTGCTCTTAATGGAGTAGTCTAAGCTAACAGGGGGAGAAAATAAATATTGTGAATTGTGAAGTGGAGATTATTTTGTCATCATATAGGTAGGGCCTGACAAGCCTAGTGATTTTGGGGAAGTACAACTGAATGAGCCTGATCGTGGCGGTCTACTGTCGAGCCTTAAGGCAAGATTGTTAGACCTTGAAGGTATTCCGGTGGGGAATTCCTAGGTGACTTGGAGGTAGCACTCCAAATGTCGGGAGCTACCATGCAACACACGTTTACCTCGACTGTCACGTATATGTGTCTCGGGTTGAGTTGAGGGGATCTATGAGGACAGGGCCAATTTGAATTGTCCGCCCACCGGGATGGTGGCATAGTATCATGGCCTCCTAACCAAGTACTTCAGAGTTAGAATGGTACCACATTGTGAAGTAGAGTCTAAGCTCATGCATATCATTGCATTTCATTGTGATTGTTTTGTTGTGATTGATGCGTTTCAAAGGTAATAATAATTAGGTGATTTGATGCACATCATATTGAGATGATTATTTTACTTGAGTGACTTTGATGTTATAGTATGATACTATTTAATTAAATATTTTGATATATTGTAAAGTGATTATGATACGGTTCTATTATGATTGTTTGCATGTTCTTCTTACTCATATTATACTATTAACATGATTTCAAAACTCACTTCCTTCGTTGTTTGTCTTTGACTGGCTGGGCCATGCGTTTGCGAAATCGCAGTTATTATAGGTTAATGAGTCTTGAAGTTCAAGTTTTGGAGGAACCCCGCTCTGATAGGTGATACCGGGAATAAAGGTTTTAATTTGTATTTTACTTATTTAATTTAAATCAAATTTTTGTATGAAAACTTTAGAAGTACTAAGTTTTTAGAATTAAATCATGTAATTATACTTAAAACAAGTTGATTGAGATTAAATTGTTTTATTTGAGTAATAAAATTTGAATTTGTTGCATGTGTACCTTGAGAAACGTGATATCCTAGATTAGTTACAAAATTTTTTATTTTCTTGAAAATATAATTTTATTTATCCGCTGCAAATTTTATAGGAATATGATATAAATTATTATATATATTATTTTGGGATTTAGGGTGTCACACAACACAAATTATGGGCATGATAATTACTCGTGACAATAAGAATGATAAATTGTGTTTGTCTCAATACAATCACATTGAGAAAGTGTTGAGAGGTTAAACATGAATAGTTACAAACCTGTTAGTACTTCATTTGCTAGTCATTTCAAATTGAATTCTTATCAATACCCTACAAGTGAGAAAGACAAAGAAGGGAAGAAGAAGGCTCCTTATGTATATGTAGTTGGTAGTTTGATATATGTTATGGTTCGCACAAGGTCCGATATTGCTGATGCAGTTGGAGTTGTCAGTTAGTTTCTCTCTAGTCTTGGTAAAGATCATTGGCAAGCAGTGAAGTGGATATTCAGATACCTCAAAGGCACCATTGAGTAGTTTTACATGGGTATGATAAAACTACTTTTGACCATTGTGTGTTTGCCAAGAAATTCTCTAATAGTGATTATATTATTCTCTTGTTATACATGGATGACATGTTGATTATTGGTCATAACACTAAGAAGATTCAATCTCTAAAGAAATATTTTAACAAGTCTTTTGCAATGAAAGACTTCGGTCTTGCAAAATAAATTATGGGCATGAGAGTTACTCGTGACAAGAAGAATGATAAATTATGTTTGTCTCAAGACAATTACATTGAGAAAGTGTTAGAGAGGTTTAACATGAACAATTGCAAACCTGTTAGTACTCCACTTACTACTCATTTCAAATTGAATTCTTGTCAATGTCCAACAAGTGAGAAAGACAAAGAAGGGATGAAGAAGGTTCTTTATGCATCTGCAATTGATAGTTTGATATATGTTATGTGTAACACCCCGTTTTTCTTAGCGAGGTGTATTTTTTTTTTTCAAAAGAAATTAAAATACAACAGAGAAATAAAGAAGGTAAAACCATTGGATAAATAATTTAGTCATTATAATTTACAAACAGCGGAAAAGTTTTTCAAAATATAAATCCAAAGCATGTCCTATTGTCAACAATAGTACATGTACATCCTTCCAACTTAAGATAAAGGTAGCCCAAAAGAAAGACATATGTGTCCTGAGTGACAACCTAGTCTGATCATTCTATACATAACAAAAAAACTATATGCCTTGAGTAATCTCCACGCGCCTCGTGAGATTCTCCTAACGTAGCTCCAATCAAGCACTCCCATCCTCATTCCCATCCGTAGGGTACGAACTGGTAGGATCATCCTGACTCTCATCCGAGGGCAAAGCCCAGATTTCCACAATAGTTGTAAAGGGTCACCAACCGAAATTAACAGTTAACACATAACATTTAAGCTTTTAAATGCACAAATAACCTTTTCAACTTATCATGCATCTTAGAAGGGTTTTCCATATGCTAAAAGTTCATATAATGCTTGCCAAATGTAAATGAAGTCAAAATAAAGTTCTCAATCCATCAAGTAATACATAACTGACCAATACATTGATAATCAATTGAGAAATCCATTATCTAACTCAAAATAAGATTTCCTACTGAGCCAATCGATTGGGCAAATCGATTTCCTGAAAGTTTTTAGTAAAAATTGAACTCTGGACTTGCATCAATCGATTGGGGCAATCGATTTCGAGAAGGACTGAGCCCCTGTGTTGGCCAATCGATTGGGCAAATCGATTTCGTGAAAGACAGAGCCCCTATATTGAATCCAATCGATTGGGCAAATCGATTTTGGGAAAGACAGAGCCCCTGTATTGAATCCAATCGATTTACCAAATCGATTTCTTAAGTGGTTTTGAAAAACATATTACAAAATCGATTGGGTAAATCGTTTTTTGCCAAGGGAAGGCCCCTGTAACTCATCAAATCGATTGGGTAAATCGATTTCCCTGTATATTCTTTCAAAAATATATAAACTAACTCAATCACATTCAAACACCACTCCAAACCTTAACACTTAGCGATACCCATACAATCACCACGACATTATGAGTTTCAAAATCGTTTTACAATCTAACATACTATCACACAATTCCAAAACATAACTCTTAGTACAATCAACACAATCACAATTTGAATCAAACACACTCATACGTAGTTTCAAAACATAACACTTAGCAAAATCAGCACAATCATAATTTGAATCAACCACGACTCGTGTGCCAAGCACCCTAATGCAATGCGTATATGTCAAAATGCATGGACTCGGAATTCCAAACCAAAACCCTCCTCAAAGGGCCGTAAATCATAATTGTACCGCCTATCGCAGGCCAAAGTACCAATTACCGAGGTGCCACCTATCACGGGTCAGCACAATTTACTAAAAAACGTAAATCGTAAACGTACCACCTATCACGGGTCAGTACTGTTTACCGAGTTGCCACCTATCACGAGTCAGCATGATTTACCAAAAGAAAAGCGTAAGTCGTAAGTGTACCGCCTATCACAGGCCAAAGTACTACTTACCGAGGTGCCACCTATCATGGGTCAGCACAACTTACCAAAAAGTAAATCGTAAACGTACCACCTATCACGGGTCAATACAGTTTACCGAGGTGCCACCTATCACGGTCACACAATTTACCAAATGAAATGCATGAGCATACACTAACTCCATTCACAATAATCGTTAAGTAAATGGAGATATTAAAAGATTCCCCATTTTTAATACTCATTTACTTAACCGATTTTCACACCAAAATATTAAGCAAACAGACATATTAAGAGATTCCCCATTCTTAATATACTTTTGACTTAAACGATTTTCACACAAAACATTTAGTAAACAAGTCATTAAGAGATTCCCCATTCTTAATACTCATTTAACTGAAACGATTTTTCCAAAACAAACATTAAGTAACCAAGACATTAAGAGATTCCTCATTCTTAACGCCCAATTAACTTAAACGATTTTCAAATAACATTAAGTAACTAAGACATTAAGAGACTCCCCATTCTTAATTCTCATTTAACTTAAACGATTTTCCAAAACAAACATTAAGTAAATGAGACATTAAGAGATTCCCCATTCTTAATTCTCATTTAACTTAAACGATTTTTCAAAACCAAGACATTAAGAGATTCCCCATTCTTAACGCCCAGTTAACTTAAACAATTTTCAAAACAACATTAATTAACCAAGTTTTTTTACTATTCTATGTACGTATGATATAAACAATAATATTTTTTTGGTTTTACGATCAAGTTTTAGAATCAACTAATAAGAATCAATTTGATTGTTGTATAATCGTTTATTTCTTTATCAAATTCATGATCTCTCATTTCTATTGTGTTTTAATTTTTGGGCATGAGATCTTAAATTCTCTTACTATTACCATCGTCAGTTCGCGCCACATATGCGTCGATGATTCGCAAATATACTCTTGAATTTTTATCCTTTATGGGTTATAAAAATAAAATAAAGAAATAGTAAAATTGTTTCCTTAAAAAAAAATGATACACAAATCAATATATAACCACTTCTAGAAAAAACGCTTTTAGAGACCAAATTTTCGGTCACTAAATGGAGAAAATAGGTCACTAAATCCAATAGCGACCGAATTAGTGACCAATTTAAATCAGTTGATAAACTGCTAGTCGCTAGCTGTTGCGACCAAATCAGCGACCGAATTTAGGGACCGATTTAGCGACCAAATTTAGTGACCGATTTAGCGACCGAATTTAGCGACCGATTTAGTGACCAAAGTTAGTTACCGATCTAGTGACTGAATTTTGTGACCGATTTTGCGACTGCATTTTGTGACTAATTTTGTGACCGATTATTGAGACTGATTTAGCAACCACTTTAAATGAATTTTTTATATCATTAGCGACCGATGTAGAGACGAAATTTGTGATATAAATTATTATTTTTATTAAATATTTGATCGCCAATTACGTCTCTAAATATTACCATTTTTTTTAAGTATATTACTTTAATGTTCAAAAGAACAATAAAAATAATTTTTTAATTTGTTTTAAATATCTAAAAAATTCAAACACCAAAATCATTTGAAAACATTAATCATATCAATGTATATAATTAAAGAACATAATACATTTAACTAATAATTGTAAGTACTCAAAATAATACAAATAAAATTTTAGTTTAAACATAATATATTTAGTCAAAATAAATTGTAACATATTGGTTACTTCAGATTAACTTATCACTATCCATCTAACTCTTCACCATCATGATCACGAGCATCATTATCAGCAATCTCATCATCATGATCACCAATCTCATTATCATTATCACTAACCCCATCTTCATGAATTTGATCTCTAGTATATGGCATGGGTTTAAAGTTCAAGCTATTCATCAGTTGATTTATCAAGTGGTTATTGCGCTCAACTGCTCTGTTTGTATTAGCCAATTCCTCTCGAAGTTGATCTCTTTCATTTCTCATTTCTTCAAATTCATGTCTTTGAACCCACTCTGTTGATGAAGAACATGATCCGCGATAATTAGGTCTCCCTAATAATACAGTAGATTCCATTCCAAGACCACATACTCGTCCTCTTTTTATTCCAGCAACCTCACACCACACATCTAATTCATTTGGTGGAGGAGTTCCTTGTGAAGTTGTTTCTTGGGTCAATTCTTCAAACCTACGTTTAAATTTTTCCTGTCAACATAAATATAAAGCTAATTAATATTTTAAAACACTTTATTTCGATATTATATGAAGATAAAAAAACCAACATAGAAAAATAAATAATATATACTTTAAAGTTGAAAGCTCTTACATGAACATATTCCGATCTTTTATCAACCCAAGTTTTATCCTTGCCATGTTTATGTGTGTGGAGAAACAAATCTGAATGACAAGGAGGAATGCCATTGAAATTCGTCTAACAACATAAAAAAACTCAACATTAAAAACTTGTAAACATAATATTAATTTACACAATAGAAACGAAGTTTGTAAAACAAAATTACAAGAATTAATTTGCAAAAAAATGTTTCATTGTGGACAATTTTGTGTTGTCTTTATTAATCCATGTGTTTTCCATACTGGTCTCTTTGTCTTGCAAGTAAATTCATATTGCCTTAAAAGTCAACAAAAATATCTGCTAAGATGCTATATAAAATAGCTTTACAATATACAATACACAATAGCTTTCAACTACATATTAAATCATATATAAAAGTTAAAATATAGAAAAAGATAGGAAACTTAACCAAATTAACTCTATGTTGGGATGTAGTGATAGAGCCACAAGTGTGAAGAGACCCGCCAAAACCTCCACAGTCAGATGCTCGATTTGTTTTTGCTTGTATGCTCTTCTTTTTGAATCCTTGAGTTCCCCAATGATCACATAAAGAATTCGAAACATCCTGACCAATCCACCTTGGTCTGGTCATTGAGCTATGAACCTTGTTTAGATTATTTTTCATGACTGTTGCACCTCGTATTTCAAAGTTCTTTCTAGCCCACACATCATCTGGTGGACAAATATTAAATCTATTCTGTGTATATACAAACAATCATTAGGTTAACATGTGATAATATTTTTTTGAAGACATAAGACATTATTAGTTAAAATATAAAGGAGTGAATAAATAACACATTTTCTAGTTTTAAACATATTAAAGGTGCCCTTGAAACAATATACCTTAAACTCTTCAAACCATAAGTCTCTCGTATTAATGTCTATTTTTTTCCATGATGGCCATGGCTTACTAAAATTACTTTTGATGATATCTCCAATCCCATTTGCTGCATGATGCGAAGGCAAAAATCTACAAACAATACATGTTAGTAGTTATGAAGTTTATATAATATACTTAAATAACTAAAAATATATGTATATATTTACCCTTGTCCGTCAAGGTATAAAGTTTGCTTGCCATCATTGATTTGTGTCTCAGATGCAATGACAGTTTCATTGGATCTTTGGCTATGCTCTCCTTTAGAATGAGATGGTTGTGAAATAGATGGTGAATCTACCCTTCGTATCGAAGATGGAGGTGTCACATGGGGAGTCCTAGGTAGAGGTGTAACTTGAGATGTCCTAACTGATGGGGTAGTAGCAGATGTCCTTGAAGTCCTTAAGGGAAGAGAAATATGAGGAAATGCAACATTAGATGTCCTAGAAGGTGCACCATGAGAACTAGAAGAAGGTGCAACATGAGATGAACTATGACAGGGTGCAACATAAGATGTGTTAGAAGGATTTGCATTTGAAGGCTTGAAATTTTGTTTTAATTGACGAGTCTTGAGAGCTTTTTCTTTTCCTTTCTCTTTATCTGTCATCTACAATTAATAAAAAAAATACAATTAAAAATGTTTATAGCATAAAAACAACAACAAAGTATAGTAATAAATTTTCATCTACTCCACAAAATGAAAAATATTAAACTTTAATAATCAATATGTCTACCATCATCGCTATCATTTTCATCATTATGAAAGTTATAATGGTTTTCAAAATCATTTTCTGAATCAAATTCATCAGAATCTATGTCGTCATCCTCTTCCTCCTCTTGGTCTTTTGCAACCTCAATATTCATTTCAACTTTCTCATTTTCCCCTTCATCTCTCAAAAGATCAAGTAGCTTATCATTTGTAGCAAAAGCTACATTTCTTGTGGTATTGATATGCAACTTCTAATGTATATCGATCATCGACTGTGCCTCTAGGTTTGGTTTTAATGGCAACCCACCAATCAACTTTTTCTTTTCATTTTTCTGGGTAAGGTACATAATACACCTGAATTGCATTTGTTGCAATTATGAAAGGATCATAATTTTTATATCTTCTACGACGATGAACCTCCACAATGCCATATTGGTGTTGAATCTTCATACCAATGTTGGCAACAATATCAAACCATTCACAGTTAAATAAAACTAATTGCTTGGTTGGTTCTCCTAGGTATTCAACTTGCAAAATCTCTTTAACAATACCATAATAGTAATTTTCTTCAACTCCTTCGTCGTCACCCTTGACACAAAGTCCAAAATTAATGGTTTCCTACCAACACTCCACTCTTCTGTATGAAACTTAAAACCATTTACAAAATAAATAGGCCAAGTATGAACCTTCCTCTTAGGACCATATGCTAAGTGGTGCAAATTCAAATTTTGCACCAAGTTATTTTTATCATGTACCTATCAATAGGCAACATAAACTTATTATATTCCACAACTACAAGATAAGTCATGTACTATAGTTGAAATATAATAGTTGAAATCACATAACACTTACATATGTTTGAAACCAACTTGGAAATTTAGATGCAATCTTACCATCCACTTCAGTTTGACTTATATTTGGATCACATGCTTCCAAATATTGCACAAAGCATCTAACACACACACACATATATATGTATATATATATATATATATTATGTTATATCATTGATAAAAAAAAAAGGATATATAAATTAAGATCAATTTATTTTACTTACTCAATATATGGTTGAACTTCTTCACAATTTAGTAGAACATGCAAATGTGTAGCAGTTAATTCTCTATCATTCAAATATCTACTCTTACAAGTTCCAGCTGAGCGACCAGAATGATTGAAAATTGATAAAGTTTTTTGAACTACAACATGTTTACCCCCATCATCATTTCGACCTACTCTATTTCTCAAAGATTGCACATGAGATTCAAAATAATATGAATTGAAATGAGAAGTCTATTTACATAGATATGCCTCACAAATTGACCCCTCTACATGTGATCTGTTTTTAACCATTTGTTTCAACCTATTCAAGCACCTAAAAAAAACATATAATATTAACTACTAATTACAAATAAATAAATAAAATATAGATTTGTAGGTTGAAATATTTGAATAATTACCTCTCAAATGGATACATCCAACGATATTGCACAGGACCCCCATCCCTTGCTTCATAAGGAAGATGAATCGAAATATGCTCCATTGAATTAAAGAATCCAGGTGGAAAGATTCGTTCCAATTTACAAGTTGTAATCACTATATTTTGTTCTATTAACAACAAATCATCCACTCGCAAAATTGTTGAGCACAAATCTTTAAAAAATTTACTCAACTCGGCTATAGGATTCCACACATGATGTGGAAGTGCACTAAAAGCAATTAGTAACAACCACTCCGTAAATACATGGCAATCATGACTTTTCATTCCAATTAACTTCCCATCTCTTGTGTTTACACATCTATTCAAATTTGAAGCATGTCCATCAGGCATTTTTAACTCAGAAATCCATTTATACACAACCTTTTGTTGATCGCTAGACAAAACATATTTGGCTTTAGGCTTTAAAACTTTTCCACTAGATTGTATGTGTAGCTCTAACTCCTTTCTTCGACAATACTCCTTTAAATCCATTCTTGCCTTAACATTATCTTTGGTCTTATCTTTGATGTCCATCACTGTATTGAAAATATTATCAAACACATTCTTCTCAATATGCATTACATCAAGATTATGCCTTATTAAGTTGGTTTTCCAATAAGGCAACTCCCAAAAGATACTTTGTTTTTTCCAATTATGATTCACACCAAATCCATCACATATACACGGATCAACCTCAGTTATTTTAGGGAGATAACAAACTTCTTCCCACACATCATCCCCAGTTAACCGTTGTGGAGGTTGAGAATTTTCTATTCAATTCTTGTAAAATGCATCCTTATTTCTTCTAAATACGTGATCCATAGGCAAAAATTGACGATGAGAATCAAACCAAGAACACTTACCACCATGTTTCAAGAAAAAAGCTTTGGATTGACTCATGCAATATGGACATGCTAATTTCCCTGCTGTACTCCAACCAAACAACATTCCATACGCAGGAAAATCATTAATAGTCCACATTAATGCAGCTTTCATTATAAAATTTGTTTTTTTTGGAAATATCATATGTAAGCACTCCTTCATTCCATAAAACTTGGAGCTCATCTATCAAAGGTTGCAAATACACATCTATCTTGCTCTTTGGATTATGTGGTCCAAGAATAATCAAAGTGAAAAACATGTAGAGAGTTGTCATGCATAGTTCTGGAGGAAGTTTGTAAGGAGTGAGAATTACCGGCCAACATGAATAAGGTGAGGTAGTATGATTAAATGGTGTAAAACCATCAGTACACAATCCCAACCTCACATTCCTCGGTTCAACAACAAAGTCGAGATAAATTTGATCAAAGTATTGCCAAGCCTCTCCATCTGATGGATGACACATCACTCCAGGTTCTCGTCTATTTTCATAATGCCATCTCATATGTGGAGCTGAGCTCATCGAAGCATATAATCTCTTAAGTCTGGGAATTAGCGGTAAATAATGCATTCTCTTCATAGCTACCTCTTTGAATTTATCCCTACCAATTTTTTTCTTCTCATAACGAGGTGCATTACAAAACTTGCATTCTTTTAATTGTTTACATTCATTAGTGTAGAATAACATACAACCATTTACACAACAATCTATTTTTTCCGCAGTGAGACCAAGTTTTGAAACTATTTTCTTTGTCCAATAATAATCTTTAGGAACTAGATTATTTGGAGGATGTGTCTCCTTCATAAGTGCCACTGTTTGATTAAAAGACCGTTGAGAAATATTTCCCTCTGATTTAATTGCCAACAATCTAGTAGCAAAAGACAATTCAGTGTGGTCTTTGCATCCCGGCCACAATGGCTTCTGAGCTGCATTTAGTAAATCATAGAACTTTTGATCATCTATATTTGGGAACTCCTCTAATTCTTCATCACAATGCATTTGACATTGTGGTCCAATAGCATCATAAACCATGTTTTCAAATCTATTAAAATAATTGTTATGTCGCTCTTGTGCAGATTTTTCCCCCTTAATTTCTACATGCAACTCTGGATCACTTTCTCCATGAGATGTCCAATACCAGTAGTCAGGTTTAAACCCTTTCCTTAAAATAACCACTTCAAAGTCTAAGAAATCAATGTTTTTACAAACAGAACAAGGACATCTAATTTCTCTATTTGATTTGTCTGGTTGTTGGATTGCAAATGACACAAATTCATTTAACCCTTTTAGAAATGCATCAGTATACCCCTTTCGACTAGGATTTAGCCTATTATACATCCAACTACGACGTTGGCAGATATCCATTTTCTGTAATATCATTAAGCAAATGCTATACATTATAATTAATAAAATAAACTATTTGAGTAATTAACCATCATACTTCCTAAGCACATGTAGACACTTGCATTTTCATAAATAATATGCAATTTAACATGTTCCAGAATTACAAAATTATTTGTTGCATAATGTCTATATAGAATGAAGCATAATAAAAAAATTACCTTTCCAAAAATTGAATACTCAACCTTATATCTTGTACAGGAAAATTGCTCAACCTCTTTGCTATTCCAAAATTACAAGAATGCCTATATAGAATGAAAAAAAAAGGAATTAACAACTGATATTAACAAATTGAGTAAAATGTGTTTTTCTTTTAAAATAACTATAATAATAAAATGTTCAAATCAACCAGTGATCACGGCAAAACCTTAAGTTGTACCCAATACTTACCTAAGAGATCAATTAAATAATTGTGATTGTGTATGCAACTAAGAATTTTAGTTAAGTTTAATACAATTTTTATACCGATCATATTATGTACAATAAGCATATTAAGCGAAACCTCAAGCATGCATACAAATACAGCGCAGTTAAACAGTAATGCCTAGGCAAATATCCAAAAAAACACACAATTCAACATCAAACACTTGCTAAAATTATATTAAGTATTTGAAATGATATATAAATTGAATAGTGTATATAACAATTCTGACCATAAAACCAAAAGATAAATAGTACTACTAAGCAAATTCTTAAGATAAATGTTCCAAATCACATATCGAGAGATCACCATTTGTATTACTTGCAAGATTCAAAAAAGCAAAATGATCATCCTATCCACTAAAAAACCAGAGGATCAACCAAAAAATATTCAATAAGACAAAGGTCTGCAAATTTTGAACTACCTTAAAGTTAGGGGGCCAAGCTATTTGCATTTCGGTATCACTGTATACAAGGTACTTTACCTTATCCATCAAAATCAATAGCAAAAAAAAGGATGCAACCCGCAAGATACTAGACTAGTTAATCCCAACCAGTGGGCACTACAGATTCATGTGTAAGTACTATATGTAAGTGCTTGTAATAATAATAACATTTATATGTTAAACTTAGAATTTTTGAAAGAGAACTTGTTAACAAAATTTGAATTAAAATGAATTAATAATATAAGTAAAATACATAACATAGAAAATGGCAGTACCTCAATTTCAAAGGAGATAGTTTGTTCCTACAAAATCAACATCATAAGAAGCAATAAGCAGAGTAGTTCACAATTGATACATTTCATAAATTGGCGTTTGATGAGGTAAATCTGAAACAATGACCCTTAGAGTCACATATAATAGGTCATAAAAATACAGGCTATAATTTGAAACAAATGAATAAAATGTTCCACTGTTTACTAAACCTTCAATCACAAAAAAAGGAACAGAGGTTCACCCAAGAACAATGGTTTTATATCCCTGAAGGTTACAAGAGGACTGCTCGCAAGGCAACAAACCACTGCTTTTTGTCATCAGGTTTTTTAACAATCCCAAATCTTTTAATAACTAAATTTCAGTTTGTTGAGGTAAACCAGAAACAATGACGCTTGGAAGTCACATAAAAAAGGCTATAATTTATTTATGAAGATGTTTAAAATCTACATCCAAAGATAAACACCTACTTCTACTACTATTGTCTCTCACCAAACTGATGGAAAATTATGTAAAAGCTAACGGGGAAATATCAAACGAACATTTTATCAAACACAATAACAAAATTACCTATTTTAGTTAAAATTACCAAAAGAGCATTTTATCAAACACCTTATATTCAGTAACAAATTACCCATTTTAGTTAAAATTACCAAAAGAGCATTTTATCAAACACCTTATATGCAGAATATTTTTACCCCATTTAGTTAAATAAATTCAAAATGATTACATCATAGAAAAAAAACACAAATAATGAAGCATAATCAGAAAATTAGAATATAAATTCCTTAGCTTTTGGTTCACGGCACAGTTGTAGTTTAACGGTTTAAGAGACCCGGTTGGCTTCACGTCGTAGTTGCGGAGGTTGGAATGAGAGGGGATTAGCAACGAACGATGGTTTTAGGATTTGTGGTAGGTTGAGAAAGAAAAAATGAACTGATTACATTGTAGAAAAAAAGAACTGATTTTTTTTTTGTGGTAGGCTGGGAGTGAATTAGCTTGAGTTGTGGTGTTGAGAAAGAAACGATGGTTTTGGGTTTTATTTATTTTTTAACGAAGCTTGAGTTTAACGAAGCTTGAGTTTTAGGTTTTATGTGAGTAAATTGAAAAAGAAAAAGTTTGACAGCACAAACATTCAAATGTATGAATACATGATTTTGTTTTTTTTATTTTATTTTATTAATTATTTATTTTTTTAATTAGTTATTAAATATTTCACATTTTCTAAAAAAAATAATTCTGCAACAATTATTTCACATTTTTCTTTTTTATTTTTATTAATAAACAAAATTAAATTATGTAATTAAAAAATAGAATTTAGTTGCTATTTCAATCTCTACTTTTTGTTAGCGACCAATTTAGTGACGGAATAATATTTAGTTTCAAGGATTAAAATTTCAGTCTCTATTTCGTTCGCTAGTGTAAAAGGAAAATTTTCTATTAGTGATAATTAGCGACTGAAATTTCCGTCGCTAAAATTCAGTTGCTATTTTAGTCTCTATATTTCATTAGCGACCGATTTAGTGACGGAAAAATATTTAGTTCATAAATTTAAAAAAACGGTCTCTATTTCGGTCACTAGTGTGACTGAAAATATTCGGTCTCTAAATCGGTCACTATAGGCGAAATTTCTAGTAGTGAACACATCATTCTTCTTATTATTATTATTATTATTATTATTATTATTATTATTATTATTATTATTATTATTATTATTATTATTATCATTATCATTATCATTATCATTATTACTATGATTATCACTATTATGTTGCTAATTTATTTTGATATGTATATATATAAAGTATGATTAATAATAAAATTGGTCGACACATAAATATTTTCTACCCAAGAACTACGTGTATTTTGATTTCCCTATTGCACTTGGGGATACATAGGAGCAAGGTCTTCCCCTTGTCAAACCAAATTAATAAAAAAAATATTTTTTTTCTTCTTTCATTAATGTAAATAATTTAATTTTTTTTTATTATTCTTTTTGGGGTAAAAATAAATAAATAAATAGTTTGTATATAATTAATTATAGGGTAACCGTTTTAACGGACGTTGTAGGGTGATAATACTTTCCTACTCGTAATCGACTACCGAATCCAAATTTTTGGTTCAAAAATATTATTTTAGGTTTTATTCAATTTTTCCTTTAATAAAAATAAAATTGGTGGCGACTCCTTTTTCGCGGACAAACCGGACGCGACAGCTGGCGACTCCACTGGGGAGTTTTGAGAGTCAAGCCCAATCTAATTAATTATATATAGTTATTTTATTATTTATTATTTTATTTATATTACCCCTTTTTTTATTTTGTTATCTTGTTAATATAATTATATGTGTTTTCTCAATTTATTTTTATTGTGATGTTTTTTTTATCTTATTTATTTTTCTATACACTACCCTAACACAACTCACACACTTATGAGTGGGCTAATCCGGACTGAGTGCAAACCTAAGATAAGTTAGAGATTGTGTAATGATAATCTTCTGGATGTACATCCTATTTGGTTGTCATGAAAGTCTCACCAAGATTTGACTTTTTCTAGAATATTTCCATTTTAATAGTCTACCTATTAATTGGTTTAATATTTTAGAATTGAGTTGTGTGCTCTAGGAGCCAATTAAGAACTATAGAGCCACCCATAGTAAAGGTTTACAATAAAAAAACCATCAACTAAGAAAAGAACCATGTAGGGCATAATCATGTATGTTTCATCTTTTACTTCATTTTACAACATATTTTTCTTTTTTCTCATTTTTTTATAAAAAATTAATTGCATATTATGAGATAGTAAAATGTCTGAGCTAAATGCATAATCATTTCATTTATTTTTTTACATTATCAAAACATTTTCCTTCAAGAAAAGAAAAAAAAAAGCAAAAAGAAAAAGAATCGTGACACCCTTACCAGACATGTTCTCGAGTTAAAATCATGGATAAATTGAAACATACAAAGATGATCTAAACCAACTGAAAAATCATATGACTAAAAGATTGGAAATCTTACAAACCCTCGATACTTGAAATCATGGGGATCCTTCATGAAAAAAAATATAACGAAAAACTATGTGTTACCCATTGATTTCATAAGTCTAACAATTGTCACCTTTTAGTCTACTTTTTGGTTATACTCTATCTAAAGTCACTTGTCCACAAGATTTGAACCTGATACTAATTAGATTCATATTTATCATACACCTCCAACTTCTGAGTCATGAACATACTTCGTTGGCTTTCGCTACAAGTAAATCTCTAGAAGTTGGGTCGTTTATGTTGAACTTTCATCACTATCGATTATTATTTGATGTCATCAATCTAAAAAATGGCAAACCTTGTATGAATTTTTGATGACTATTGAAGAAAAACCTTGGTTAAACTCAACTTTGAAGACATTGACTATGTTCTCCCATATATATACCAGGGGCAAGGTCAAGAATGAAAATGTTATCAAGTATCCCCGTGTTCGTTAATGTTATTTAATTTGATCCTAAAACATTGATCATATTGATGTGCCTCAATTTTTTTGAATATCAATAAATGCATTTTGTATTGTTTCGTTTTCCATTCTCATCCATTTTATATTTCACAATCTCTTACCAAACATTATTCTTCTTTCTCTTCTTTAAACCATATACCAAACATATTTGGAAGTAGTCCATTCATAAATAAGTTTGCTAAAATCTCATACATAATTTCAATCATGCTATAAATTCCACTAAATGTGAGAACGATATAAATAAATCCACTATCTGGATGGACTCCGATATGCTAGGGCATGAGATTAACGTCACGTTAATCCCCCTAGACAAGTGGTTTTATCTTAATCATAGTCTAAATATGTTTTGAATATGTCAATCACGTTAGGAATTTGAATTTTGTGCCCTGGATACTCTAGCCGCCTACAAATAAAAAATGAAGATGTTGAACGTATATAAGGCTTGATTGTAGCTACTTTATCTTCAATATTCAAAGTAAGTCACGATGAAGAACAGTTACTCACAAGAATAAAATTCACGACTATCAAATGTATAAGAAAAGTATATGGAAAATTGTCGTGCCAAACATTACCTCGTAACTGTAAAATACCCTTCCTAAGTATCAACCTATAACTGGGGCACCCCTTTAATTCTTATTATATAGAATAAAGGCAGTGCGACCCACTCGAACAAAAACCCCTTTATCAAGAGTAACGACCTGTGTTGACCGATTGAATTCAATTCAAGAGAAATGTTGACTGCCTCATGTCAAGGACAAAAGATCTTAAAAGAAGAACATATGAACTTCAGAGCTTCAAAAAAAAAAGAATTAGCATTCAAGAATATTTCACATATCTAAAAGGATTGGCAAGATAAATGAACTCCCAACTATATGAGCCCCGAATACCATAAAAAATACATTCAAGTGTGGCTTTGATCCACACCAATATGGATCAAGAAGACTTATCACTACTTGCACACTTTGATGTTTCAAAAAGTATTACATCTAAATGAAGACCCGCTTGGTTGAAAACCCGAAAGGGCGACCTAAGAAAAAATTAGGGTGCCAAATCATAATAATAATAAATACCCGCTAGGTTGAAAACCTGAAAGGGCGACCTAGACAAAAATTAGGGTACAAAAAAAGAAGAAAAAAAAAGCTCGTTAGGTTGAAAACCCAAAAGGGAAATCTAAGGAAAAATTAGGGCCACAAAAAATATAGAATGAAAGAAGATCACTTGTTTGAGAATCTTAAAAAGGATGATCAAAGAATATAGCTTACATACACACATCAAAGTCGAAGCTGAACATATTCTGAAAGATTGTGAATATAGATCGGAGTAAATCATATCTTCAAAAGTAGGTTAATAACATGATTGAAATTGTGGCATGAGTTATTAGAACACTTATTTTATGAAAAACTTCTAACAACTTGGGTCATTTACCCATTAGATTACCTTATCTTCTTTTCTTTCTATGAATCTATTTTTTTTGTACCATAGATTTTCTCATTAAAATCATTGTTTGAACCTTCCTTCACTACTTTCTTGTGTTATAAATCTTATTTTCTTCAAAATGCATTTTTATGATAATCGTATGTGGGGGCACAAATTATGTGAATGTCAAGAGGTCAAAACTAGTATGATGTCTTTACATGTAAGGCAGGGGCAACTAAAGATCAAGTCAATGATGTAAGAAAAAATCTCTTTAAAGATTAAAAGGACAATCACCAACACTTATTTGAATTGGTGCGTATTTTTCATCCATGAATCAAGAATATGTCCGTAAAGAGGTGAAAGAAATAAAAAAAAATTGAAAAAAATAAAAAGATCAAAATGAAGAAAAATGTTCATTCATTAAATGCATTCATGACATTTCATATTTAGCGGTTAAATTTAAATTTGAGACACTAAACCACACCATATTATTTAAGAGATGGGATATTGACCCACATCCTCTAATTTAAGAGCAGGGATGACTGGCCCTCATCCTCTGTTTTAAGAGCTTGGTTGCCTAGCCTTCAACATCTGATTTAAGAGCTAGGCCGCCCCCACAAAATTTTTGTTGATATATTTGTTGATGAATTCTAAGTCTCATAGGAAGCTATTACAGAAAATACTAAATGAAGTCCACATCACTCAAGATATCACTTGTGACAAATGTGGAGGCATCGTAAATAACATTACTACTAACAATCACATAAACTTCATAGATGACGAATTGTGCATCGAAGAAATAGGCCATAACAAAGCGTTGCATATATCAGTAATGTGCCTCAATCATATGATATCTAGAGTCCTTGTTAAAGCTTTTGATGGGATAAATTGAACTCTCAATTCAAATAGGCTTGGTCACTTTTGAAATCACATTTTATTTGATGGATATTGTACCCGCCTATAGCTGTTTAATGAGGAGACCATGGATCCATTCTACTAGTGTGGTGCCATCAATCCTACATAAAAAGCTAAAGTATATGGTATATGACCAACTGATAACCTTGTTAGAAGAGGAAGACTCGTTGGTGTGTAAGTTTTCCACCACACCGTACGTTGAGACGATAGAGTAAGCTCTGAAGATCGCCTTCCAAACACTAGAAATCGTGGGCTTACGTCGAGATGACAACATAGAACCACATCTATCAAACACAACTATTATGGTGGTTAGATTCATGTTAAGTTGGGGGCATCATCCATTACACGGTTTGGGGAAGAATGAAGAACGAATCAAAGGACTGATAAAACTTCATGAGAATAGAGATAAATAGGGTTTAGATTACGAATCAACCAAAGTTGACAAGCAAAGATTGGCCAAACAAAAAAAAAATAGAAAAAAAGGAAAGACAAACAAGATTCATATTGCAGTAGCTAGAGATGATCTTTCCATCGGTGATGCTAATTGGGTTCATCCATACGATGCAAAAACAAAAATTAAGAATTGGGAGACAATCAAGTTGCCTATAGTATTCAATGCAATTCCCATTTTTGAGAATAATTCATTCACATATGATTGTACTAAAATTCTGCAACATAACTTTGACCATCTTACTAATCAGGCAATAAAAGATAATGAAGAATATTATGAATTTCCCCTAGAATCGTTAAAATTGGTAGAAAAAGAAGGCAAGACATTATGCCCTATAAGGAACCAATAAAAGTGATTAATCTTGGGAAATAAGAAAATAGAAAGGAAATTAAAGTCCACACTATCTTAAAGTAAGAACTATATCATGAACTAATCAAAATCCTACACGAATACACATATATTTTTGCCTTATCATATCATGATATGTATGGATTGGATACTAGCACAGTGGAACATAAATTTCCCTTAAAACCCGATTTTTCTTCGGTCAAACAAGAATTAAGGAGAATAAAGGGAAGAAGTAAAAATAATTTGACGTTGGGTTCCTCGTTCTAGCAAATTATCCCCAATGGATAGCCAATATTGTAGCAGTGAAAAAGGATGGAAAAATTTGAATGTGTGTCGACTATAGGGACCTTAACAAAGCCAATCCTAAAGATGATTTCCCATTACCTCACATCTATATTTTGGATGACAATATGGCTCGCCATTCACTTTTTCTCCTTTATAGATGCTTGACCAGGATATAATCAAATCAAGATGGTAGTCGAAGATATGAAGATAAAAACAACTTTAATCACCCCTAAGGGAACATTGTGTTACAAGGTAATGCATTTTGGTCTAAAGAATGTTGGGACAACCTACCAAAGAGTTGTGGTAACTTTATTCCATGACATGATCCATAAAGAGATAGGAGTTTATGTAGATGACATGATTGCTAAGTCACAAACAAAAGAAAAACATGTGATTGATCTAAAGAAACTCTTTGAAAGATTATGAAAGTTCAAGCTAAAACTTAACCCCTTCAAATGCACTTTAGATGTACGATCAAATAAATTGTTAGCATTTGTGGTTAGTCAGAAAAGAATAGAGGCCGACCCAGATAAAGTTCGAGCCATTTTGAAAATGCCTCCCCAAAGTACAGAGAGATATTCACAGTTTTCTTGCGAGACTAGATTATATTTCAAGATTTATATAACAACTAACTGCCACTTGTGAATCGATCTTTAAACTTTTACGAAAAAAATATATCAAACAATTGTGTAAAACAAAGATTGTAACATAAAAATATAAAAAATATACACATAAAAAGTTATTCAGAAAAATGGTTGTAACATACAAAGATTGGCATGAGATGTTGTTGTTTGCATTACACGGGTATCGTATCTCGATATGCATTTCAACTGGGGCAACCCCTTTTTGCCTAGTATATGGGATGGAGGTTGTGCTGCCCATTAAAGTAGAAATCCCCTCGCTAAAAGTATTAATGGAAGCTAAACTAGATGAGTCAGAATGTGTACTAACCCGTTTCGATCAATTGAATTTAATTGAAGGAAAAAAGGTTGGCGATCTTATGTCATGAGCAATTATAACAGAAAGGATTGAAAAGAGCGTAAAAAAAATATGTCCTCAAGAATTTTGGGAAGAAGACTCGGTGATAAAAAAATATCTTACCAATTCAAAGGATTATCGTGGAAAATGGACCCGTAACTATGAGGACCCATACGTCGTGAAGAAAGCTTTCTCAGGTAGGGCATTGATCCTCAGGAATATGGATAGAAAAAATTTAGTCCTCCCTGTAAACTCAGACGTCGTAAAAAAGTATCATATTTTATAAACTAGGGTACAAAATTAATAATGAATATCTGCTAGGTTGAAGAAAAACAAAAATATATATATATACTCAAAAGAAAATGATCAACAATATGAATCACACTATAACACGAGAATAAAAGTTGTTTATAGTACAAGACAAACGACAACATGAGATATCAAAGATAGACGTTCAAAAAAACTTATAAGTGTTTTTTGTCATTCATGATGGTCGTGTCCAATGAAAATATTAATAAAAACCGACATATTCATTCATTCATGATATTTTATAAATTTAAAGCCGAGAAAACGACCCGCATGTTGAAGTTAGGAAAACGACTCGCAACCCAAAGTCGAGAAAACGACCAGCATATTGAAGCTGGGAAAACGACTCGCACCCCAAAGCCGAGAAAACGACCCGCATGTTGAAGCCGGGAAAATGACTTGCACCTAAAGCCAAAAAAATGACCCGCATGTTGAAGCCGGGAAAATGATTCGCACCCCGAAGCCGAGAAAACGACCCGTATCTTGAAGCTGGGAAAACGTTTCCTATCCCAAAGTCGAGAAAACAACCCACATCTTGAAGTCGGGAAATCGACTCGCACCCTGAAGCCGAGAAAATGACCCGCATGTTGAAGCATGGAAAACGACTCGCACACAAAGCTGAGAAAACGACTCGCATGTTGAAGTCGGGAAAATGACTCGCACCCGAAGCCGAGAAAACAACCCGCATGTTGAAGTCTGGAAAATGACTCGCACCCGAAGCCGGGAAAACGACTCCCAACCGAAGCCGAGAAAACGACCCACATGTTAAAGTCGATAAAATTTATCGCATCCAAAGCCGAGAAAATGACCCGCATCTTGAAGTCAGGAAAATGACTCACATTCTTCTAAACAATTATATTTCAGACAAAATTAGAGTTCTTATCTTTACTTATTTTTGCTTTGATTCTCAAGTAAATTCTAAGTAAAGAGGGGCAGTTGTTGACACCTAATTTTGTCCGATTTTTATTTATTTTTTACTTTTTATTAAAAAAGGAAATAATAATAATAATGAAAATAATAATAATAAATATATAAATATATGTGAAGAAATATAAAAAAAAATAATTAGGGATATAAGCTTTAAACAATCACAAGTGTTTTCGGTTCTTGTTTGTCTCTAATTCTTGTTCAGACTCTTTTCTAAAATATATAAAAAAAAAAAGAAATAAAAATAAAGGAAACTGCAAACAACGGAATTGATTATCATAAAAATCGAT
>JBBPBT010000439.1:665608-769834 GCA_037974875.1 Cicer bijugum | reverse complement strand
TATAAAGTTTTATATAAATTTGAAATTCATTATCATGTAATTTAGTCATTGATATTTATTTATGTTTTTCAAAAACTTATTATACATTCAATTAATATAATTTAAAGAAGTATCAAATATTTTAAAATATTTATAAAAATTTATGTAGTCGATATGCTCAATAATTTTTTTTATGTGCAAATAATTCATAAAATTAACAGATCTTACCTTTTATTTATATTATATTATATTATATATATATATATATAATTGTGGGTGGAGGTCCATAATACCATTATCCAACAAGTTCAACATATTAAAAATAACACATAATAGATGATTGTGTTACTAAGATGTGACCTACTATTTAGGTTACAAAAAGTAAACATAAAAGAATATTGTTCTTCACATGGTTGATATCTAGAAATGTCAAATGTGGTCTTGTATTACCCAAAAAAAGCATAGAATGGAGTTTATTTTGAAAAAAGGATAGATTGATTTTATTTTAAATTAGAGATATTAAAAAAAATTCTCCTTACCAATTTTTTCAGCATTATATATTAGAATAATAGAATATACAATTTTGCTGAAAACCCTCCTAAAGGTACCCGTTAAATAATTAAAAATAATATTTAACGTTAAACACTATTAATATATTTTTATTTGAATATTTCTATTTTAGGCACTTGTGAACATTGTTAAAATTTATTTTATATATATATATATATATATATATTTGTGTTTATTGTTTCTGCATTATGGTGAGGTTTTGTGACGTTTAGATCCACTTTGACCATTCAACCTCTCTGGTTTAAAGACAGATCGCATCTATCGAGACATAAAGACAGCAGGTCTATTTCTTGCGGCCTGAACTCAAGAATTTAACATAGATTTCACAATATTTGGGGTTATAATCATATTTTATTAAAAAGAGCATGGCATAATCTTTTATTTGTGCTTTCTATCTTTCCATTATGACACAATTATTCTCAACTGAAGTTGCAAGTAAAAATGGAATCAAAGCAAACAGGTATATCACACAAACTGTCTTCAACACATTTCCTATTTATTACCGTGATTTGTATCCAGTTATCCTTCATTTAGTGAACACTGAAGCTTAATCAAAGCCAAAATTGGTTAACTCATAGTTGTATGTACTATTTCTATAGTAAATTCTCAATTATTAAAGGCTAGCAGAAAAATAAACAAAATAAGAAACATATTGGTAGAATTTTTTAAAATTTTGATCGTCTTTAATAATCTTATTTTTGGTGTATAAAATCTAAGACTTTGATAATGACTATTTTTATTGAGGAACATGGATGACCACTTTTAGTGGACTCTGGATTCTCATCTTCCAACCACATTTTATCCATCAACAAGACTCAAATTCAAGTTCTTAACTAAGGAATCCAAGTCCTCTTCCATTAAGACCAATATAATGTAAGCGAAATTTAATCCTTAATGCTGCACAAAATCATAATAAAATGTATATGCAGTCACATATCATAAAAAATCAACACAATGCGATCACAATTGCGTTTGCAGTCAATTTTTATAAAACCTTTGGTAGATGCCAATGGTCTTGCAAGATAGTTTAATAATATAATCTTCACCATATATATACACACACACACACACTGGAACTTGGCTTAAAATTAATGTCGCATGAATTGAAAAAAGTCCAACATAGAAGAGATAATACATTAATAGTGTTTAAAAGGTGGAGGAACGACATTTGGGATGTGCCTCAAGGTTACCTAATTTTATGAAGGTGAGAACACAATTAAATTCATCTCACATGCGTGGTGTTGCCGCTATTAAAAGAAGTAAGAGAGCAAGAGTTGCTAAACATTATGGACTTGATTATGCGACCCATACATTAGAAGCTATAAACGGTGAGATGGATCATGATGAAACTGTTGATAAATACAAGGTTCGACTTGTAGCCATATGTTTTAGGCAAAGAGAAAATATAGTTTTCTTTCGCCACCTCACTAGAATTACATCCATTAGGATACTAATTTTTGCTACTGCTATTCATAACTTGGTGGTACACTAAATGTATGTCAAAACTGTTTTTTTAAATGATGACTTAGAAGAAGAAATATTTATGGATCAACTTTAAGATTTTGTTATTCAGGGACAAGAAAACAAGGTATGTAAGTTAGATAAGTCTTTGTATGGTCTTAAACAAGTTCCTAAGCAATGAGATGAAAAATTTGATAATTTGATTATATTGAATAGGTTTATAGTGAATTAAAGTGAAAAACGTATTTCTTACAAATATGAAAATATCATATGTCTCTATGTAGATGACTTATATTTGATTCAAATATTCATGCTTTAAATATTGTGGAATCATCGTTGTGTAACAACTTTGATATGAAAGACCTTAGAGAAGCAAATATAATCCTTGGAATTATGATTACTATGTCAGAAAAGGGAATTTCTTTTGATCAATCTCACTATGTTGAAAAGATCTTAAACAAATACAGTTACTTTGACGGTAAACCTGCTTGTACACCATATGATTCAAGTGGAAAAATTTCAAAAACACTAATGACGGTGTTAGAAAAACTGAATGTACGAGCATAATTGGTAGCCTCGTGTATGTCACAAACTATAATAGACCAAACATTGCCTACGTCGTGGACTATTGTGCAGGTTTATCAATAGACATTAGTATGAAGCATTGACATATTATTGAGAGAATCATGAGATACCTTAAAAGGACAATGAATATCTGATTACATTATCAAAGATTTTCTTCTATCCTTGAAAGATATAGTGATGATGATTGAAACACCTTAGCATATGATTCCAAAGCAACTAATAACTATATATTTACCATAGATGGAGGTGTTGAGACAAAATCTCAATTTAATGTTTTGATGAAAACAAACAAAAAATTAATATAAGAATGTTAATTATGATTCTAAATGTTATGTAAATTTAACTTGTGTTTTTGAGTGTATTAATTTAAAGATAAGATTTAAACAAAGTAAAGAAATCAACATAAAAAGGCAAGAAACTGAACAAACAAGAATGGATAACATTCTTAACAAAATTTGGAAAATGGAGAATGTTATCCAGTTTCAAGAATGATCATCACAACTCCAAAATCAATCAATCTCCACTAGTTAAAAGAAGTTTTAGCCTCTGGATTTTACATCTATATCATCAACACTTGGCAAGGAACAAACTGAGATGATTAAATTCAAAGAAACTACTCGAATCACAAAGAGAGAAGATCACGAATTAGCAAGACCAAACACATTTGAACCTTCTCCAGTTTGACTATCAAAAACGAAGAACATTATGATCATTCTCCAATATGTTGACATTAATCTCCAACATGCTAACATCATTCTCCAGCAAGTTAACATTAATCTCCAACGTGCTAACAACATTCTCCAACATGTTAAATGTAACACTCCGTTTTACAAAGCGAGGGTGCATTTTTTTTTCAAAAGAAATTAAAATGAAACAAAGAATAATTAAGTAAAATGCCTTTGAATAATCATATAAGTCAATATAATTGATACACAACGGAATAGTTTTTGAAATATGCATCCAAAGTATTTACACAACAACAAATGATACATGGAACCCATTCAAATAAGATGTCATACTGACAATATTAGTAAAGATACAATTTTCCAGTTCAAAATAACGTAGTACGAAAGAAAGACATTTGTTCCCTCTATGTCATCCTAATCTGATCATTCTACAAAAAAAAACTATAGCTATACACCCTGAGTGATCTCCACCCACCCCGTAAGATCCTCATAACATAGCTCCAGTCATGCATCCCCATCTACATTCCCATCCATAGGGTACGAACTGGTAGGGTTGTCCTGGCTCTCATCTGAGGGCAAAGCCCAGATTTCCACAATAGTTGTAAAGGGTCACCAACCGAAATTAACAGTTAAGACATAATATTTAAGTTTTTAAATGCACAAATAACTTTTTCAACTTAGCATGCATCTTAAAAGGGTTTTCCATATGCTATAAGTTCAATATGATGCTTACCAAATGAAAATGAAATCAAAATAAAGTTCTCAATCCATCAAGTAATACATAACTGACCAAAACATTGATAAATTCATTGAGCAATCAATTATCTAACTCAAAATAAGAATTTTTACTAATCCAATCGATTTCCTGAAGGTTTTTAGTGAAATTTGAACTCTGGCTTAATTCAATCGATTGGGAAATCATAAATTTGAATCACAATCATAAATTTGAATCAAACACACTTACACATAAATTTGAATCAAACACGACTCGTGTGCCAAACACCCTAATGCAATGCGTATATGCCAAAATGCATGGACTCGGAATTCCAAACCAAAACCCTCCTCAAAGGGCCGTAAATCATAATTGTACTGCCTATCGCCGGCTAAAGTACCAATTACCGAGGTGCCACCTATCACGGGTCTGCACGATTTACTAAAAAGCGTAAACCATAAACGTACAGCCTATCACGGGCCCGCACCGTTTACCAAGGTGCCACCTATCAGTGGTCTACACGGTATACTAAAAAGAACGTAAATTGTAAATGTACCGCCTATCACAGGCCAAAGTACTCTTTACCAAGGTGCCATCTATCACGGGTCTGCACAATTTACAAAAAACCGTAAATCTTAAATGTACCGCCTATCACGGGCCAAAGTACTATTTACCAAGGTGCCACCTATCACGGGTCTGCACAATTTACAAAAACGTAAATCATAAATGTACCGCCTATCACAGACCAAAGTACTATTTATCAAGGTGCCACCTATCACGGGTCTGCACGATTTACAAAAAGCATGAAAATGCATGAGCATATACTGACTCCATCCACAACAATCGTTAAGCAAATGCAGATATTATAAGATTCCCCATTTTTAATACTCATTTAACTTAAACGATTTTCACAACAAACATTAAGCAATCAGAAATATTAAGAGATTCCCCATTCATAATACTCATTTAACTTAAACGATTTTCATAAACACACATTAAGTAAACAAGACATTAAGAGATTCCCCATTCTTAATACTCGTTTAACGTAATGGTTTTCAAATCTCACACAAAACAAACTCAAACTTATTATCAAATTCAATCCACGATTCACACCAAAACACAACAGTTCATTTCTCCACAAAATCCAACCATACACATATCAAATTTCATCAATATTAATTAAGAACGCGTCAAATACGACAGACACATATCAATACAACCCACCACTCAAACACAACGAGTTTCATTTACTCAAAATCATACATAAATGAGTTTAAATTCATTTTCCACGAAACATTCATCAATATAACCAAAACCTAACTCTATGATTTTACCCATAAAGCCTTAGATTCATTTTCCCCAAATCAATACTCCAACCCTAACAAAATTCTTTTCCACACAACCACAAATAAGGCCCTAAATGCAAACTAAAAGTTTGGAAGGAGCCCTTACCTTTACGTTAGCTTTAACGTGCAATTACGGTACCACGAGTAAATCCGATAAAATCTCCACTCGCAACGTCGCTTCCAAAGTTGGTTCCCTTGCACCGTAGCGTGGTAGTGAACAACTTTCCCTTCTATCTCTTTGCGAAACGAAGCTTAGATCTAGATGAAATAGGGAGGTTTGTGTGTTTGACGGTTTTGAAATCCCTAACTCCGTTTTCGAATCTGGGAGGAAAGAAGAAGCTGGAAACTTGATCTTTCTCACCCACTAGCATTGGGTTTCAATTTTCGAACTTAAAGGAAGCAAAGAAAACAAAAATGAATAAAAATGGAGGAAGGAGGAAGAAGGGTTTACGCAAGGCAGGGAGAGGAAGGAGATGGAAATCTTTTTTTTTTCTTTCCTTTTCTTTTCCTTTCTTTCTTTTTCCTTCCTTTATATTTCTTTTCTTTTCTTTTCCTCTCTTTCTCTTTCCTTTCCTCTTTTCCCTCCACACAAACATATATATATATATACATATATATATATATATATGTTTATATATATTAATTATAATTAACATATATCTCAAAACTAGATATTTATTAAAATTACTATTTCACCCATAACGCATTAAATTCTTCGTAAAAGATTCACTGTAGTTAATTTAATTTATTCATCGACGAGTAATTCTAATCGACATCAAAATATCTTTTTGG
Organism: Cicer bijugum; assembly: GCA_037974875.1. Classification (NCBI taxonomy): domain Eukaryota; kingdom Viridiplantae; phylum Streptophyta; class Magnoliopsida; order Fabales; family Fabaceae; genus Cicer; species Cicer bijugum. Next base: position 763,703 of record JBBPBT010000439.1, on the reverse strand, counting down.
TCATATGAACTCCAAAATATTAATAACTTTGGCTAAAAAGCCTCCGAGTTCAATACCAAAATACACTAAAATACATAAAGTATACTTTAAAATTATGGGTCTTACATTAAACATCAATCTCCAAAATGATAACATCAATTTGCAAAAAGTTCTCATCGGTCTTTAGAATGATCATCAATCTCCAGAATGATCAGATATGTCTCCAGAATGATTAGATCCGTCTCCAGAATGATCAGATAAATCTCCATAATGTTCAGACCAGTCTCTAGAATGATCATCAGTCTTTAGAATTTTCAACATCATTCTCCAAGTTGTTTTGGCAGAATCAAATCTCCAAATCGAAGAAATATCATCAACAAATATATATGAGGTATAAAGGATCATTAAACACAAAAGAAACTGATCAAGAACGAAGAAAAACGCCCAATGAAACAGATTTCACAAAGTGTTCAAAGACTGAAATATTTTTATTCATATATATTGATTTTGGTCAAAAGTAACAGAGCTCTACCAACAATTCTTTTGACCATTATTAAATGTCCTAAAAACCTATAAAAGGAAGGCCAACTCTCTGTTTTCTGGTTTCACAACCAAGATCAATCTTGAGTTATTTTCTTAAGTTTCTAACAAGAATTTTTAAAAGGGTGAATTTTCAAGTCAAATCCCCCTTTCTTGTAAATTGACATTGCTACTTTAGGAGAAACAATATCTTTTAATGAAAGGATTAGCTAGAGAGAAAGTCCTAAACATAACCAAAAGGATGAGACTATTTCCTAACATGAATTTTTAAAAGGGTGAATTTACAAGTCAAATCCCCCTTTCTTGTAAATTGACATTGCTACTTCAGGAGGAACAATATCTTTTAATGATAGGATTAGCTAGAGAGAAAGTCCTAAATATAACCAAAAAGGATGAGACTATTTCCTATATATCAATGATTGGTCTTGTTGGTAACTCGATTGAAAAGAATATAGGTCCCAAGAATCAGGTGCAATGGGTAATTATAAATCATGAATTGATATGAGATGAACATGCTATTATAAATTAGAGAAACACGATTCTTGAAGAGATGATAAGACGAGGTAATTGAAACTCTCAATGAGATATATACTTTATGTGAAATGGAGTACCTATCTATATGATTACTCTTGATATACTCATCTATGTGAATGTGGAAGTGAGGATGTTTCCTCTGAAATTTTGAGGTAGAATTCCTAGAGTGTTCACTACACTAGGATAGACGTGCAAGACCATTTGTTGAGGAAAAATCTATTATGAAGTTTCAATGGTAAGAAACCTTAACGATTAAGTGATTTTGATACATCTTGTTATCTATGTGCATTTTTAAGTGACTTCATTAAGACCAAAAACTCATACAAGATTAAGTAGAAAAGAACAAAATGGAATTCAAGAAACACTATCATAACAAACTTCAGAGTGTTCAGCCCTGGAAGTTCAGAATGTTCTATCTTGAATATAAGACAATATGTTCACACTTAAAGAAATAAATCACATGAACAAGATCATGATCCTACACTAAATCAATAAGAAAATCTTACTTAAATGAACTATAAAAAAATAAGAAGATGAATCTACAAGATTTTTATAAGATCATTTAAGTCAACGAAGAATATTCACTTTGATATACGATAGAACTCATATGATATGATTAATAAGCTATCAAAGGAATAAATGAGAACCAAAGTCCAAGAAGATCACAATAGTTTAGCTTGAATAAATTCAAACTGCAACTTTATGATCATTGGAAAGTAGCACATTTAAAGGGTTCTTTCAAAAAGTATGAAAGTGACGAAAAGGTTGGTAACATCGTTGTATTTTCATTGTTCACTAATGAGAAAAACCACTAACATGGAAAGATGTGCATTCACACACATTTTCTCTTTCCCCTGCACTAAATAGAAACAACTCACCAAATATTATGAAGTCAACTTAAAGTTCAAAATGTTCACGAATCCTTAAGATCTTCATCTTTACAAGCTACCATGCATTGGAACTTGTGCCCGATAGACACATGAACACCTTCGCAACTTATTGAAGCTCACTCATAGGTTATATACAAATATAAAAGCTCAAAACTTGAAGATCCAAGAACTTACATCAAGATATAACTAACTTGTCACAAAAGTATAGAAGCTTGATTAAAAGTTCATCAAACACACTCAAAGATCATCAAATCTAAAGTATAAACGAGTGTGAAGATTTGTTTAATCCAAATCAAGTTATGAAAACTTGATGCAAAATCTAAATTCTATTTGTAAATTTTCTAAAGTCATCTTTTGGTGTGTATAAGAGACTCATATTTAAGCTATGATTGTTGGTTAGTCAAGAGTGACTAGGAAGAAGATTTGTATGCCTGCTAAGACTAAGAAAACATAATAGAGAGGTCAGATTCATTGAATTGTGTAAGTGTAGAAATTGAGAAGTTTCCTCAAGCATTATATTGGAAAATCTCACCAAGGGTGAGGATTGGATGTAGCCCAAGTTTGGATGAACTAGTCTAAATTATGTGTGCATTTCTTATCATTACTTATCCTTTAAATGTTTCACAAATCACACACACACACTCTAACTCACAATCTTATTTCACTTATATATTAATCCTTCAGAACATTCCAAAGTACTTATTTTCTCATTACTTCAAGTCAACATAGTTGAGAGTTAATTTTAATATATAGGAAAATAATTTTAAAATGGTCAAAATTCAAACCATGTGACATTGAGTTCTACTTCACAATTAATGAACGAACTTTTGATAATACACTTTGTGAAAAGGTTTTGTATGAGTTGGATGTTAGAGATAGAGTTTAAGACTACAAGCCACTCTTGTTTAATATTAATCTTAATCATTATACAAAGGTTCAAGTCAGAAGACACCTTTATGTTTGCACAATCATATATAAGCATTTGACGCTATTTCATAAACACTTTTTTAAATTAAAGTTGGAGACTATTGAAACTTGACTTGGAACTAGTATTGCGTGAATTAAAAATATGAAATAAGTCACATATAAGAGAGATATTACACACAAGTAGTGTTTATATTTAGGGTTTTCTCCAAGGGGAACCTGATTATGTGAATGAGAGAGAACACACTAAAATCGACTACTACGCATGTGTGAACCGTCGTCGTCGTCCGAGTCGGTTGGTCAGTGTGATGTATTATTTTTTAGTATCCGAAAAACAATACTTTTTATTTTTTTAATGCATGTGATATTACACACAAGTAATGCTTATATTTATGGTTTTCTCCAAGGGGAACCTGATTTTGTGAATGAGAGAGAACACACTAAAATCGACTACTACGCATGTGCGAACCATCGTCATCGTCCGAGTCGGTTGGACTGTGTGATGTATTACTTTTTAGTATCCAAAAAAAATATTTTTTATTTTTTAATGCATGTGATTTTCTCTTTTCGAATTTTAACACATTTTTTTGTTGACCGAGTCCTCCAACAATTTTCGTGATTGTCCCTCCACTTCCCTCCAATTTTGTAGGTTTGTTTTCTATGAACGAGTCTATTTTTAGTGGACTAGTCAAAAACAGCTCGCACATATTTTGCTTTGTAGAATTCCTCTATAAATAGAGGACTTCAGTCAATTCACAAATCGCACCAAAACTTTAACTATTTCTTAGTTTTCTCTCCTCTCCCATTTATGCTTCATCTCATATTTTCTATATGTCCCTTTATCGAGAGATTGACACTTCATATTTTTTGAGTGGTCTTCGTACCATATTTTCGAGTGACACTAACTGTCATATTTAGAGGGTGTAATTCTAGAATGAAACAATGTATTTGGATTATTTTTCCTTGAACACATCGTGATTGATCGTGTGCCTTACACAATTGAGGACAATGCTACGAAACATTTTTAAAAAATCGACCTAGTTTGGTATTTAACTTAATAATATATTCAGTTGTTGAAAATTATTTTTCAAAATTCCAAAACAACAAACTGTAGGGTTTTATTTGACTTGATACATACTAAAGTGAAGAAATGGGGACAAAAACTATACAGAAGACAATGACTTTCTTCCTCTTAACACTACAAGATCTTAATTATGGATAAAGAAAGGAAGTTGATTCATTTGGACTTTATTCCTTTCTAGCTACTATATATAGGCCTGTAACATTCCATTTAAAAAATAGAACTTCACCACCCTTATCCCGTCTCTTTTTCAATCTTAGAGTTCTTCACTTTCACTTTCACCTTGATTTTTTATTTATTTTGTTTTTGTTTCTCACCATGACTAGCATTTATAAGTTGGGTGCTATGCAACAACTGATGAAAGGTGGAAATCATATGCCTGGAAATGTAATATCTGATGACAGCATTTTGGTGAAGAAAATAGTGTCAGATCATAATCCTGAGAGACTTGATTATGATGTAAAGCCACTTCTAGAGATTGTTGAGGATATTCTTAGACGTTCCACACTCAGTTCTGACTCCGGACATGTTTCAATGGTATGATGCTAATGGCTAACAAAAAATATAGTAACTTCATATATTTTCCATTAAAATCTAGTTTGCTGTTTAATGCATATGCACATTTGGCTGAGATTTTGATAGCAAATTTACCATTTTCATTTTAATCATATTTGTTTAGTCTATTTTATTTTATTTTAGTTTCTCCAAATTTATTTTTATTAAAATAAGTCTTTGGAATAATCATTCTAGTCTTTATATATATCATGGAGAGAATATAATCTAATGTTCTACATATGATATTATTGAGATCCATTCCAACTTAAGAAAATAGGAAAGACAAAAAACAAAGAATTGAAAATATAAAATAATATAATTATGTAGACTAAATACATATTTAGATCTTTTTATATAATGTTATTAACTTGTAATTTCTTTCAGGGTGCCTTTTCACATGTTGATCATGTCGAAGACAGAAGTCACCTTCCTGCTTACACAAACAGGCTGGAGGCTTTGTCTGTTAAGATTGATCGGATTTCTGTTGAGGTGATAAAAAATTACCTAAGCAATCTATTGACCAAGATCTTTGTTGAATTAAATATGTTTTGATCTCTATAAAATATGACAAAATTTGATTTTATCATATACTCTTTTTGACTTTAAATATGAGAGAAAATTAAGTGTTTATCATATACTCCTTTTGATTTTATATGCAAAAGTGGACAACAAAAAATTGATGTATTTTATTCAAAATTTAGACCAAATATATTAACTTTCTTTAACCCGCTTTTGTTTATATAGATGCTAAAGAGATTAAGTATTTATGTATAAGTTGTTTCTATGACAAAAATAAAATAAAATTGTTTTCCTATAATCTATAAACTGCTATCATAAACTATTTTCATAAACTCTTCCAAACAATGTCACAAGTATTTATGCAGCTCAAGTTAACCAATCCAAAGGAATCCTTTCTCCCTAGACTCTGGTCTCTTATGCCTTTGGATGTTTTAAAATTAACATATTGGAGAGGAGCGGAAGTGAAATGAAATAGTATTCCATTCCCTTTCTTTTTTTGTATTTTTAGGGACTAAAAATTAATAAATTTTTATATGGACAAAAAAATCAATTCTGCTCATTTTACATAGACAAAAATATATTCAACAATCTTCTTGGTGTAATAACTTAATCAATGTGATAACATTAATAGCATAGCTTACTATAATAACTACTTAAATAAATTCAACTTCTTAATCTTAATTTTGCTTCTAAAACATTAACTGAATGCATGTTTTTCCATCAATATAACAAATTAACAATGAAATTTCAGATTTCCTACAAGATTCTTTCTGATATAGATGCACACTCCACAACAGTTTCAATATTTGATATGATCACAACCTACGAGTGGGATGTTAAGTTGGTTCTAGCCTTAGCTGCTTTCGCTCTGAACTATGGTGAATTCTGGCTTCTTGCTCATATTCACGATACAAATCAACTCGCCAAATCAATGGCAATTCTGAAGCAATTACCTGGTATCATGGAGCATTCGAGCTCGCTGAAACCACGATTCGATACACTTAATGATGTAGTAAATGTCATATTGGAGGTGACCAAGTGTGTCATAGAGTTCAATGCTATTCAAACTCGTTACATTACAGAAGATGTATCAGCCTACACCACTGCCTCTAATCACATCCCAATTGCTTGTTACTGGTGCATCAGAAGTATTGTGGCTTGCGTGGCTCAAATTACAAGCCTCACTACACTTGGCTATGAGTATGTTTTTCCAATCATTCCTCAAGATTTTTATGTTCGTTAATGCATCTTTAGCGCCAAGTGGGGACACCAAAAAGAATTTGAGAATAACATACTAACAATTAACATTTAAAATATCTGTAGACAAAACTTCGGGATTATAAATTTTCTTTATACCAAAGCATGTGATGGTCATGTGAGTTACAAATTTCCAAAGTTTAACATGATAGACAAATGATATATCAATATTGTTTCAGAATCTTCACCTCTAATGATGCTTGGGAGCTTTCTACATTGGCTTTCAAGCTCAGAAGTATAGCGGACCATCTCAGAAAGCTACTGCATAGCTGTCGTGAACACATTGGTAGGCCACTTAAATATTGTATTCAAATGGAACCATACATACATCTCAGTATATAGTGAGGGCATGAGAATTGAGAAGATTTAAATAAGACAATATATAGAATCATAAAACATAATTTCAGTTAAAAGTTAGTCTTGGTTATATTCCATCCATCTATATATTTTGGTTCTTTTGGATATGAAGTGCATCAAAGCAGTGGGCTAATTTTAAATGGACAATAAATGCAGCACAAGTGGTAGTCGCCGAAGCTTATGGAATGCTACGCGATTTATTTTCAAAACCGCACATTGACAACATGAAGATCCTCAAGGCTTTGATTTATTCACAGGATGACATTTTGCCTCTATACGACGGTGTTACGAAGAAAAGGGTTTGATTTTCCAACACTAATACCTACACGATACACTATTATTAGTTTACTAATATGAGAAGCTGATGATACTAATATATTGATATGATTAATGCAAACAAACAGGTTAGCCTTGATGTACTGAGAAGGAAGAATGTGCTACTTCTATTTTCAGGCCTGGAGTTCTCGACCGATGAGCTTCTAATACTCGAACAGATTTATAACGAATCAAAGGCGCACGCACCGAGACAGGACAGTAGATATGAATTAGTTTGGATACCAATTGTGGACCAAACCTCTGAATGGACAGACCAAAAGAAAAATCAATTTGAGAATATGAGAGAGAGTATGCCATGGTACTCAGTGTATGATCCTTCACTGATAAGCAAGGCAGTGATTTGGTTCATTCAGAGTGAATGGAAATACAAGAATAAGGCAATTCTTGTGGTTTTGGATCCTCAAGGGAGGGTTGCTTGCCCCAATGCTATTCACATGATGTGGATTTGGGGAAGTGCTGCTTTTCCTTTTACAAGTTCTAGAGAAGAAAATCTATGGAAGGATGAGACATGGAGACTTGAATTGCTTGTTGATGGCATTGATACAGAAATATTGAATTGGGTAAGCTGAAGAGCCTTTTACTTAATTTTCACTGATAAAATGAACATTAGAGAAGGATTATGAATTTTTTGAAAATGCATTTAAAAAATAAATTGATTTTTTATTTTGAAAATTCTGAAAAATTTCAAAACATTGTTTTTTGTGGTTCTGGAAATGCATTTTCTTTAGTTAGCTTCAATCTTCTCTCTTACAATTAAAAAAGAAAATCCAGAATCAAATATCATTTCAATCACTTGCATACAAAGTAAAGTAAAAATGACAGTAAACGGACCTTTATATTCTAGCAATTAAAAAATCTTATCCTTTTTCGGTACACTAATAATATATAACTTCAACAAAAAAAAATCATATTGCTGCATTGATTGGAGGAATGGATGTTATGGAAGATTGGTAGATAGTATAAAACAAGTCAAAATAGAACACAGGTTCAAATATGTCTTTGATGAAAGTTAAAAATATTACAGAACAAGATCCAATGTAGAAAATTTGAATACACTGACATCTTGAAATCTAAGAAAACTCATCAGAACATGTTATACAAACTTTACCTATGTGTAGTTGTTATACAAACTCATCAGCACATGTCATATACTATTTTTTAACTAAGAAATTTATAATTTCTCATTGAACAGATTAAGGAAGGAAAATACATTTTCTTGTACGGAGGAGACGACCCTGATTGGATAAGGAGATTTGTGAAAGAAGCCCGGAGGGTAGCACAGGCGACACTGACACCCTTAGAAATGGTATATTTAGGAAAAAGCAACAAGAGAGAGCAAGTGCAGAGAGTGTTTGACACCATACTCCGCGAGAAGCTCTACAGTCACACTTGGTCAGAGCAAAGCATGATATGGTTCTTCTGGACTCGTCTTCAAAGCATGCTCTTCTCCAAAATCCAACTGAAACAAGTTGATGACAACGACATCGTAATGCAGGAAATCAAGAAGCTTCTTAGCTATGACAAACAAGGGGGATGGTTTGTTCTAGCAAGAGGGTCACAAATTGTAGTGAATGGACATGCTGCCACTGGTTTACAAGCTTTGGTTGAGTATGAATTAATGTGGAAACAGCATGCTGATAGAGATGGTTTTGAACCAGCTTTTAAGGAGCATTATGGGAAACTTCATTCAGTTGCTAACCCTTGTTGTAGATTTGAGTTCTCACATTCAATGGGGAGGATACCTGATCGACTCACGTGCCCTGAGTGTCGCCGGAATATGCATGTGCTTACTACTTTCCAGTGCTGCCATGATGACAATGTGGAGGAAGATTTTTTCGTTAGCAGTGTTGCTCCACTTACCAATTGATGATCATTGGTTCTATATGCAATTTCTTCCATACATGTTTGTGTGTCACATGACTTCTATTTCAAATTAAAATAAAATTGTTAGTTTAAATTCAGCATTTGACTCCCTTCTAGAAGTCACTAGACAGCTTTTTATATAGCTGAGGTGGCAAAGTTAGTGGGATTCTGTTATTTTCCGTAACTAATGTGTACTTAATGGCAAGAATCTAATGAGAAAAGTACACCATCATTATTGAATTCAATCATTCTCAATTTCCTCTAAATTCTCTGGACCGAGTTCTATTCCCTCAATTAGAATTCCTACTTGAATTTATCTCGGTTCTCACTGTTAATTTAAATTACTGTTACATTGTGTGTTTGTTTTATCAGGGATAGATGTAATAAATTTGTCCAAGGGTCTTGTTATTCCATTGTATGAGCAATATAGGGAATCATCTTGATTCAGAAAAATCAATTGAGTTTTTGTTTTTTATTTTTTATTTATTTTCACCATTCGGTACTTAAAGAAGAAAAACTAGTAATCTTGAATTAGACCAAGAGCTAAGTAAAGTTCAGTCAATAATTGTTTCGATAAGACTTCCTATTTAATACTCTCAATCAATTCGACTTTAATTGAACTAGTTAATCACTTGAGTTCAACTATTTAATTACCTGAGTTTATGTCTCAACAAATGTTAGTATACTAGAATGGTATTTGTGCGATCCACGGGTAATAGTATCTATTATCAATTATTGGAATATAATTATACCACAATAATGTTTAATGGGCTTAAACACAAATGGAAATTATACTGTGTTATTGAAATATTTGGTAGGATAAATTTCTAAACTTAGTATCTATTACCTCTCCTTCTCTAAGGAGTTTGGGTCTGGGATATATTGAGATTTTTTCCCTTGTACAGTTTTTTTCTCATTTAAATTCATTCTAATTTCTATCTCTAAATTCGAGAGTTCCATCGTAAGTTCATAATTAACCAAGCAAAACTACCACCAGGAGACCAACTCACGAATACAGGCTTTGCATACTAAAAGGAATAGGACTGCCAACTAAAATTTCATCATGAATATTCAAGTAAGAAAGGAAAAGGGTTTGGAAAGCTTACATAGGAAAATTTTACAATTGTATCCCTGGAAGGTTTTGGAAATCCTTTACAATAGGGGTCTTAACATGCTTGATCTTTTTCATAAAAAATGCATAGCTAGACGCATACGTACCTTGAGGAACAACAATTCCAAAATTTCCTTAGAATCATCATGAGGAAGAGGATTCATGTAGCTCAAAACAGAAACCCAAATTATGCAATATTTTCAAACTCAAACAAAGCAATTATATCTGCTTCTTGGTTATGTGCAAAGTTAATGCTGGAAGTGTTATCCCAGAGCATAGTCACAAGGTTCCCAATTCGCTTTGATACGAGGTACGAATTCGGGTTCGTGGTTACTTGCTTAAGAAGAATTGGTACGTCCGTGAGAGTTATAGTTAATATATTATATATAATAAATAAAATATTATTTAATGTTACTAATACATTTTTTATTTAATCAAAGACTAAAAATTATATAATATAAAATTATTAATTAATAACAAAATATTTGTATATTATTTTTGCTTTCAAATTTTCATTATTGATATGAAAAAAATATGAATAAAAAATAATGTTAAAAATAATATTTGCATTATTTTTTAAGGAGTTTTTATTTAAATGAATTAAGGTTTGACCTTTGGATACCCAAAACCTCCCAAGTAACTAAGTATTACAAATTTGAAAGTTACTTTATAATAATTTACTCCTAGTAGCTAGCAATACATATTTATGAGGTCTAGTACTAGTTTTTTTTCCTCATTTTTTTTTCTTTCTTTCTTTCTCATAGGAATGACAATGGGTAGGGTTTGAGTACGGTACTATAGTACCCGTACCCATACCCGCAGTTTAAAAAAATACCCATACCCGTGTTCGTACTCTCTTGAGTATCAACTTTAATACTCGTATCATTACCCTCTGGGTACCTAAGTGCCCGTACCCATACTCATTACCCACACTTTAACTAAAATAAATCGATAAATATTATTTTGTGATTAAATTTAAAAAGGGTAAATACCACCTATAGTCCCTTAACTTAATTTCAGTTAACGTTTTAGTCCTTTATCTTTTTTTTTCTTCCCGATTTAGTCCTTTATTTTAATTTTAAGTGACAATTTAATCTTTTATGATTTAAAATATTAACAATGTTATCCTTCTTTTTACAAAAATTCATCAAAATTTTCATACAAAACTCATAAATTTAGTTATATTCTTTAATATAAAATAAACTTTATCAAATGTGTAACTCAAATCTTCAAATAAACTCATATTTGTCATTCTTTATTTGATGTTGTTAGAGATAAAAATATGAGTTTATTTAAATATTTAAGTTATAAATTTGATGAAATTGCATTATATTGAGGATGATAATTAATTTTATGTGTTTTGTTTGAAATTTTTGATGAATTTTTTGAAATTTTACAAAAAATAAGGATAAAATTATTGACATTTTAAAACATAAAAGATCAAATTGTCACTTAAAATTAAAATAAAGGACCAAATATGGGGAAAAAAAGAAGATAAAAGACTAAAACGTTAACTAAAATTAAGTTAAGGGACTATATGTGGTATTTACTCCTTTAAAAATTATCCAAATATCAAAAATTAAATCATAAAATATTATAAACCAAAATATTTTCTAACTCAACATATTTCAAGTGAACACTCGTTACAATACACATTCAAATGTTCATGATAATATTTTATGAAGTTGCAAGTCTTACGACAATATTAGTTGAGATCAGTAAAAATAATTTATAAATTGCAAATATAATTATAAAGACACAATTAATAAGATATAATTCTTAGTTATAAAGTCACAATTATTTAACTATTTATCATAATCAAATTCTTAAAAAGTTTGCAAACGTTTATCTTTTGATTTGATTATAAATATTGTAATGGTCCAATGATATTAATAGATATTAAAACATAAAGGAAAACAATTAATTAAACTAAATATTAATATAATAAATAAATAATATATTTATATAAATGCGGGTGCGGGGCGGGGTGGGTACTATAGTACCCGTACCCGTACCCATACCCGTCCCCGTGCCCATACCCATTATGCAGGTTTTTACCTTACCCGTTGTGGATTTTTTTTTGCGGGTACTCACTGGGTCTGGGTCTAATTGCCATCCCTACTTTCTCACTTGTTCTATTAATCTTCCTTCTACATGTCTTCAATTTTTCTGTTTGAATTTTTTTTTTTGAAAGGGACGAATTAGATGAGAACCCACACGAACCAAAGTAACAAAATAACTGCGAACCGGTTTGCAAGTACCAATTTGCGGTTCATAGGGGGTAGTGGTGAATTCTGTAACTATGTCCCAAAGCATGATACTTGGGGGTAATACTTACAGTAGGGACTCAACTTTCCTTGGCAGTGATGCTAGATTATGTTCAAATCATACCTGGTACATATTCTTCATGTTGTGATATGTGCAGGAATCTGTAGTGTCGCTAACCATCGTTATTGTTGTTATTGGGAGATCGAGAATATCATCATCGTCTCATCCAAATTTCTCGTGAAAACTTTGGCCATGTGTTGATTATGTTAGAGAAAGGAATGTATTTGTAATAGAAAACTCACAATTTGTTTGATGCTTAATGTCAAGTACAATGAAATATTTATAAGTACAAATAAAAAACTCTAGACACATTTCTAGTAGCTTCCTAATTAATACCCACTTCTAGATACTTACCACATTTTTCTATAATTAAAGCACTTCTAGATTTTTATATAGAAGTTCTATATGGTTCTAAACTTTTCTAATTTCAAATTAGTAATAACATTGCTCCCCTTTAATTTGAATTTTATTCTTCATTCCAAGTCTTGCTCTTAGCCTTTGAAAGTCTTCAATTTTTCACGGCATTGTAAAAATATCTGCAACTTGATCTTGAGTCTTCACATATTTAAGCTTAACTTTTTTTCTTGGCAATCCATTCTCTAATGAAATGGTACCTTGTGTCTACGTGCTTGCTACAATCATCAAACACTGGATTCTTTGCAAGTGTTTTGTGCAGACTTGTTGTTTATACAAATATCAATAGCTTCCTTTTGTGGCATATGAAGTTCCTTCAATAATCTCCTAGCCAAATGGCATGACAAGTGCAAGATGTTGTTATGACATACTCTGACTCACATGTTGAAAGTGTGACAATATGTTGCTTCTTTGAGCTCCATGAAAAAACATAGTTCCCAATGAAAAATATAAAGCCGCGAGTACTCTTTCTATCATCAATATCTTTCGCAAAGTCTCTATCACAGAATCCAAAGAGTTTAAAATCATTAGAAGAAAAGTAAAATAGTGTATAATCAAGAGTACCTATAAGGTAGCGAAATATCCTCTTAGTGACTTTCATGTGTGTAGTAGTAGGAGCTTCCATGAAATGACTCACTACTTCAACCACATATAGAATATCAGACGTTGTACATGTTAAATATCTTAGGTTTCCAACAAGACTTTTGAAAAAAGAAGGACCCTCCTTTTGTTCATCTTCAAACTTTGACAACTTTAATCCCCTCTCCATTGGTGTGTTCATTGGATTGCAATCAAACATTTTAAATTTCTTCAAAACTTCATTTGCATAGTTTTCTTGAGATATAAGTATACCTTCTTCCAATTTATTTACTTATAGGCCTAAGTAGTATGACATGGGGATTGAAGTTTCCTACTCTACTAAAGGCTATCTTCTTTCTCAATCCAAGTACATTGCCAACATTCTTGAACATGCACATATTTATGATAATAGAGCAACAAATACTCCTTTTGAGTTGAATGTGAAGTATGCTCCATCGGATGGTGTTCCTTTATCAGATTCCACTTTGTACCGTACTTTGGTAGGCATCTTGGTGTATCTAACGATTACTATACCTGATATTGCTTATGTTGTTCTTATTTCCAGTTAGTTTATTGTCTCTGCCACTTTAGTACATTAGGAAAATGTTCTTCATTATCTAAGAGGAACTAAATTTGAGAGCCTTCTATTTCCGTCGATGTCCTCATTAGAATTACATGCTTATTGTAATGCTGATTGGGCTGGTGACACCATAAATTGTGAGTCCACCACATGATTTTGTATCTTTCTTGGAGACTCTTATTTCTTGGAAGAGTAAGAAACAAGACATTGTCTCTCGCTCTTCTACATAAGTTGAGGATCATGCTATGGCATTCAATACTGTTGAAATAATTTGGATGTGTAGGCTTCTATCTAATATTGGTATCTCTCTTTATAAGCCAACTCCGATGCACTGTGATAACCAAGAGTGCTATTCAAATTGCTCATAACTCAATCTTTCATGAATGCACCAAACACATTGAGATTGATTGTCATCTTACTCGTTATCATCTTCAGCATATAACCATTACTCTATCGTTTGTTTCCTCTTCCTTACAAATTGTTAATTTTTTCACAGAGATGCATTCCATTAAACGTTTTCGTTTTTTGGTTGACAAACTCTCGATGTTTCATGTCAATGCATTGTGAGTTTGATGGGAGATATTAGATAATATTATTTTATATTAGTAGTAAGAGTATTTTAGACTTTTCTATTCTCTTGTATATATACTTTTTGTAATCCTATCACACTAAGCATGATGTTCATTTGGTTTATGAAAACCTAATCGCGCTGCCTTAATCGTTTGTTAGAGCTACAACGGAGGTAAGGGCTCCCTCCAAACTTTTAGTTTGCATTTAGGACATTATTTGTGATTTTGTGGAAAAGAAATTTGATGTATTTGAGGTGTGATTTTGTGAAAAATGAATTTAATTAGTTTATGTGTGAATTAGTTGAAGTTGAATTTAGTTTGTTTTGAGGTGTGTTGTGTAGTGATTAATGTTGGGTGTGAATTGTATGTTCATAATTAATATTATGAATTTTCTTCTGATGTGATTTATGTGTAGTGATTAAATTTGATGTGTTTGAGTAACATAAAGAGTTATTTTCAAATAAATGAGTTTGAACTGAAGTTGAAATTTTACAAAAAATTTAGAGTTGTTAAAGTTGTGAAAAAGTTCAAATTTTAACTAAGTTAAAGAGTTTCAGCAAATAGAGAGATTGAAATTAACAATTTGAAAAAAGTAAAAGACAAAATACTTTCATGTTTTATTACTACAACCCTAAGCTGTTTATATAGGAAAATAAATAACAATAGTAATACTGAGTAATAGTGACATAATAAAAATAAACATAATAATATAAAATAAAAGAGAATAAAATCTAATTTCTTTTTTATTCTTCAACACCTCCCCTCAAGTTGGTGCATAGATATTTGTCATGCCCAACTTGGCTATCAGTCGCTCAAAATTGGGTCTCGCCAAACTTTTTGTCAAGATATCTGTAGTTTGCTGATTGGAAGTCACAAATGGTAGGCATATAACTCCAACATCAATTTTTTCTTTTATGAAATGGTGGTCAATCTCAATATGCTTGGTTCTATCATGTTGTACAGGGTTGTGAGCTATGCTTATTGCTGCTTTTCTATCACAAAACAATTTTAAGGGTGAGTCAACTTTCATTTTCAATTCGCCCCAGAGTTTACGAATCCATAAAAGGTCACAAATTCCTTGAGCCATTGCTCTGAATTCAGCTTCTGCACTGCTTCGAGCAACAACCCCTTGTTTCTTACTTCTCCAAGTAAATAAATTTCCCCAAACATAGGCACAATATCCGGTGGTGGATTTTCTATCAGTAATTGATCCTGCCCAATCAGCATATGTAAATATAGAGACTTCTTTGTCATTAGTTTTTTTGAAGTACAAACCCTTTCCAGGATTGGATTTCAAGTACCTTAAGATTCGATAAACTGCCTCCAAGTGTTCTTCATAGGGAGAATGCATGAATTGACTTACAACACTCACATAGAAAGCGATGCCAGGTCTAGTGTGGGCTAGATAAATAAGTTTGCAGACTAACCTCTAGTATCTTCCAATCTCTACAGGAACATTGCCTTTCTCCCAAAGTTTAGCATTTAAATCCATAGGAGTATCTGCTGGTCTACACCCATTCATCCCAGTTTCTTCCAAGAGATCTAAGATGTATTTTCTTTGAGAAATAACAATTCCCTTCTTTGAGCGAGCAATTTCCATACCAAGAAAGTATTTAAGCGTACCTAAATCTTTGATCTCAAATTCTTTTTTCAAATTTTTCTTCAATCTTTCCATCTCAACAATTTCATCTCATGTGAGAATAATATCATCTACATATACAATTAGAATTGCAATTTTAACAACATCAGAGAACTTCATGAACAGAGTATGGTCTGATTGTCCCTGCATATATCCTTGCCTTTTAACCGACTGAGTGAATTTCTCAAACCAAGCCCTTGGAGATTGCTTGAGACCATAAAGGGATTTTTGTAGTTTGCACACGTTTGAACCAAATTTATCTTCAAAGCCAGGTGGACTATCCATGTATACTTCCTCCCCCAAATCACCATTCAGAAAAGCATTCTTTACATCAAGTTGGTTAAGAGACCAATCTAAATTCACTACCAAGGACAAGAGAACTCTAATAGTGTTTAATTTGGCAACAGGAGCAAAGGTCTCTGAGTAATCAATGCCATATGTCTGAGTAAACCCTTTAGCAACCAAGCGTGCCTTGTACCTTTCAACTGTGTTATCAGAATTATATTTCACAGTAAATACTCATTTACAACCAACAGTATTATTTCCTGTAGGTAACGTCATGACTCTCCAAGTTTGATTCTTCTCAAGAGCTCTCATCTCCTCAAGAACAACTTCCTTCCACTTTGGAATTTTTTGTGCCTCCTGTATATTTTTTGGAATTTCTACAGTAGACAACTTAGAGGTAAATGCAGCAAATGAAGAAGACAATTTTGAGTATGACACATAATTAGACAAAGGATATTTAGTGCATGATCTAACAGGTTTTCTAATTGCAATAGGAAGGTCTATATCATGATACTCGACATGGCTATTAAGAATAGAAGAAGACTTACCTGTATCAAGATGATGTGCT
The DNA here is from genome assembly GCA_037974875.1 of Cicer bijugum. Classification (NCBI taxonomy): domain Eukaryota; kingdom Viridiplantae; phylum Streptophyta; class Magnoliopsida; order Fabales; family Fabaceae; genus Cicer; species Cicer bijugum. The sequence goes on along the minus strand of JBBPBT010000439.1, from coordinate 746,795 downwards.
GGATTATCTATTGGTTCAGATTCTTGCAAGGGTCGGAGAATGGGTCCTTCATTTCTCTGTTTATGGTTTCTTCTTTCAAAGACATTTCCCTTTCAAGTAGGACCAATTGTAGTACACATGCTTTGTGTCTCTTTATCTGAATCATTATGTTGTGGCATTTCAGATGGTCCTTCGTTATTATTGAGATCAAGAATTTTATCATTGTGATTTTGATTTGAAATTGTCACCCCCGAATCTGTCGAAACCTCATTCATAAGTGGATTGAGTTCCAATATAGATTCTTGGGCATTTTCTTTTGGTGCATCAATATAAGTCTCAGAATTTTGTGACAACATTATATCACTTAAAGTAATGATTTTTTCAAAAGTAAAAGATGAATCTTCCTTAAAATTTCCCCCCTGAAGATGAATGTCAGTAAAAAATGGTTGATTTTTGTAACACCCCGATTTTTAACAGCGCGAGTGTATTTTTCTTTTAAAACAAAGAAATAAAGAAAGAAATACTTTTGGATAAATATTTAAGTCATAACACAACGACAAATAAGTCAACATAATTTACAAGCAACGGAATAGTTTTTGAAATACGAATCCAAAGTATTTACACATTAAAAGTGGTACATGGAACCCATCGAAAATAAAATGTCAAGCTGACAATATTGGCATAGGTACAGTCTTCCAAATTAAAATAAACACATTCCAAAAGAAAGACTTCTAGTCCCTATACGTCAACCTAATCTAATCATTCCACAAAACTATACATCCCGAGTGATCTTCATGCGCCACACAAGACCCTCCTAACACAGCTCCAGTCAAGTGTGTCCAACTACATTCCCATTAACAGGGTACTAACCGGTGGGATGATCCTATTTCTCATATGAGGGCAAAGCCCAGATTTCCACAATAATTGTAAAGGTCACCAACCGAAATCAACAAATATCACATAGCAAAATTCTTATATTTTCAAATGCTCAAAAGAACCTTTCGTCTTAGCATACTCCTCGAAAGGGTTTTCGTATGTCCAAAAATGCATAAACAATGTTGACAAAATGAAGTTTTGACAAACTACACTGTCATAGCCAAATACAACTGAGAAAATACAGATTTTCAATTCTAAAATGACTCTGAATCAATCAACACTTCAAACATTAATATTATCAATTATGAACACATAATTGGAACACATAATTAACAACTCAATCACAAATCGAATATTCATTAAATCAATTATGAACACATAAGTACATCAAAACTTAATCAACCCAACTTCACACCTCTAAGCAATTACGACAAATCACAACAATAACCGAATACATATATACAATCATCATAGTATAACAAACATGACTCACATGTCAAACACTCTAATGCAATGTGTATATGCCAAAATGCATGATTCTAGAGTTCCAAACCAAAACCCTCCTCGAAGGGGCGTAAATCATAATTGTACAACCTCTCACAGACTAGTACTAATTACCAAGGTGCAATCTCTCACGAATCAGAACGATTTACAAGCGTCCAGTCTCTCACAGACCAACACGATTTTCTAGAGTGCAATCGCTCACAGATCAGCACATTCTAGAGTGCAATCTCTCACAAATCAGCACGACGCGACAATCCCCGAAAGGATAAGATGAACCAACAATTCACGTGGCATCATCCCGTGACCCATCATGGTCACCACTATCACCATGGCCCCCCATCACGGTCACCATGTACTATGAAATGCGTGAGCATAGTCTGACTCTTTTCACGATAATCATTAAGTAAATGCAGTTATTAAAAGATTCCCCATTTTTAATACTCATTTAACACTAATGATTTTTCAAATACAACACAGAGCATACTCAAACATATTTATTCACACCAATTTCAATTTCCACAAACACACATAAATCACATTTCCAAATTCAATTCACACCTAAATTGAATTAAATTCATTTTCCACCAAGTCACACATAAATTTCATCTAAAAAATTCATAATATTAATTATGAACACATCAATTCCACCTAACATAAATCACCAAAATTTCCAAACATTAATCACCATATTCAATATCTATAATTTTCAACCATAAATCACCACAACAACATTAATTTATTAGAGTTCTCTCCACTGCTAACTCGGTGCCAACGGTCTCGATTCCTTTTCGAGACTCAATGAGCTAACTACATAAACATGAATATTTATAACAATTTGTTCACAATAAAACTAATCCAAATACAACAAAATTCCCAAAATTAAATCTTTCCCACATACCAAAGTTTTAAAACCAAATAATCTATATTATTTACTTAAAACTAAACGAAACAAATATCATCAAAATTTCCGATACACACACTCGACTATTAAAGCACCGAAATTTTTGAGTTAATAAAATACTCAAAACTTTTTTTCTTTTTAAACTCAATCAAAGAGTAATTAAAAGAGTAACATTTTAAACTCTAACCATTTTATTTTCATTCTATCTTTTTGCTCGAACTCTTTAACTTTGTTAAAATTTGAACTTTTTCACAACTTTAACAATGCTAATTTTTTGAAAAATTTCAATTTCAGTTCAAACTAATTTATTTGAAAATAACTCATTACGTAACTCAAACTCATCAAATTTAATTATCGCCAATTCACACCGACAATAATCAATTCAATTCCAGAACACACATATAACAACTCTAATAAATTTCAACAATTCACACACAACTCACCCAATTTCAAAACTCCACATTTTTACACATAAACCATCAAATTTCATCAATTCATTTTCTACAAAATCCACAAATAAATCACATCTAAAAAATTCATAATAATAATTATGAACATATAAATCACACCAAACTTGAATCACCACAAACCACACCTCCAATTTAATTTCCACTAAATTACTCATACTCACATTAAATTAATTTTTCACAAAATCACACCTCAAATACATCAAATTTCTTTTCCACAAAATCACAAATAATGTCCTAAATGCAAACTAAAAGTTTGGAAGGAGCCCTTTGTAACACCCCGATTTTTAACAGCGAGAGTGTATTTTTTTTTTTAAAACAAAATCATTTAACGAAGAAATAAATAAAGTAATACCTTTGGATAAATATTTAAGTCATCATAATTTACAAGCCGCGGAATAGTTTTTCGAAATATGAATCCAAAGTATTTACACATCAAAAAGTGGTATAGGTACAGTCTTAAAATTTAAAATAAACACAATTCAAAAGAAAGACATATGTTCCCTCTATGTCAACCTAATCCGATCATTTTACAAAACAAACTAAACACCCTGAGTGATCTCCACGCGCCCCGTAAGATCCTCCTAACATAGCTCCAGTCAGGCGTTCCCATCTACAGGGTACAAATCGGTAGGATTGTCCTGGCTCTCATCTGAGGGCAAAGCCCAAATTTCCACAATAGTTGTAAAAGGTCACCAACCGAAATTAACAGTTAACACATAACATTCAAACTTTTAAATGCAAAAAATATCTACTTTCAACTTAGCATGCACCTTAAAAGTGTTTTCCATATGCTAAAAGTTCATATAATGCTTGCCAAATAAAAATGAAATCGAAATAAGTCTTGAATCAATCATGTGATAAACAACTGGCCAATCCATTGATGAACCAATTGAGCAATCGATTATCTAACTCAGAATAAGAATTTCAACTAAGCCAATCGATTGGGAAATCGATTTGGATGAAGGTTTTTAGTGAAACCTGTACTCTGGGCTTAAATCAATCGATTGGGCAATCGATTGAATGAATAACTGAGCCTCTGTGACAAATTCAATCGATTGGCAAATCGATTTTGTCCAATTAGGTGAGCTACTGTAATAGCCCAAATCTATTGGCAAATCGATTAGCTCAGTATCTTTTCAAGATTTAAGAAAACAGGAGACACAACAATCGATTGGGAAATCGATTTCGTATTTGGTTTTTTTGAAACATACTTACAAAATCGATTGGCAAATCGATTTTTATAAATGGCTTTTCACAAAATCGATTTGGGAATCGATTTCCCTGAATGTTTTTCTAAAACTACATAAATTAACTCACTCACATTCACACACAACTCCAAAACATAACACTTAGCAATTTCAACACAATCACCACAACAACTTGAGTTTCGAAATAGTTTTGCAATCCATCACATTTACACCCAATATCAAATACATAACACTTAGCAATTTGAACACAATTACCATGACAACTTGAGTTTCGAAATAGTGTTACAATCAATCACACTTACACACAATATCGATACATAACACTTAGCAAAATAAACACAATCACAATGACATCTCAAGTTCAAAACACTCAATCATAAACTTGAATCAAACACGACTCGTGTGCCAAGCACCCTAACACAATGCGTATATGCCAAAAGGCATGGACTCGAAATTCCAAACCAAAACCCTCCTCGAAGGGCCGTAAATCATAATTGTACCGCCTATCATAGGCCGAAGTACCAATTACCGAGGTGCCACCTATCACAAGTCTGCACGATTTACTAAAAAGCGTAAATCATAACTGTACTGCCTATCACGGCCCCGTACCATTTACCTAGGTGCCACCTATCACGGGTCTGCACGGTTTACTGAAAAGAACGTAAATCATAAATGTACCACCTATCACAGGCCAAAGTACTATTTATCAAGGTGCAACCTATCACGGGTCTGCACAATTTACAAAAAATCGTAAATTGTAAATGTACCGCCTATAACGGGCCAAAGTACTATTTACCAAGGTGCCGCCTATCACGGGTCTGCATTATTTACAAAAACGTAAATCATAAATGTACCGCCTATCACAGGCCAAAGTACTATTTATCAAGGTGCCTCCTATCACGGGTCTTCACGATTTACAAGAAGAATGAAAATGCATGAGCATACTCTGACTCCATCCACGAAAATCGTTAAGCAAATGCAGATATTAAAAGATTCCCCATTTTTAATACTGATTTAAGTTAAACGATTTTCACAACAAACATTAAGTAAACAAAGATATTAAAAGATTCCCCATTTTTAATACTTGTTTAACTCTACTGGTTTTCACGATAACATTAAGTAAACAAGGATATTAAGAGATTCCCCATTCTTAATACTCATTTAACTTAAACGATTTTCACAACAAACATTAAGTAAACAAAGATATTAAAAGATTCCCCATTTTTAATACTCGTTTAACTCTAATGGTTTTCACGACAACATTAACTAAACAAGGATATTAAGAGATTCCCCATTCTTAATACTCATTTAACTTAAACGATTTTCACAACAAACATTAAGTAAACAGAGATATTAAAAGATTCCCCATTCTTAATACTCGTTTAACTGTAATGGTTTTCAAATTCCACACAAAACAAACTCAAACATATTATCAAGTCCAATCCACAATTCACACCAAATCACGTCTCAAATTTCATAAGCATTAATTATGAACACGTCAAATACGATGAACACAAATCATCACAACATACCACTCAAACACATCAAACTTCATTTACTCAAAATCATACACAAATGAGTTAAATTCATTTTCCACGAAACATTCATCAATATCATGAAAACCTAACTCTAAGATTTTACCCATAAAGCCTTAGATTCATTTTCCCCAAATCAACACTTTACCCACAACAAAATTCTTTTTCACACGCAAATAAGTCCCTAAATGTAAACTAAAAGTTTGGAAGGAGCCCTTACCTTCACGTTAGCTTTAATGTGCGATTACGGTGTCGCGAGTAAATCCGGTAAAATCTTCGCTCGCAATGTCGCTTCCAAAGCTAGTTCCCTAGCACTGTAGCGTGGTAGTGAGCAACTTTCCCTTCTATCTCTTCGCGAAACGAAGCTTAGATCTAGATGAAACGGGGAGGTTTGTGCTTGACGGTTTTGAAATCCCTAACACCGTTTTTCTTCGTTTTCGAAACAATGAGGAAGTATGAAGCTGGGAAATCCTTGCTTTCTTACCCACTAATCCTTGGGTTTCTATTCTTGAAGCCAAAGAAAGAAAAAGAAAGCAAAATCAACGAATAAGGAAAGAGGGAGAAAGAGGGGTTCGCGAGGCAGAGGATGAAGAAGGAGTAGTTACGTTTTTCCATCCTTTGTTTTTCTTTCCATTCTTTTTCTTTTCTTTCTTTTTCCTTCTTTCCTTTCTATTTTCTTTCTTTTTTCCCCCAACCAAATATTCATTATATATATATATATTAAATATAATTAACAAATATCTCAAAATATCCAGATATTTATTAAAATTACCATTTCACCCATAACCTCTCCAAACCACTTTTTGTCAAAAATATCTACTATCGTCGCGACTCGAGATATTTTTAACAAAACTCCCTAGAGTTAAATTCTTCTTAAAAGATTCACCGCAGTTAATTTAATTTATTTATCGACAAGTAATTTTAATCGGGCATCAAAATATCTTTTTGGTCATTTAAACTCCCAAAATATTAATAACTTGGCTCAAAAGCCCATGAGTTCAATACCAAATTCCACTAAAATACATAAAGTATAATTTAAAATTATGGGTCTTACACCCTTACCTTAACGATAGTTCTAACACGCGATTATGGTACCGTAATTAATTCTGGTAAAATTTAAGTTCATGACGCCGCGTCGAAAACTAGCTCACTAGCACCGCAGCGTTGCAATGCGCAACTTTCTCTTCTGTCACTTATCGAAACGAAGCTTAGATCTAAGAGAAAATTGAAGATTTTTGTGTTTGTGGGTTTTGATAATAAAGAAATTTAGAAATAGAGGAGGAAAGAAAGGCACATGCGAGAAGAAGAAGAAGGTTCCACTTTCTATTTCCTTTCTCTTGCTTTTATATATATATATATATATATTAATAATAATAATAATAATAAATATCTAGATATTTATAAATATTTAGATATTTTTATAAAAAAACATCATTACGCCTGTCTCCTCACATCACATCACCAACCAATTTTTTTAGAAAAATATCTACTCTCGCCGTAATTCAATAGACAAATGAATTTTTCTGAAAAATGCTGCATCTCATAATTTTTTTCGACAAAAGATTCACCGTAATTAAATAAAATTATTCATTGACGAATAATTTCAATCGGGTATCTAAAAAGATATTTTTGGCATTTAACTCACAAAATACCATAAAATTGGCTAAAAAGCCGCAGAAATTCAGCACAAAATTTCCCCATAATACATAAATTACAATTTAAAATTAAGGGTCTTACAATTTTGAACACAAGTAACATCCATGGTTACAAAAATTCTTTTTGATTTTGGTTCAAAACACCGATACCCCTTTTGAGTTGGAGAGTAACCGGTAAACACACATTTTATTGCTCGTGGATCGAGTTTGTCAAGGTGTTTATGTTCAAGAACAAAAGCAGTGCAACCAAAAACTTTTACAGGCAAATCAGCATAAACATTAGTCAAAGGAAAATAATTTCAAAAAACATCAAGAGGTGTACGAAAATCTAAAACTTTAGATGGCATTCGATTAATTAAATATGATGCAGTTAAAGCAGCTTCACCCCACAAATATTTTGGAACCTTATTTGCAAATAGTAAAGCTCTAGCAACCTCAAGAAGATGCCTATTCTCTCTCTCTGCAATTCCATTTTGTTGGGGTGTATTAACACAAGAACTTTGATGAATAACCCCATTTTCAAGAAAAAAATCGGACAAAAGTATGTTAAAATATTCTTTACCATTGTCACTTCTGAAGACTTGAATATTTGTTTGGTATTGAGTGTGCACCGTTTTAAAGAAATTTTTGACAACCTGTCCAACTTTCGATTTTTCTTTCAATAAATAAACCCAACAAATTCTAGTATGATCATCAATAAAAGTTATAAACCATTTTTTATTAGAAAAGGTGTTTATTCTATTAGGACCCCAAACATCACTATGAATAACTGCAAATGGTTTTGATTGTTTATATGGTTGTGTAGAAAAAGAAGAACGATGATGTTTAGCAAATTCACAAGTTTCACAATGAAATAAAGACGGATCCTTCTTAGAAAATAATTTAGGAAATTAATGTTTCAAATACGGAAAACTAGGATGTCCTAACCGTATATGCCATAACATAATATCATCATTATTAGAAGAAACAAAAATAGATTCAAAGCAGGTACTTGTTTTTTGTTGGTCTTTGAAATCGAGTCCATTGTCAAGATAATAGTGTCCTCCACTCTCCTTAGCATTGCCAATCATCTTCCCCGTGCTCAAATCCTTAAAAGTGCAGTGAGAATGAAAGAAGTTAGCTTGACAATTTATATCCTTTGTTAATTTAGTAATGGATAACAAATTACATGATAAATTAGGAACATGTAAGACATCTTTTAAGATTAACTTAGGTGACAAAATAACAGAACCTTTCCCTGCAATGTCTGAAAGAGAGCCATCTGCAATTTTAATTTTGTGGTTACCTGCACAAGGACTATAAGAAGAAAATAGACTCGACTCCCCAGTCATATGATCAATAGCACCAGAATCGATAATCCAAGTATGGCTGGGAGTGACACTAAATAGAGCAGTATTTGGAAAATTACCTCTTTGAGCTATAGAGCAAGAAGAAGATTGAGACTCAATAAGTTTGTACAATTGATCTAACAGTTCCTTGGTGAAAGGAGATGGGCTTGAAGGAGACTACTTCTCTTGATCAGATGTACCAGCTTGGAGCTCATGACCTTCATTTCTTTCTTTAATTTTTTTTCTTCCAATTTAGAGGTTTTCCATGGAGCTTCCAACATGTATCACATGTGTGCCCTGGATGCTTGCAATGTTTGCACCATGGTTTCTTGCCAACACTCTTCCCGTCTTCATTCTAAGTGACTAGGGCAAAACTTTCAACCTCAACAACAAAAGGTGACTTACCCATCATAACACCTTATCTCGCCTCTTCTCTTCTAACTTCTGAGAACGCTTCCTAAAGTGATGGAAATGGGATCTTTCCCAATATTTTGCCTCGAACATCATCAAGCCGCTTATTAAGCCCAACCAAGAACATGAATACACGATCGTTCTCCTGTCTCTTAAGAAACAAAACACTATCCTCACAGCACTTTCAATGATCATCATAGCATAGATCCAATTCTTGCCATAGTGTCATCAACTCATTATAATAGGTAGTGACATCTCTATCTCCTTGTTTGGCATGCCACAATCGTGATTTGAGGTTGAAAATTTGAGAAGAATTATGAACATCAGAATATGTTTCTTTGACAGCCTCTCAAACTTCCTTCGTAGTAGGCAAAAACATAAAAGGTTTTTTGATTGTTGATTCCATATTACTAAGCAGCCAAGCAATAATAATAGAGTTCTCAGATTTCCAAAACCTGTAATTCGGATTAGTTGTGGCAGGCATTTGCACCTCTCCTCTTAGGAAACCAAATATGCCCTTACCATCTAAAATCAATCTTGCGGTTTGGGACCATTCAAAATAATTTTTTCCGCTTAGTTGTTGGATTTCAACCTTGAGGGCATTAGAAGTTCCCTCATGGCCAAAAAAGTTGCTGGAAAAACCATTCTGGTTGCCTAGGCAGTTTCCATTGCTGATTGTGCCGCTGCCATTACCGCCTAGACCGCTGCCATCTGTGCCATTGCTTCTGCCGCCTGGGGTGTTGCCTAAATTGTCAGCGTTGTTGACTACTTCTGAGTTTTTACCCAAACTGTCGTCGTTGTCGTTGCTACCCATGAGGGCTACCTTCCATGAGGTACTGTGTGCCATAGCTCAGTTGGTTGGAGCGCCAAACCCATGTGGAATGGTTGGAGCCCCAAACCCTTGTGGAATGGTTGGAGCGCCAAACCCTTGTGGAATGGTTGGAGCGCCAAACCCTAATGGGTTGTGGAAAGGTTTACAGAACCCTAACCAAAGCTCTTGATACCCTGATGAAAGGAAAAGATAAAATACTTTCATGTTTTATTACTACAGCCCTAACCTGTTTATATAGGAAAAGAAATAACAGTAGTAATACTGAGTAATAGTGATAGAATAAAAATAAACATAATAATATAAAATAAAAGAGAATAAAATCTAATTTCTTTTTTATTCTTCAACACAGTTGTTAGAGTTTAAAATGTTACCCTTTTAATTACTCTTGGATTGAGTTTAAAAAGAAAAAAAGTTTAGAGTATTTTATTTACTCAAAAAATTTTGGTGCTTTAATAGTCGAGTATGTGTATGTGAAATTTGGACTATATTTGTTTTATTTAGTTTAAGTAAATAATATAGATTATTTGATTTTAAAAGTTTGGTGTGTAAGAGATATTTAATTTTGGGAATTTTGTTGTTTTTGGATTAGTTTTATTGTGAACAAATTGTTAGCTCCTTGAGTCTCGAAAAGGAATCGAGACTGTTGGCACCGAGTTAGCGGTGGGGAGAACTTTGATATATTAATGTGGTTTGTGGTGATTTATGATTGGTGTGATTTATGTCACAATAAGAAAACAAGGTTTTGGTGAGGGCCAAAATCCCTCACAAAGGGGAAGAAACAGCCACAAAGTTGGATTTTGTGAAGGCTTTTGGCAGCCACAAATAAGCTAGTCACAAAGTTTTGTGAGGGCTTTTGCAGCCACAAATTGTCTGAAACTGGTTGGCATTTGTGAGGGCTTTTGCAGCCACAGAAGTCTGCATTTGGGAGGGCCTTTGCAGCCACAAAAACCTGCCTTTGTGAGGGCATAGGCCGCCACAAATGACATACTGATTTTTTCTGATTGGACCTTTGTGAGGGCCCAAGCTGCCACAAACTGCCTCCTTTGTGAGGGCTTAGGCCGCCACAAAATATTACGTATTTAATAAATTAATTTTTAAATTTAAAATAAATAGTTTATTATAATATTATATATAATAAATTAATATAAATATAATATTAAAATTTAAATATAAATTATAATTTAATTAAAATTAAAATTAAATTTAAAATATAATCTAATTATAAATTAAATTTAATATATAATAAACTAATCTTAATATAATTAAGAATTTAAAATAAAATATTTAAATTAAAACTAAAGATTAATAATTAAATTAAAGATTAATTTAAACAATATAATATTAATAATAAAATATTTAAATTAATGATAAAATATTTATATTATTAATAATAAAATATTTAAATATTTAAACATCTAAATTAATAATTATAATTATAATTATAATTGAACATTAATTTAAATTAATTTAAATTATAAATAAATTAAAATTAAATTAAAATTAATTTAAAATTTAAATTAAATTAAAATTAAATATTAAAATTAAATATTAAATATTAAAATTAAAATGAATATTATATATAAAAATATAATATTAATAATAATTAAAGCTAGCTAGCAATTACCACAAAACTAAATAAAACATGCATTCCAAAATTAACAAATAATGTCTTACAACTCCAAAATTAACAAATAATGTCTTACAAAGTGGAAATTAAACACACAATAATGTCATACAACCCAAAAATAAATTATGAAATTCTTTAAATCACATCAATCCTCATAATAATTCCTCTGATCAACTCCACTCCCACCATCATTATTTCTTGTATTCATACCCGACGAAAGAAGTCCCTCAAAGGTATTATTAATTTGTGTTGGAGGAGACATCATGCTTTGAAATTGAATTTCATCTTCATGGAACCACCACTAGTCGAAGGAGGATCCCTAGCTGGTTGAGGTTGATTTAAATCTGGTCTGATCAAACCAACTGTTGGCATAATTGGTCGGTATGCAGTTTGATGATCTGGTTGAGGTTGAGGAAGTTGATGTGATGATGATGGAGCATACTGACAATTATGAAAATATTGTTGTTGCTGAAACATTGGCTGCTGTTGTTGCTGGAAGGTAGAGTTCGAAGGATTCTGGTGTTGCTGTTGGAAATTTGGAGATGTGATTTATATGGGTTTAGGAAAATTAGGAATATTGATATTATTGGAGTAATTCAAATTGTATGATTGATTAAGGAGTCCCAAGTGTGATATCGAGGCTCTGCCATAAGTTTCAAATGTCTGCATGTTATAAGATTGAAAACTAATTAATTATATTAAACTTTGGTAGTGTTTGATGCTTTCTCTATAGAATAGAAATATTAAATTTTTTGTTGGCCTATCAAATTAAGAGTTTGATGTTTTCTATAATACTTTGTGTTGAAAATCAATTAAGTGTTTGATAAATAGAAATATTAAATGTACTACTTTGTTGCATTTTTTGTGCATTTGCTGCATTCTTGGTGCATTTGTTATAATACTATGTTGACCAATTTGTTGTTTTTTTTTTGGTGTTGGAAACGATATACTTTCTTGACTTCACTATTATAGCTAATAGCGATTTTTTTGTTTGGTCTATCATAGCAGCACTGCCCACATACATATTTTAGTCATTGACATAATTAAAGCTGATTCTTTTGGAGATTGAATTGGGTGATTATTGTTTGAAAATTATATTGACTCATGTTTGGAGAAATTAATGTGTTCATAATTAATATTATGAATTTTTGAGAAAATAATTTATGTGTGGAATTGTGGGAAAAAATTTAATTCAATTTATGTGTGGATTGAATTTAGAAATGTGATTTATGTGTGTTTGTGGAAATTGAAATTGGTGTGAATAAATATGTTTAAGTATGCTTTGTTTTGTATTTGAAAAATCATTAGTGTTAAATGAATATTAAAAATGGGGAATCTTTTAATAGCTGCATTTACTTAATGATTATGGTGAAAAAAGTTAGAGTATGCTCATGCATTTCATAGTACATGGTGACCGCGATGGAGCCATGGAGATAGTGGTGACCATGTTGGGCCACGAGATGATGCCATATAAATTGTTGGTTCATCTTATCCTTACGGGGATTGTCGCGTCGTGCTGATCTGTGAGAGATTGCACTCTAGAATATGCTGATCTGTGAGCGATTGCACTCTAGAAAATCGTGTTGGTCTGTGAGCGATTGCACTCTTGTATGTCGTGCTGGTCTGTGAGAGACCGCATGCTAGTAAATTGTGCTGGTCTGTGAGCGACTGCACTCTTGTATGTCGTGCTGGTTTGTGAGAGACTGCACTTTAGTAAATCGTGCTGATTTGTGAGAGATTGAACCTTGGTAATTAGTACTGGTCTGTGAGAGGCTATACAATTTTGATTTGCGCTCTTCGAGGAGGGTTTTGGTTTGGAATTCTTGAATCATTCATTTTGGCATATACACATTGCATTAGAGTGTTTGGCATGCGAGTTATGTTTGTTATACTATGATGATTGTATATACATATTCAGTTGTTGTTGGGATTTTCCGTAATTGCTTTGCGGTGTGAAGTTAGGTTGATTATGTTTTGATGTAATTATGTGTTCATAATTGATTAAATGAATATTCGATGTGTGATTGAGGTGTAATTTTGTGGAGATTAATTTGGTGTTAATTATGTGTTCATAATTGATGATATTAATGTTTGAAATGTTGATTGATTAAGAGCTATTTTAGAACTGAAAATCTGCATTTTCTCTGTTGTATTCGGCTACAACAATGCAATTTGTTAAAACTTCATTTTTCAACATTGTTTATGCATTTTTGGACATATGAAAACCCTTTCGAGGAGTATGCTAAGACAAAAGGTTCTTTTGAGCATTTGAAAATATAAAAATTTTGCTAAGTGTTATTTGTTAATTTCGCTTGGTGATCCTTTATAATTATGGTGGAAATTTGGGCATTGCCCTGAGATGATACCCAAGTTCATTGCAACGAATGTTACCTTGACGGCGGAGATGTCGTTAGACTTCCCCAATCGAGACTCGCCAACTACTTGGGTATATGACCCCATCTCAAGCAGGGCCACTTATACGGGGAGGGTAGTGATGACTAGTAGGAAAGCTAGGGGCTGTATTTCTTGTGGAACACACTCGCGAGAAGATCGATTATCCAGTACCTTCTGGATTAGTGCTTGGGATGAGTGGAGCTTGGGAAGATGCAAATGATTCTTCAGTTAGAGTAGAGGCAGAGGCCACTATGGGAGCTGAGGATACAATGGTTGGACCACAGACAGGCAGAAAGGATAAGGGGCTGATGCCCATGGAGCGAGAGATTGTAGGGCCATCTAGGCGGGCCGAGTCAGAGCTCCCTCTTCCAGTGAATGATCCTTTACCAACTATCACTAAATTAGCAGACTGTTTTTGAGGTCCCGGTGCCGCCGAAGCCACCTATCTCGTGGGTGGATCTAACTTCTGAAGAGAGCGATCCATCTATGGATATTGATGAGGATGACACTACTAGAAATTTCGCCTATAGTGACCGATTTAGAGACCGAATATTTTCAGTCACACTAGCGACCGAAATAGAGACCGTAATTTTGAATTTATGAACTAAATATTTTTCCGTCACTAAAGCGATCGCTAATGAAATTTAGAGACTGAAATAGCAACTGAATTTTAGCGACCAATATTTCAGTCGCTAATTATCACTAATAGAAAATTTGCCTTTTACACTAGCGACCGAAATAGAGACTGAAATTTTAAACCTTGAAACTAAATATTATTCCGTCACTAAATTGGTCGCTTACAAAAAGTAGAGATTGAAATAGCAACTAAATTTTATTTTTTAATTACATAATTTAATTTCGTTTATTAATAAAAAAAAAGAAAAATGTGAAATAATTGTTGCAGAATTATTTTTTTTTAGAAAATGTGAAATATTTAATAACTAATTAAAAAAATAAATAATTAAAAAAATAAATAAATAAACAAAATCATGTATTCATGTATTTGAATGTTTGTGCTGTCAAACTTTTTTCTTTTTCAATTTACTCACATAAAACCTAAAACCCCATTTCCTACCATTGTTCTTTCTCAACACCACAACTCAAGCTAATTCACTCCCAGCCTACCACAAAAAAAAAAAATAGTTCTTTTTTTCTACAAAAAAAAAATCAGTTCTTTTTTTCTTACTCAACCTACCACAAATCTAAAACCATCATTCGTTGCTAATCCCCTCTCATTCCAACCTCCGCAACTACGAGGTGAAGCCAACCGAGTCTATTAAACCGTTAAACTACAACTGTGGCGTGAACCAAAAGGTAAGAAATTTATATTCTAATTTTCTGATTATGCTTCATTGTTTGTGTTTTTTTTTCCTGTGATGTAATCATTTTGAATTTATTTAACTAAAGGGGGTAAAAATATTCTGCATATAAGGTGTTTGATAAAATGCTCTTTTGGTAATTTTAACTAAAATGAGTAATTTGTTACTGAATATAAGGTGTTTGATAAAATGCTCTTTTGGTAATTTTAACTAAAATAGGTAAGTTGTTACTGAATATAAGGTGTTTGATAAAATGCTCTTTTGGTATTTTCCCGTTAGCTTTTACATAATTTTCCATCAGTTTGGTGAGAGGCAATAGTAGTAGAAGTAGGTGTATTATTAGAATAAAAATTCCTTATCCAATTTGATATTTCCATGGGAGACATTAGGCCCTTGTGAATGAAGGTACTCAATGCCACGGGCTGCTCCTAATGCAATGCCGGATCTCATTTCCCAATTCAGTGGTGTTCTACCCACTCCTTTGTTTCCTGTAACAAAAGTATCATAAACTTCATTAAACCAACGAGGCTTTGACTCATTTCATGTGTCCAGCTATTCTAATAAGGAAATGGATTCGTTTCCGTGATGATAAAATTAAGGGGCAGCAAATTTCCAAATTGAAAAAAAATACAACTAATCTATTAGTAATAATTGGTTAAGAAGTCCAGCTGTTGGTTCGTCATACAAGAGCACCTATACATAAGTGTACAATTCTGTTTATATTTTTAGGGACATGAAAGAGAGAAAGGAAAATGAAGGAGGAAGTTGCATGTTGATTAAGTAACAGTAAAAGTCACATCAGTGACAGGATGTATCTTAGAAGTTGGAAAATTTAGTGCTGCCATAAAATAACTGAAAGCCATTGAGTCTAGTTTTATGAACAAATAATAACTAGGAAGAAGATATGCACAAAGAGGGAATTCTTCACATAAAATGATCCCTACTTTTTACATTATACACATATGTCCGATTTCTCCTTAATGTAATCATTGGCAATGGCACTGATGAATAAATAGTAAAATTGTGGACTTGCAGATATAGGCAATAATATCAATTGCAATAGATGTATAAGAAGTTTCCCCACAAAAACTAACCACATGAACTACATGTGGTTGAGGGAAGATGATTTTTATATTAAAAGTAACAACAATAGAAAGAACCCTCAGCTATATTAAAAGTTTCTATAATAAGATTCCATGGCTTGCATCATTGCATACTATCAATTGAATCTTTTCATATAATAAAAGCACAAAGAACCCTCAGCTATAGAATTTCACTTTCTTTTTACTCTACAGTAAACATAACCAAAGCCAAAATCACTGTCTAACTACATTCGCATTTATTCCTTATAAAAGTCAAAATTAATAGATAATGGTTCAGGAAAACAATGCCTTTTAACTATAGTACACAAAATTAATAGAAACTTCCTTCTATACAGTATCAATGAAATACAGAACTGAGATCCAATAGTACACAATTGTTAAGATGACTGTCTTGCCTCTCAAGTTTTGTACAAGATATAAGGTTGAGTATTCAATTTTTGGAAAGATAATTTTTTTATTATGCTTCATTCTATATAGACATTATGCAACAAATAATTTTGTAATTCTGGAACATGTTAAATTGCATATTATTTATGAAAATGCAAGTGTCTACATGTGCTTAGGAAGTATGATGGTTAATTACTCAAATAGTTTATTTTATTAATTATAATGTATAGCATTTGCTTAATGATATTACAGAAAATGGATATCCGCCAACGTCGTAGTTGGATGTATAATAGGCTAAATCCTAGTCGAAAGGGGTATACTGATGCATTTCTAAAATGGTTAAATGAATTTGTGTCATTTGCAATCCAATAACCAGACAAATCAAATAGAGAAATTAGATGTCCTTGTTCTGTTTGTAAAAACATTGATTTCTTAGACTTTGAAGTGGTTATTTTAAGGAAAGGGTTTAAACCTGACTACTGGTATTGGACATCTCATGGAGAAAGTGATCCAAAGTTGCATGTAGAAATTAAGGGGGAAAAATCTGCACAAGAGCAACATAACAATTATTTTAATAGATTTGAAAACATGGTTTATGATGCTATTGGACCACAATGTCAAATGCATTGTGATGAAGAATTAGAGGAGTTCCCAAATATAGATGATCAAAAGTTCTATGATTTACTAAATGCAGCTCAGAAGCCATTGTGGTCGGGATGCAAAGACCACACTGAATTGCCTTTTGCTACTAGATTGTTGGCAATTAAATCAGAGGGAAATATTTCTCAACGGTCTTTTAATCAAACAATGGCACTTATGAAGGAGACACATCCTCCAAATAATCTAGTTCCTAAAGATTATTATTGGACAAAGAAAATAGTTTCAAAACTTGGTCTCACTGCGGAAAAAATAGATTGTTGTGTAAATGGTTGTATGTTATTCTACACTAATGAATGTAAAAAATTAAAAGAATGCAAGTTTTATAATGCACCTAGTTATGAGAAGAAAAAAATTGGTAGGGATAAATTCAAAGAGGTACCTATGAAGAGAATGCATTATTTACCGCTAATTCCCAGACTTAAGAGATTATATGCTTCGATGAGCTCAGCTCCACATATGAGATGGCATTATGAAAATAGACGAGAACCTGGAGTGATGTGTCATCCATCAGATGGAGAGGCTTGGCAATACTTTGATCAAATTTATCCCGACTTGGCTGTTGAACCGAGGAATGTGAGGTTGGGATTGTGTATTGATGGTTTTACACCATTTAATCATACTACCTCACCTTATTCATGTTGGCCGGTAATTGTCACTCCTTATAACCTTCCTCCAGAACTATGCATGACAACTCTCTACATGTTTCTCACTTTGATTGTTCCTGGACCACATAATCCAAAGAGCAAGATAGATGTGTATTTGCAACCTTTGATAGATGAGCTCAAAGTTTTATGGAATGAAGGAGTGCTTACATATGATATTTCCAAAAAAACAAATTTTATAATGAAAGCTGCATTAATGTGGACTATTAATGATTTTCCTGCGTATGGAATGTTGTCTGGTTGGAGTACAGCAGGGAAATTAGCATGTCCATATTGCATGAGTCAATCCAAAGCTTTTTTCTTGAAACATGGTGGTAAGTGTTCTTGGTTTGATTCTCATCGTCAATTTTTGCCTATGGGTCACGTATTTAGAAGAAATAAGGATGCATTTTACAAGAATCGAATAGAAAATTCTCAACCTCCACAACGGTTAACTGGGGATGATGTGTGGGAAGAAGTTTGTTATCTCCCTAAAATAACTGAGGTTGATCCGTGTATATGTGATGGATTTGGTGTGAATCATAATTGGAAAAAACAAAGTATCTTTTGGGAGTTGCCTTATTGGAAAACCAACTTAATAAGGCATAATCTTGATGTAATGCATATTGAGAAGAATGTGTTTGATAATATTTTCAATACAGTGATGGACATCAAAGATAAGACCAAAGATAATGTTAAGGCAAAAATGGATTTAAAGGAGTATTGTCGAAGAAAGGAGTTAGAGCTACACATACAATCTAGTGGAAAAGTTTTAAAGCCTAAAGCCAAATATGTTTCGTCTAGCGATCAACAAAAGGTTGTGTATAAATGGATTTCTGAGTTAAAAATGCCTGATGGACATGCTTCAAATTTGAATAGATGTGTAAACACAAGAGATGGGAAGTTATTTGGAATGAAAAGTCATGATTGCCATGTATTTATGGAGCAGTTCTTACCAATTGCTTTTAGTGCACTTCCACATCATGTGTGGAATCCTATAGCCGAGTTGAGTAAATTTTTTAAAGATTTGTGCTCAACAATTTTGCGAGTGGATGATTTGTGGTTAATGGAACAAAATATAGTGATTACAACTTGTAAATTGGAATGAATCATTCCACCTGGATTCTTTAATTCCATGGAGCATATTCCGATTCATCTTCCTTATGAAGCAAGGGTTCAGGGTCCTGTGCAATATCGTTGGATGTATCCATTTGAGAGGTAATCATTCAAATATTTCAACCTACAAATCTATATTTTATTTATTTATTTCAAATTAGTAGTTAATATTATATGTTTTTTTAGGTACTTGAATAGGTTGAAACAAATGGTTAAAAATAGATCACATGTAGAGGGGTTAATTTGTGAGGCATATCTATGTCAAAAGACTTCTCGTTTCTGTTCATACTATTTTGAATCTTATGTGAAATCTTTGAGAAATAAAGTAGGTGGAAATGATGATGGGGATAAATATGATGTAGTTCAGAAAACTTTATCAATTTTCAATCATTCTGGTCGCTCAGCTAGAACTTGTAAGAGTAGATATTTGAATGATAGAGAATTAACTGCTGCACATTTGCATGTTCTACTAAATTGTGAAGAAGTTCAACCATATATTGTGTGTGTGTGTGTGTGTGTTTTAGATGCTTTGTGCAATATTTGGAAGCATGTGATCCAAATATAAGTCAAAATGAAGTGGATGGTAAGATTGCATCTGAATTTCCAAGTTGGTTTCAGACATATGTAAGTGTTATGTGATTTCAACTATTATATTTCAACTATAGTACATGACTTATCTTGTAGTTGTGGAATATGATAAGTTTATTTTTCCTATTGATAGGTACATGATAAAAATAACTTGGTGCAAAATTTGAATTTGCACCACTTAGCATATGGTCCTAAAAGGAAGGTTAATACTTGGCCTATTTATTTTTTAAATGGTTTTAAGTTTCGTACAGAAGAGCGGAGTGTTGGTAAGAAAACCATTAATTGTGGACTTTGTGTCAAGGGTGACGACGATGGAGTTGAAGAAAATTACTATTATGGTATTGTTAAAGAGATTTTGCAAGTTGAATACCTAGGAGAACCAACCAAGCAATTAGTTTTATTTAAATGTGCATGGTTTGATATTGTTGCCAACAATGGCTTGAAGATTCAACACCAATATTGCATTGTGGAGGTTCATCGTCGTAGAAGATACTCAAATAATGATCCTTTCATAATTGCAACAAATGCTATTCAGGTGTATTATGTACCTTACATAGAAAAATTAATAGAAAAAGCTGATTGGTGGGTTGCCATTAAAACCAAACCTAGAGGCACAGTCGATGATCGATATACATTAGAAGTTGCATATCAAGATTCAACATCTACCACAACAAAGGTAGCTTTTGCTACAAATGATGAGCTACTTGATCATTTGAGAGATGAAGGGGAAAATGAGGAAGTTGAAATGAATATTGAGGTTTCAAAAGACCAAGAGGAGGAAGAGGATGAGAAAGAGGATGACGACATAGATTCTGACGAATTTGATTCAGAAAATGATTTTGAAAACCATTATAACTTTCATAATGATGATAATGGTAGCAATGATGGTATACATTTTGATTATTAAAGTTTAATATTTTTCATTTTGTGGAGTAGATGAAAATTTATTACTATACTTTGTTGTTGTTTTTATGCTATAAACATTTTTAATTATATTTTTTTAATTAATTGTAGATGACAGATAAAGAGAAAGAAAAAGAAAAAGCTCTCAAGACTTGTCAATTAAAACGACATTTCAAGCCTTCAAATGCAAATCCTTGTAACACATCTTATGTTGCACCCCGTCATAGTTCATCTCATGTTGCACCTTCTTCTAGTTCTCATGGTGCACCTTCTAGGACATCTAATGTTGCATTTACTCATAATTCTCTTCCCTTAAGGACTTCATGGACATCTGCTACTACCCCATCACTTAGGACATCTCAAGTTACACATCTACCTCGGACTTCCCATGTGACACCTCCATCTTCGATACGAAGGGTAGATTCACCATCCATTTCACAACCATCTCATTCTGAAGGAGTGCATAGCCCAAGATCCAATGAAACTGTCATTGCATCTGAGACACAAACCTATGATGGCAAGCGAACTTTATACCTTGACATACAAGGGTAAATATATACATATATTTTTAGTTATTTAAGTATATTATATAAACTTCATAACTACTAACATGTATTGTTTGTAGATTTTTGCCTTCGCATCCTGTAGCAAATGGGATTGGAGATATCATGAAAAGTAATTTTAGTAAGCCATGGCCATCATGGAAAAAAATAGACATTTATACGAGACACTTGTTTGAAGAGTTTAAGGTATATTGTTTCAAGGGCACCTTTAATATGTTTAAAACTAGAAAATGTGTTATTTATTCACTCCTTTATATTTTAACTAATAATGTCTTAGGTCTTTAAAAAAATATTATCACATGTTAACATATTGATTGTTTGTATATACACATAATAGATTTAATATTTGTCCACCAGATGATGTGTGGGCTAGAAAGAACTTTGAAATACGAGGTGCAACAGTCATGAAAAATAATCTAAACAAGGTTCATAGCTCAATGACAAGACCAAGGTGGATTGGTCAGGATGTTTGGAATTCTTTTTGTGATCATTGGGGAACTCAAGGATTCAAATAGAAGAGCATACAAGCAAAAACAAATCGAGCATCTGATTGTGGAGGTTTTGGAGGGTCTCTTTACACTTGTGGAAACAATGTGTGTTTAGTTCAATGTATGTGTGGTTTTTTAGCATTTACACAATATAATTATGTGGTGTTAAAGTTTGTTGTGTGCATTTCACTTTTGTTTTGCAAATTAATTCTTGTAATTTTGTTTTACATATTTTGTTTCTATTGTGCAAATTAATATTATGTTTACAAGTTTTTAATGTTGATTTTTTTTATGTTGTTAGATGAATTTGAATGGCATTCCTCCTAGTCATTCATATTTGTTTCTCCACACACATAAACATGGCAAGGATAAAACTTGGGTTGATAAAAGATCGGAATATGTTCATGTAAGAGCTTTCAACTTTAAAGTATATATTATTTATTTTTCTATTTTGGTTTTTTTATCTTCATATAATATCGAAATAAAGTATTTTAAAATATTAATTAGCTTTATATTTATGTTGACAGGAAAAATTTAAACGTAGGTTTGAAGAATTGACCCAAGAAACAACTTCACAAGGAACTCCTCCACCAAATGAATTAGATGTGTGGTGTGTGGTTGCTGGAATAAAAAGTGGACGAGTATATGGTCTCAAAATGGAATCTACTGTATTATTAGGGATACCTAATTATCGCGGATCATGTTCTTCATCAACAGAGTGGGTTCAAAGACATGAATTTAAAGAAATGAGAAATGAAAGAGATCAACTTTGAAAGGAATTGGCTAATACAAACACATCAGTTGAGCGCAATAACCACTTGATAAATCAACTGATGAATAGCTTGAACTTTAAACCCATGCCATATACTAGAGATCAAATTCATGAAGATGGGGTTAGTGATAATGATAATGAGATTGGTGATCATGATGATAGTGATTTTGATGATGAGATTGCTGATAATGATGCTCGTGATCATGATGGTGAAGAGTTAGATGGATGGTGATAAGTTAATATGAAGTAACCACTATGCTGCAATTTATTTTGACTAAATATATTATGTTTAAACTAAAATTTTATTTGTATTATTTTGAGTACTTACAAATATTAGTTAAATGTATTATGTTCTTTAATTGTATACATTGATATGATTAATGTTTTTAAATGATTTTGGTGGTAGAATTTTTTAGATATTGAAAACAAATTAAAAAATTATTTTTATTGTTCTTTTGAACATTAATGTAATATACTTAAAAAAATGGTAATATTTAGAGACGTAATTGGTGATCAAATATTTAATAAAAATAATAATTTATATCACAAATTTCGTCTCTAAATCGGTCGCTAATGATATAAAAAATTAATTTAAAGTGGTTGCTAAATCAGTCTCAATAATCGGTCACAAAATACAGTCACAAAATCGATCACAAAATTCGGTCACTAGATCGGTTACTAAATTCGGTCACTAAATTCAGTCGCTAAATCGGTCACTAAATTCGGTCGCTAAATCGGTCACTAAATTCGGTCACTAAATCGGTCACTAAATTTGGTCGCTAATTTGGTCGCAACAGCTAGCGACTAGCAGTTTACGAACTAATTTAAATTGGTCACTAATTCGGTCGCTATTGGATTTAGTGACCGATTTTCTCCATTTAGTGACCGAAAATTTGGTCTCTAAAAGCGTTTTTTCTAGTAGTGTGAGGTTACCTCAAAGATGGATGCTGCATTAGACGGGAGTTGTAGAGTGTGTGGAGGTCACCGATGTTATTGTAGTTGCTAGAGTATGATCAGATTAGTTTTGTTGTATAGGGACTTGATATCTTTCTTTAGGTGGTTGTACTTATTTCATTTCGGGATGACTATAACTATACTTATACAGTCAGATGACTTCTGTCTTGGTGGGTCCATGTTCCATTTGTTTAATGTGACCATGGGTGATTAGTATTTCTTGGAGCAGTACTTGTACATGGGTCTGCCGAGAATACCCCAGGGGTGTGAGCAATGCCTGATAGGTCTCATAGCTCCAGCGTATTTTATATTTGGATATTTTGGTTTATCGCCTCAAAACTATTTCAGTTTGTTATAATTATGATGTAACTAATTATGACAATTGTTGTTTGTGTTACACTTTGGTATTTCATTAGTTGATTTTTGAAAGAAAAAAAAATACACTCACGCTATTAAAAATTAGGGTGTTAGAGATACACAATGTAATCATCATCAAAGACATTTGATTTTCTTGGTCTAGTAGATATTCTCAATGTTGGATTTGCGTTGTTTTGTGGATCATGTTGTTGAACTAATTGATCATCATTTTCAAACATTTGATGACCAATTTAATCTACTAGATTATCAAAAATTTGTGGAATCTCAATGACTGATCGACCAACATCAATTTGATCTTGAGGTATATTATGAACGACAATCAATCTATCACCTGAAGTGAAAGTGGAGACTATGTATGACCTTGCACATAAACTTAACTCCTGATTTGGTCGCTCCCACTAATCAACTGATTTTCAATAAACTTTACATTTTTTGATTCCATAATCCTAGTTGTGAGAGATGGACATAAAATTTGTAACCTTCGTACAGTTGATGAGTCTTCATCATATGCATAATTTTTATTAATTTTAGTCTTATTTATATTTAACCATTAGTTAATTTAATGAGTTATTTAATATATTTTCTTGATTTTAGTTCTTTGATTTAATGAAATGTTTATGTTCTTATTTTCTTAATTAAGTAGAGATTTTTCGTAGTTTTGCGTTGTTACTTTGTTTTAGTGCAGTGCTGAATTTTGGTGAGAAATCAACATGACCTATGTGGAGTATTTTAGCCATATCTGGAGTTGTAGATGTTCAATTGGAGTCAAACCAAGTGCAAAAGAAAGCTACGATTCATAGCTGCAACTTTCATGAGAACACCGGAACCAAATTCAGATTTGAAAGAGGAGTAAAATGCAAAATACCTCAGACAACAAATGTTGTGCGACTAAAGCGCGCTATCCATTTGCAGCCGTTCAACATTGTCCAGACGCGCTTGGAGTGTGTTTCTTGCGCGTGGAACGCGCGACACGCATCAGCTTTCATAAAAACACAATTTTCACTATTTAGGGATCTTTTTGAATATTGTTAAGTTAGGAGACTTGTGCCTTAGCATAGAAACTCAAAGATGGTCGTTTCTAACGCCATTGGAGTAGTTTTATCAAGAATCATTCATGAATCCTTCTTGTAATTCTTCTCTAATCTATATCTTTTTACCTCTGTCATGAGTAACTAAACCCTATTTGTTAGTGATGAGTGTAACAAGATGAAACCCTTATTTTTCTGATTTGATTTATAATTATATGAATGAGTTTATTGAATTATTTTTCTCATCTTTGTGCTTAATGCTTTTTATTGTTTGATCAACATTAAAATGTTCTATGATTCATATTTTGAAATAGTTTGAGATGAAACCAATTAAATTAGTTGCAAAACAATAGTTTACAAGAGAATTTTGTTAGACATATGTTCATTTTTGATATTATTGACAAACATACATCTTGAAATAAATCTGACATTGTGAACTGAGAAAAATTTCAGGAACAACAATTCAATCCTACAAACTTGAGACAATTGCTTGGAACTCAAGAAATCAACAAAAGCTTGCAGATTCTTAAGCAAATCGATTCGTAAAATCGATTTTGTAACAGGGTTGAATGATATTATCCAGTCTGGGATTAATCAATCGATGGGCAAAATCGATTTGCACATCCTATGAAAAATCAAACAGGCTATATATCGATCAGGAAAATCGATTGGTACATTTATTAGAAAATAAATTGTGCAAGTCATAGAGCCAGTTTGCCACTAATCGATTAGGCAGATCGATTGTTTAAATCACCAAGACTGAACTGATTGCTTGCATCGATTAGACAAATCGATTGGTACATTTACTGAAATTAAAATGCTCAAGTCAGTAGCATGCCTTACAAGCTAATCGATTTGGAAAATCGATTAATCCAATCACTTCTTTATTTTTGTTTGTCTACATCGATTGACACAATTGAGTGTGAATGTCCCAGAGCCAAACCAATGATTACTAAATCGGTTAGGCAAATCGATTTACTAAAATAAGTTTCAAAATAACCTTGGTTTGGAACATACACAGTCGATTAGCACAATATACTATTTTACTTCAGTTGAATTAAGTTTGGCATCAATCGACGTGGTAAATCGGTTGAATGAACCAACTGTTGTAATAAGCTTCAGACTTAAGTTTACAATCTGTTAGGCAAATCGATTTGTGAAAATCACTGTGTCCCTGGAACCAGTGAAATCGATTGACTAAAGCGATTGGTGCAAAAAGTTTTAGAAACAGAGGTGACTGAAATGGTTGAATCGATTAAGTACATCGATTGTTTTGATCTCGTTGTTGGAACAAAACACGCCAAGTCGATTATGAACATCGATTCAATTAAGTACATTCATCCAAGTCTGAAGAACTCAGTTAAAATAGTTGATTCGTTAAATCGATTAGTGTATGCAGTTTCAAGATTCAAGAAAAACAAGATTCGCGAAATCGATTGGTTATATCGATTAGTGTGCTTTATAACTTTAATGAATTGATTGGCCAAATTGATTCATACGTTGTTTTTCTAGAATCTATATAAACTGCTTTCATACATATCTTTCATGAGACAATAACATAATAGTTTCATTACTTTGACACAAATACAATTTACCACTAACTCTTTCTCAACTGACATTACTTTGAACATCTTTTTCAGCCATGAACAATCAACGTTTGTGATCAATGAGGATTGAAAAAGACTGAATTGAGAAAGATTGCTTTGAGAAGAAGGAAGATCAAGAACTTTGTAAAATTGATCTGTTTCAATTTCTGTAAACCATTTTCTGTAACCAAATTACTTTGAGAAAATCCAGTTATTACTGGTGGTGTTCTTTGAGGTTGAGGGCTGTCAACAAGAAGACGCTTGACTGAATTCTTGGTCAAGTATATGGGACTTAAACTTGGGAATTTAGGGAGGGAAATATAGAACAGGGAGAATAGTTTAAGATTGGTGCGAGGCGCTGTGTAAAAATCTGTAAACTGATTCTAAGAAGTTCAATTGGACAGGCTAAGATCTAGTTGGATCTTAGGACTGGATGTAGGTCGTCACGAGACGGCTGAACCAGTATAAAAATCTGCGTACACTTTTCTTTCCCTTAAATGCATGATAAAGATTCTATGTTAAGTGATGTTGTATGATTAATTGACTTAACATGATTGCATGAAAATCAACATCTTGGATAATAATTATTTTCTGATGCATTTCTCCATATATACCATGATCCATATAGTTTGACATTCATAAGAATTGTTTTTTTGGGACCTTATTCAATCTTGTGTTTAGTAAATTTCGAATTTATTAAACTGTTGCGCATATTGTTAGAATAGACATTATTCTGCATAAATCTTCCGCAAATCAGAGGTCGTATCCCCCATCAATTGGAATCAAGAGCCTGCCTTTTTTTTAAAGAGTTGTTTTTCTCAAAAAAGGATCATGACTTCTGATTTCCTAGGAGAAGGTGCATCATTAGCTAGGCCTCCTGCTTTTAACGGAGCCGCAAACATGTATTGGAAACAACGCATGCAAATTTTTCTTG
Source organism: Cicer bijugum (assembly GCA_037974875.1). Taxonomy (NCBI): domain Eukaryota; kingdom Viridiplantae; phylum Streptophyta; class Magnoliopsida; order Fabales; family Fabaceae; genus Cicer; species Cicer bijugum. The sequence continues at coordinate 719,655 of JBBPBT010000439.1, read as the reverse complement.
AAGCTAGTGGTATTGACATTCTAGATGCTGTAGAAAATGGACCGTTTGTGCCAACCATAGCAGGTACAGGTGAATCAGCAATCCTAAAGCCTAAAAGTGACTGGACTTAAGATGACAAAAAGAAAGTTGGGTACAACGCCAAAGCCAAGAACATTATCATTGCAGCCTTGAGTCATGATGAATTCTTCAGAGTCTCAAATTGCAAGACAGCAAAACATATTTGGGACACACTTCAGCAGAATGAAGGAACCACAGACGTAAAGAGAGCTCGGATAAATACCCTCATGCATGAGTACGAATTGTTTAGCATGAAGAAAGAAGAATCAATGAATGACATGTAGACCCGATTTACACACATAGCAACAACCTAAATGCCTTAGGCAAGGAGATTGATAATGATCAGCAAATCAGCAAGGTAATGAGGTGTTTGACTAGGGAATGGCAACCAAAAATCACTGCCATTGCAGAATCGAAAGATCTAGGAAGCATGACAATAGCTACATTGTTTGGAAAACTGAGGGAGCATGAAATGGAACTACATAGACTCAATGAAGCTGAGCAAGGTGACAGAAAACGAAAAGGATTGTCATTGAAAGCCCAAACTCAGCAGTCTAAATCTGAACATGAGAGCAACTCAGATGAATCAAGCAGTGAAGATGATGAGGAACCTGAACTTGGATTACTTGTCCAGAAGTTCAAAGGCAAGGAACCAGCTCAGAAAAATAGAAAAGCATATATTGCATGGAATGACAATGAAGAATCCTCCACATCTTCAGAAACTGAAGAAGCAAATCTGTGCTTCATGGCTAACACGGATTCTGAATCAGAAAGTGAGGTAAGTTCTCAATATAATCTTTCTTTTGATGAACTGCAAGATGCATTTAAAGAACTGCATGATGAATATGTTAAATCTGTTAAGTAGTTAGTTAGTACTAAGAAAATGCTTGAACAACAATGTATGTTGCATGATCAAATGAAAATTGATTATAGGAAGATTGAGGACTTGTGTGAACAATTGAAAAAGGACTCACATGATAAATCTGCCAAATGCATTGAACTTGAAAATTTTGTTGCATTATTGAAATCTGATCTATTGAAATTCTCTAGTAGCAAGGATAAACTGAATGATATTCTTAGCAACCAGAGAAATGTCAACATAAAATCTGGACTTGGTTTTAACCAGAATATGCATGCTATTCAGAAAAAGACTAAACATGGCATAGGATATGGTAATGTTAAGCATAACCAGAATTTTGTGAAACCTAGCCACTTGCATAATGTCTTTGTCAAACCAAAACAATATGCATCCTCTGCTGTTACTTGTCATTTTAGTTGTAGAAAAGGACATTTTGTTTACAATTGCAAATTAAAAAGACTTGCAAATAGAGGATGCAAACAGATATGGAAAATCAAGACAAAAGATGTTGAAACTAACCCCCCAGGACCCAATTTAAATTGGGGACCTAAATTGAATTTCTGATTTTATTGCAGGTATGCTTGAGATCCACTAAACACCAATGGTATCTTGATAGTGGATGCTCAAAGCATATGACAGGGGACAATTAGTCATAGGTCTTCCCAATAGAAAGTTTTCTATGGATAGGTTGTGTGATTCTTGTGAGAAAAATAAGCTTGTCAAGTCTTCTTTTCCCCCAATAGATATGGTCAAAACCAATAGGGTTTTGCAACTTATCCACATGGATTTGTTTGGACCATCCCAAGTGAGAAGTTTTGGAGGTAACCTGTATGGATTAGTGTTAATTGATGACTATTCTAGATTCACGTGGACTTATTTTCTGACTCATAAAAGTGAAGCATTTTCTGTTTTCAAAAAGTTTGCAAACTTAGTTCAAAATGAAACAAGTCAGAAAATTATGTCCATAAAAAGTGATCATGGAGGTGAATTCCAAAATGATTCTTTTGATTCTTACTGTGAAGAGAATGGCATTCATCACATGTATTCATCCCCTAGGACACCACAGCAAAATGGTGTAGTGGAGAAGAAGAATAGGTCTTTAGAGGAGTTAGCTAGGACCATGCTGAAAAATTCAAATACTCCGAAGTATTTCTGGGCCGATGCAATTAACACTGCCACACATGTTGTCAACAGGGTTTTGATTAGGCCAATACTTAGGAAAACTCCTTATGAGTTGTACAAGGGTAGAAAGCCTAATATTTCCTACTTTAGAGTGTTTGGTTGTAAGTGCTTTGTTTTGAACAATGGGAAAGAACACCTAGGCAAGTTTGATCCCAAGGTAGATTAGGGTATCTTTCTAGGGTATTCCCAAACTAGCAAAGCCTATAGAATCTATAACAAGAGAACAAAGACAATAGAAGAATCAGTTCATGTGAAATTTGATGAACTTTTTAAAGAAAACTTGAACAACACTCCTTCAATTGTTGATTCTTCTTTGGATGAAGTTATAGAATCTGAACCTTTAGACCCAAAGGAACCTACACCTCCAACAAACAGTGATTGTGTTGAAACTATTAGATTAGATGAGTTACCTAAGGATCATTGCTCTATCTCACAACAAGCAGGCCTGACATTATGTTCAGTGTTTGCATGTGTGCGATATATCAATCCAATCCTAAAGAGTCTCACCTTAGTGCAGTTAAGAGGATTTTCAGGTATTTAGTTGGGACTAGGAGCCTTGGATTGTGGTATCCTAAGGGATCAACTTGTTCTTTGGTTGGTTGTTCAGATTCAGATTTTGCTGGATGCAAACTGGATAGGAAAAGTACCTTAGGTACTTGTCATTTGCTAGGTAATTCACTTGTATCTTGGTTCAGCAAGAAACAAACCAGTATTGCTTTGTCAACAGCTGAAGCTGAGTACATTGCAGCTGGAAGTTGCTGTGCCCAGATCATGTGGATGAAACAACATTTGTCAGATTTTGGTGTGAACTTAGGAACTGTTCCCATCTTGTGCGACAACACAAGTGCGATCAATATCACTAAGAATCCAGTTATGCATTCCCGGACCAAACATATCGAAATTCGGCATCATTTCATTCGAGATCAGTTTCAGTGTGGAAACATCAAGTTAGAGTACGTCAACACAACTGAGCAGTTAGCAGACATCTTCACCAAAGCTTTGCCAAAGGATAGCTTCCATTACATTAGGATGAAACTGGGCATAATAGATCCTAGTCAGATCTGAGTTATGTGTCTAATTAACTGGGTAAATCGACTATCCTATGGATACACAGGAAAGTGTCTTTATAAAATCGATTGCCCTAGTCGACTTGACCCATAATATGTCTATTTTCTCAAGTTTTTCACACGAAATCGATTTGGAAAATCGATTTGACATTTCCAGGAAGCTTCAGATGTTCTTACTTTGCCAGTTCAATCGATTATGGAATTCGACTGCCTTCATGTTATAATGGTTAAAGAATCGATTTGGAAAATCGCTTAGTTTAGACCCAGACTTCAAAGTTGAAGAATTCCTCCTGACTCTGCCTCGAATTCGATTTGGAAAATCGATTGTTTTAAATTTGCTTGAAATCATCATTCAAAAGAATCGATTTGGATAATCGATGCTGATAGAACTTAGGTTCTGGACTGATATGAAAGATTTCTGAACAAGATCGAAATCGATTTGGGAAATCGATTATCAGAATTGGTTTGCAATTTTCATTTAAAAGATCGATTTCAGTAATCGATGCTGAGACGAGTTCGCTTCTGAACTGATATGAAATATCTCTGAGCAAATTCGAATTCGATTTGGGTAATCGATTATCAGAACTGTATTGAGAGTTTCACTTAAAGAATCGATTTGGAAAATAGATGCTGAGATGGATTCCTATCTGGTATGTTATTTGAAGTCTCTGAACTGATACGAAATCGATTGTAACAATTGATTAGGTAACTATGGACATCGATTTGGGTAATCGACTGACTTTATTACCGTTACGTGGTTTTTACTAGCCGTTACACACCTGTTCTTTGATCTTCCCCAGCAATGGTAACTAAATCGATTGGACCAATCGATTTACTTACCCAGCAGTATAAAAGGAACAGTTGCAATCAAACCCCAACATAGATTTCTCATTACTCCAGCATTCAAACCTCTGCAAATCTCAATTTTTCTCTCTGTTTTGATCCATTCTAACTATAATCTTACTCATACAACTTCAGATTACTTCTCAAATCAATCTAAAATGGCAAGAATAAAGAGAACTTCTCCTTCTACTCCTTCTACTTCATCTTCTTCAAGTACCCCATCTCCTCCACCCACTCTTTCTAAAAAGGTTCCCATTCCTACTCATAAGATTGCAGCACAAGATAAAGGCAAAAGTGTTGCAGTAGATCAAGGAAAAACGAAGAAAAGGAAAGAGCACCCAACTGAGAAGTTGATGGCAGATGTGATGAAGGATGTATCGCAAAAGAAGAAGAAAAAGAGTGCTTCTTCAACTCCACAGAAGAAGACCACACCTCAAAAGAAATCAACTTCACAACAGAAAACTCCTACGCTGCAAAACAAGCCAGCTGAGGAATTTAAGCTTCCTCCGGCATTCATCAAAAGGAAAATTCACGAAGCTCGTGTCTTGGACTTCAACTATTTCGACAGTGATGGTTTTACTTTTCAAAACCATCTTCAATTTCAGGGACTGGAAGATTTTCTTTCCTGCTCGCTTGACTCTTATCCGAACCTGATTCGAGCATTCTACGCTACGTTCAAGATGACGGATACAGGCTTCAAAGCAATGGTAAAAGGGAAGAAGATCTCCATGACTTATGAGGAGTTCTCAAACTTGTCGGGACTTCCATACCATGGAAACTCAGTTGACGGCAGCACCGAAGCCTGTAACACCCCGTTTTTTAAAGCGAAGGTGTATTTTTTTTTCAAAAGAAATTAAAATAAAACAGAGAAATAAATAAGGTAACACCTTTGGATAAGTAATTAAGTCATTATAATTTACAAGCAGCGGAAGAAGTTCTCAATCCATGAATTCAAAATATTTACATAACAAAAGTGGTACAGTCTTCCAGTTTAAAAATAAACGCAACCCAAAAGAAAGACATCTGTTCCCTCTGTGTCAACCTAGTCTGATCATTTTACAAAACAACTAAACACCCTAAGTGATCTCCACGCGCCCCGTGAGATCCTCGTAGCGTAGCTCCAATCAAGCATTCCCATCTACATTCCCATCTGTAGGGTACGAACCGGTAGGATCATCCTGGCTCTCATCTGAAGGCAAAGCCCAGATTTCCACAATAAATGTAAAGGGTCACCAACTGAAATTAACAGTTAACACATAACATTTAAGTTTTCAAATGCATAAAATATCCTCTCAACTAAGCATGCAGTGAAGGAATTTGTTGAGTTTGCAGTGAAGAATGCAAAAGATCCAAATAGAGTAGTTTTTCCTTGTTTAAAATGTTGTTTTGGAAAACGTGTTAGAGAAGATGAATTAGAAGGACATCTAGTATGTAAAGGAATTGATCAAAGCTACACATGTTGGATAAGACATGGTGAGAAAAAAAAAGGAAACATTAATTTTGAGAATAGTTCGACATATGCTTCAACTGACTTTGATAGAGATACATATGAGCCGGACCGAGTTGATGACATCGCAAAGTCAGTTGAAGAAGATCTTCGAGATTGTCCTAAAATGTTTGAAAGTTTGTTGAGTGATGCAGAGAAAGAATTATATAATGGTTGTACTAACTTCACAAGACTGTCGGTGATATTAAAGTTGTACAACTTGAAAGCGAGTAATGGATGGTCTGATAAAAGCTTTACAGAATTATTAACACATATAAAAGATATGTTGTCAGATGATAATGAACTTCCCAGTTGAACCTACGAGGGTAAACAGATTTTGTGTTCTAAATCTTCCTAAGGCGTGTCTGAAATGCAATGTCTGTCGATATAAGAAGAATGAATCAACTCCAGCAAAAGTCGTGTGGTATTTTCCAATAATACCAAGATTTAGACGCATGTATCGTACTGAATTCAAAACACTTGACATGGCATGCAGATGAAAGAATTAGAGATGGAATGTTTCGACACCCTGTAGATTGCCCACAATGGGCAAAAATTGATCACGGGTATCTTGAATTCGGGATAGAGTCAAGAAATCTAAGACTTGCACTTTCTACTGATGGAACGAATCCACATGGTCTTCAAAGCACCTCACATAACACGTGGCCTGTGATTTTGGTTATAAATAACCTACCTCCATAGTTATGTATGATGCGTAAGTTTATGATGTTGTCTCTGTTAATTTCTGGACCTAAACAATCGGGGAATGATATCGACGTATACTTGACTCCTTTAATCGAAGATTTAAAACTTTTGTGGGAGACAAGTGTGGAAGTTTACGATGGGTATAAGAAAGAATGTTTCAATTTGAGGGCTATGTTTTTCGGCACAATTAATGATTTTCCAGCATATGGTAATTTATCAGGATATAGCATTAAAGGTCAGTGTGCATGTCCTATATGTGAAGAGAGTACAAATTGGATGCGGTTGAAACATTGTCAGAAGAATGTGTTTCTTGGACATCGTAGATTTTTACCTTATAGTCATCAGTATCGTGGGTGGAGAAATGCATTCAATGGAAAATCAGAGGAAGGTAAAGCTCCTTTAGCACCGACTGGATATCAAATACTTGAAAAAGTACATGGTTTGACCATTAAATTTGGCAAACCTTTTGCGGGAGAGCTGGTCAAAATTGGGTGGAAGAAAAAGTCACGTTTCTTTGAATTGCCATATTGGAAGTCATTGTATATAAGACATTTCCTCGATGTGATTTATATTGAAAAAAATGTATTTGATAGTGTTATTTGTACGTTACTCAATGTTCCAAGAAAGTCTAAAAATGGCATCAACACAAGATTGGACTTGGTCGATATGGGAATAAGAAATGAATTGGCTCCAGTAAAGAAAGGAAATCGCATGTATCTACCTCAAGCCGCTCATACTCTATCTAGAAGGAAAAAATTGTTTTATGTAAATTTCTACACGAAGTTAAAGTTCCAGAAGGATACTCTTCAAACATTAAAAATTTGGTTTGTATGAAAGACCTCAAGTTAAAAGGTTTGAAGACCCATGATTGTCATATTCTAATGTAGCATTTGCTACCAATAGGTATACGTTCCATTTTACCTGAAAAAGTTCCACTAGCCTTAACTAGATTATGTTTCTTCTTCAGGGAGATTTGTAGTAAAGTGATCGACCCTCAGAAATTACCGACATTGCAGAGGGAAATTGTATTTCCCACCCCTGTTTTTTGATATAATGGTTCACCTTACTGTTCATCTGGTTAAGGAGACACAACTTTGTGGGGCAGCTTATATGAGATGGATGTATCCGATAGAACGATATATGAAAATATTAAAAGGGTACGTAAAAAGTAGAAATCGACTAAAAGGTTGTATTGTTGAAGAGGCTGTTGAATTTTGTACTGAATATCTGTCCAATGTTGAATCCATAGGGCTTCCCATGTCTCGTCATTCGAGAAGAATATCAGGAGAAGGGATAGTTGGAAGGAGACTACTGACTATATCAAGGACAGAATGGGAGCAGGCACAATTGTATGTTCTGCACAATGATGATGAGGTTCAACCGTATGTTACAATGGTTATGTTATTAACGGCTACACATTTTATACCAAAGAACAAGATGATCAGACCATTATGCAAAATAGTGGAGTCACTCTCGTAGCTGAAGCGATGCATGTCTCAAGTGCAAAAGACAAAAACCCAATAATAATAATGGCGTTCGGATTGATGAGTCAGGATTCTTGCATATGGGAGTTAGACTACACAATGTTTTGTGTTCCCATATTTGATTGCTAATGGGTCGATAATAATAATGGCGTTCGGATTGATGAGTCAGGATTCTTGCTTGTCGATTTTAATAGGGTGGGATACAAAGACGAGCCTTTTATTTTAGCGTCGCAAGCTCTACAAGTGTTTTATGTCATTGATCCTTCTAATCATAAATGGTCTATTGTCCTATCGACAAATATAATAAGTGATAATAACAATAATGATGAAGATGTTGGTAATGATCTTTTATTTGCAACATCACAGCAACACACGAAATTGACTCAACTGATGATGGTTTATATCTTAGAGATGATCATGATGAGGGAATTTGGATTAATCCATCGTTCGTATTGTAAATGGACAAACAAATGTGAATCCCACCAGGAAAAGAAGAAGGGCATCTTAATGTATATGTTTAATTGCTTTATATAAGCCATGAATGTAATCTGAATTATTGTGATAAATATGCATGTAATTTGAATTGAGTGTTTTATACTAAGTTCATGTAACAATGAGTCTTTTATATTTAGCTTGATTTACATGAACTGAACTGAATATAAATTAGTAATTTACATGAACTGACCTGATCTGTACAGAGAGATTCTCTTTTGCTCAGTGCATAGATTATTAAGAAGTTCTCATTTCTAATAATTTATCATCTCCTAAAGTATTGTGATAACATGTTTTTAATCCAATAAACAATGATAACAAGGTTTTTAATGTCATCCAATATTGAACCAAAATAAACCAAATGTTGGTATAATGAACTAATCGATTTCCTAATTGATTCTTTTAATGCATATATCAGAAACTGATACTCCGTTTATATCATAATCGATTGACTAATCGATTATATTTTTTTGTTCAAACAACGAGATCAACACAATTGATTACTTAGTCGACTCCCTTTCATTGACATAATCGATTTGGCAATGGGCTAAATTCTCCCTGTAACTCAGACATTTACTCCAATCGATTTGCCAATCGACTTGACTTGTCCTAGTAACTCAGATATTTAGTTCAAATCGATGTGCCAATCGATTATGAACTAAGTCATTCATGCAATTGATTAATTAATCGATTAGTGCAAAACCATTAGCTTAAGAAAAATTTATCAAATCGATTGTCCAATCGATTTCGTTAATCGCAGAACACAGACCAGATTAAAAACATTTTAGTAATCGGTTTGCCAATCGATTTGCAAAGCGCTGTAAAAGGCTTTAAAAAAAACATTCATATAACATAATAAAACAATGAGGTCTATTACAGTGCTTGTTAAAATAAGCGTTGTAAAATACTCTTTTAAAAATAAAATAAAGAGACCTTTTACAACGCTTATTTGAACAAGCGCTGTAAAAGGCTGTAAAAAAACATTATATAACATAATAAAACAATGAGGTCTTTTACAACGCTTATTGGGAAAAGCGCTGTAAAAGAGCCTTTTAAAAATTTATATAAGGACGCCTTTTGGAGCGCTTTTCAAACAAGAGCTGTAAAAGGGTTTTGTATATAACAGTAACCATTTCAGTTTCCTCTTCATTACGTAAACTTCACTATCATCTCAACCTTCATCGTTCTTCTCTTCTTTTGCAAACCCTATAATCCCGTCCATTACGAACCTTATTTCCACGATCATCTCCTTCATTTCAAACCTTATTTTCATCCAAGATCATCTCTCCCATTGCATAGAATATATTTTCATTGAAATACTTAATCCTCATTACGTATTCTTTAAACCGTATTTCTGTGAACCACTAAGAATGTGAACTTTCTGCGTTCCCTCTTTTCTTCACATTTCATCTTTCTTCGAACCATTATTCAGTTATTGATGTTATTAATTTTTTGTAATCATTAAAATGCATGTTGAGCTTGTTTAAGTTATACTGATACATGTTGAGCTTGTTTATAATAATGCATGATGCATGTTGAGCTTGTTGATGTTATACTAAACTGAATGTTGAACTTGTTGTAGTTAAATGGATACAAACAAAGATTTAGAATGTCAAAATGAAGAAGTTGGCACCACTAAGACTTATGCAAATGAAGTCAAACGTGGTGCAACTATAATGCAAAATGTGATTAAAGCAAGGAGCAATGGCACCAAGTTTGAGGTTATACTATACTATACTCTGTTTGCTGTGTATTTTTTTATCTTTTTTTAATAGCATGTACATACTATATGAGTTTATTAGGTTGGCTGGAATGAGAGTGGTTAGCCAATTGACCCCAACAGCTCTATGTTTGTAAGCTATATTGGGGTTGTTGTTCGTCAAAATATCCCAATTACGATTGACGATTGGAGAGACAAGGCGTTGAAGGATGCCAAAGATATAATATGGAATGACATTCAAGTAAAATTTTTGATCCACTCTTTTGTCATTTATAATTTTTTTCATTGAAATACTTTACTTATAATTTTTTTCATTGCAGACAAGTTTTGTTCTTGATGAGGGACGAAATAGTTATGTTTTGAGAGTTGCTGGGAAGATCCATCGGGGATTTAGATCTCATCTCTCAAATTTCTATCTAAAAGATAGAGAAGGAAACACAAATGCTGAAGCTCCAAAAATATATCAACAATATATATCAAACGATGAATGGAGTGCATTTGTTTCCAAACGTTCTGACCCCGCGTTTGTCGTAAGTGATTAATTTATTAGCATTTGTGTTTTATTATTCATATTCGTAGCGTATTTTAAATTTTTACACAATTGCTAATTTTTTTATATAGAATATTAGTAAGGCAAATCGCGAACGGGCAAGCAATCCAACACAACCATACAAAAAATCACGTATGGGATATGCACGCCTTGAACAACAACTTGTAAGTAATTAAACATCACTTTTATATAATGAAGTAATATGTATTACAAACTATAGTGTGTAACTAATTTGTATTATTTTGATTATGATCTTAACAAATAGCGAAAAGACACCCAAGCCGATCAACCCTTGGGACGTCATATATTATGGAAGGAAGCGCATGTTAATAAAGACGGTGTAAGACCCGTAATTTTAAATTATGCTTTATGTATTTTAGTGGATTTTGGTATTCAACTCAGGGGCTTTTTAGCCAAGTTATTAATATTTTGGGTGTTTAAATGATCAAAAAGATATTTTGATGCCGTTTAGAATTACTCGTCGATGAATAAATTAAATTAATTGCGGTAAATCTTTTACGAAGAATTTAATGCGTTATAGATGAAATGGTAATTTAACAAATATCTAGGTATTTTGAGATATTTGTTAATTATAATTAATTAATATATATATATATATATATATATATATATATATATATATATATATATATATATATATATATATATATAAATACATATATATGTTTGTGTGGAGGGAAAAAGGAAAAAGATAGAAAAGAAAGAAATGGAAATATGAGGAAAGGAAATTGGAAGAAAAGAAAAACCAAAGGAAAACAGAAATCCTTCCTCTCTCTCCCTGCCTCGTGAGTTCATCCTCCTCCTTCTCCATTTTTATTCATTTTCGTCCTTTCCTTGCTTTCTTTGAGTTTGAAATTGAAACCCAAGGCTAGTGGGTGAGAAAGATCAAGTTCCCAACTCCTTTCTCCTTCTTAGATTCGAAAACAGAGTTAGGGATTTCCAAAACCGTCAAACACAAACCTCCCCGTTTCACCTAGATCTAAGCTTCGTTTCGCGAAGAAATAGAAGTGAAAGTTGCTCACTACCATGCTACGGTGCTAGGGGACCAACTTTGGAAGCGGTGTTGCGAGCGGAGATTTTACCGGATTTGCTCGCGGTACTTTAATCGCACGTTACAGCTAACAGGAAGGTAAGGACTCGTTCCAAACTTTTAGTTTGCATTTAGGGCCTTATATGTGGTTGTGTGGATAAGAATTTTTTTAGGGTTGGAGTATTGATTTGGGGAAAATGAATCTAAGGTTTTATAGGTAAAATCTTAGAGTAGGTTTTGGTTATATTGATGAATGTTTCATGGAAAATGAATTTACCTCATGTATGTGTGATTTTGAATAAATGAAATTATGGTGTTGATTTGTGTTCAACGTACTTGGCGTGTTCATACTTAATGTTTGTTGATTGATGTGTTTTGGTGTGAATTATGGATTGAATGTGGAAGTATGTTTGAGTTTGTTTTGTGTGGAATTTGAAAACCATTAAGTTAAACGAGTATTAAGAATGGGGAATCTCTTAATGTCTTGTTTACTTAATGTGTGTTTGGGAAAAATCGTTTAAGTTAACTGGGCATTAAGAATGGGGAATCTCTTAATGTCTTGGTTGCTTAATGTTGTTTTGAAAATCGTTTAAGTTAACTAGGAATTAAGAATGTGGAATCTCTTAATGTTTTGGTTACTTAATGTTTGTTTTCGAAAATCGTTAAGTTAAATGAGTATTAAGAATGGGGAATCTCTTAATGTCTTGTTTACTTAATGTTTGTTTTTTGAAAATCGTTTCAGTAAATGAGTATTAAGAATGGCGAATCTCTTAATGTCTTGTTTACTGAATGTTTTGTTGTGGAAATCGTTTAAGTCAAAAGTATATTAAGAATGGGGAATCTCTTAATATGTTTGTTTGCTTAATGTTTGGCGTGAAAATTGTTTAAGTTAAATGAGTATTAAAAATGGGGAATCTTTTAATATTTGCATTTACTTAACGATTGTTGTGAAAGGAGTCAGTATACGCTCATGCATTTTCATGCTTTTTGTAAATCGTGCAGTCCCGTGATAGGTGGCACCTTGATAAATAGTACTTTGGCCTGTGATAGGCGGTAAATTTATGATTTACGTTTTTTTGTAAATTGTGCAGACCCGCAATAGGTGACTCCTTGGTAAATAGTACTTTGGCCCGTGATAGGCGGTACATTTACGATTTACGGTTTTTTGTAAATTGTGTAGACCCGTGATAGATGGCACCTTGGTAAAGAGTAATTTGGCCTGTGATAGGCGGTACATTTACAATTTACGTTCTTTTTAGTAAACCGTGTAGACCCGTGATAGGTGGCACCTTGGTAAATGATACGGGCCCGTGATAGGCAATACATTTATGGTTTACGCTTTTTAGTAAATCGTGCAGACCCGTGATAGGTGGCACCTCGATAATTGGTACTTTGGCCTGCGATAGGCGGTACAATTATGATTTACGGCCCTTCGAGGATGGTTTTGGTTTGGAATTCCGAGTTCATGCATTTTGGCATATAAGCATTGCATTAGAGTGCTTGGCACACGAATCGTGGTTGATTCAAAATTTATGATTGTGTTGATTTTGCTAAGTGTTATGTTTTGAAATTATGTATAAGTGTGTTTGATTCAAGTTTATGATTGAGTGTTTGAACTTGAGATGTTATTGTGATTGTGTGATTTTACTAAGAGTTATGTTTTGTATTGTGTGATGGATGGTAAAACTATTTCGAAAACCCAATTGTCGTAGTGTTTGTGTGGAAACTGCTAAGTGTTAAGATTTGGAGTTGTGTTTGAATATGATTGAGTTAGTTTATGTATTTTTGGAAGAATTTACAGGGAAATTGATTTACCCAATCGATTTGGTAATGTGTTTTTTCAAAATTTATGATTGTGTTGATTTTGCTAAGTGTTATGTTTTGAAATTATGTAAAGTGTGTTTGATTCAAGTTAATGATTGAGTGTTTGAACATGAGATGTTATTGTGATTGTGTGATTTTACTAAGAGTTATGTTTTGTATCGTGTGTAAGTGTGATGGATGGTAAAACTATTTCGAAAACCCAATTGTCGTAGAGTTTGTGTGGAAACTGCTAAGTGTTAAGATTTGGAGTTGTGATTGAATATGATTGAGTTAGTTTATGTATTTTTGGAAGAATTTACAGGGAAATCGATTTACCCAATTGATTTGGTAATGTGTTTTTTCAAAACCACTTAAGAAATCAATTTAGCAAATCAATTGGATTCATTACAGGGGCTCTGTCTTTCACGAAATCGATTTGCCCAATCGATTGGATTCATTATAGGGACTCTGTCTTTCACGAAATCGATTTGCTCAATCGATTGGATTCATCACAGGGGCTTTGTCTTTCACGAAATCGATTTGTCCAATCGATTGGATTCATTACAGGGGCTCTGTCTTTCACGAAATCGATTGCCCCAATCGATTGATGTAAGTTCAGAGTTCAGTTTTCACAAATAACTTTTAGGAAATCGATTGGCCCAATTGATTGGCTCAGTAGAAAATCTTATTTTGAGTTAGATAATTGATTTCTCAATTGATTTATCAAGGTATTGGCCAGTTATGTATTACGTGATGGATTGAGAACTTTCTTTTGATTTCATTTACTTTTGGCAAGCATTATATGAACTTTTAGCATATGGAAAATCCTTTTAAGGTGCATGCTTAGTTAGAGGATATTTTGTGCATTTAAAAGCTTAAATGTTATGTGTTAACTGTTAATTTCGGTTGGTGACCCTTTACAACTATTGTGGAAATCTGGGCTTTGCCCTCAGATGAGAGCTAGGACAATCCTACCGGGTCGTACCCTGCTGATGGGGATGTAGATGGGAGTGCCTGACTGGAGCTATGTTAGGAGGATCTCACGGGGCGCGTTGAGATTACTCAGTGCGTATAGTTTTTGTTGTGTATAGAATGATCAGATTAGGTTGTCATTCAGGAAGCATATGTCTTTCTTTTGGGTTACTTTATTTTAAATTGGAAGAATGTACATGTACTAATATTGACACCATGACATGCTTTGGATTTATATTTCAAAAAACTTTTCCGCTGCTTGTAAATTTTAAGGACTTAAATATGTATCAAAAGGTTTTTCCTTTTGTATTTGCTCTGTTTTATTTAATTTCTTTCCAAAAAAAAAATACACCCTCGCTTTGAAATTCAGTGTGTTACAGACAGTGTGGTTGATAATGAAAATGTCAAAAAAGTAGTAGAACTTTGTGTAAGTATATTATCACTTGAAAATTGTATTTATCACTTGAATACTTTTTAATATTGTATTTTAAAAATGCTATTGAACTTTTCTTTTTAATGTTACATGTATTTTAGGAGGGCAACAAGGATACTTGCAGGGACATTCTTCGTAAGGTGTTTAATGTCCCTGAGTATTCCGATCGGGTTAGGGGGAAAGGATTTGGCATAACTCCCAAAAGCTTTTTTTCTCAAGAGAATCGCCAAAAACCTTCCAACGAGGAAGTATTAGAGAAGCTCATAATACTTACAGAGCAAGTGGCACAATTGGTGAATACGAACAAAGACAAGCAACTCCCGGATCAGCTCCAACATGAAATACAAATGGAGAGTGAATCCGCGAGTTGCAACGTCGGTCTGAAAAGTATTCCCGAGGTAATTAATTATTTACTTGCTTATGTAATTATTTATGCATTAAACAAACTTATATATTAATCGTACTTATGTTTTAACTATAGATTTAGGGTGTCACTTCATGTGTCCTGTACTTGTCCTCGCCTACTCATTGGAAGGTGGGAAAAGGAAAATTGTACAATACTTGCACAATACTCCGATCCCTGCGAGCCATGTCAAAGTATCGCATGTTGTTGCTTTCGAACCAACTACATTGTTGCCGATATCGGACAACGACGGAGATATGCAGTTATTGGGCGACGCTATTGGTAGTTACGTGGCATGGCCCACAAACCTTGTTGACCTCGATAAAAAGATTCCCAGAAACGAATCAGTTACATCTCCCGAAAATGCTTGTCACATTTATTGCATAAGTTTTTGTCAATTTTTTCAGATTCAATAAACTAACAATTAAGCTCATTTTTGTAGGTCTAAATAAATAAACCACCCGCACAGACAAAAAAAGGCAGCAAACCTCAAAAATTAGAGGTTAATAGAGCTGCCAAATCACAAAGGCCGGAGGGTAATAAAGCTGCCAAACTTGCAGCAAGAAAAAAACTGGATCGGGGAAAATCGATCGCTGCTGCTGCTGCTCCTAAAATAAGTGAGCCATGCCTTGGTAAATACGGGGCGTGTCTTGACATCACTGTAAAAAGGAACATGGGCAGCAGCGACGATTTGCGCATCGTACCCATGAATAAAGATATATTCGGAGATGAGTATGATGAATTTCTCGAAAAGGAGCACATATACGAACTTCTCGAACATAAGGAGCTCAGTGCTACTGTAATGAGCTTGTACAAAAGGTAAAAAAATACTTTTAATTGCATTTATTGGTAATTAATTAAATGTATTGGTAATTAATCTAGTTTAAAATTTTCATTGAAGGTTTTTGTATGAGAACGTCGTGTGCACGAGGAAAGTGTCAAATATATACTCATTCTTGTCTCCTCATAAGATGTGGATGTGCAAACTCGATCCAGACAATGTAAAGAAATACATTGTAGATATGTTTTTAGGAAATATAGAAAATGATAAATTGTTCTTCGAACCATATAATTTAGGGTACGTAATTTTATCTTTTTTAATTGATGAGAATTTAATTTATTAGTTGTGTATAAACAAAATTGCTTAACTAATTTTTTGTTGTTGTAGGGCACATTGGGTGCTATTTGCAATCAATGCGGTATCTGAAGTTATATACTATTTGGATCCCGTGCATGACAATTACAACAATCATTCAGAAATAAAGACTATGTTCGACACGTAAGTAATATTCATTTATTTCTTACATATATATATAAATAATGTGTTTGTTCATGCTATAATAATCATATTTATTCATTCGATAGTGCCTTAAAAGTTTTTCGAGCTCAAAGAGGTGCTACAGTGTCGAAGCAAAAGTCTAATAACATTACATGGATCCCAATAAAGGGCCCTCGTCAAACAAACAACATCGATTGTGGGTACTACGTATTGAGATTCATGAAGGAGATTGTTGACAAGAATAAATCTATTATCCCAGAAACGGTACGGTATTTTCATTATATGATTTTCATATATAAATTATCTATATATTTGATACTAACTTAATATAATATGTTCAATTTTTATATTGCAGTACTTTGACAATTCCAGTCCATCATATTCTGAGGAAGATCTAATGGAATTAAAGGAAGACTGGTGTCAGTATGTGCTTGAAATGAAAATTATTTGATTTTCTGGGAAATAGCATGTTGTTGGGCAAGGGATCTGAATATTATATGGTACCTTGTGCATATTCTGTATATTCTATTAGTTATTATATGTATATGATCATAGGACAATATAAGAACACGCATATGAATATGTAATTAATTAGGTTGTAAATTAGGTTATATATATGTATCTGAATGTAGTTAATTAGGTTGTAAATTACAGTGTTACAGGGTTATATATATGTATCTGATTGTGTGAATTGCATATTGTAAATTACAGTGTTACATGGTTATATATATGTATCTGGTTGTGTTGTGTTGTGTGAACTAATTCTGGTTGTGTTGTGTGAAATGACTCAAAATAATTTTGGATAAAAAGATAAAAGACAACGCTTTCTAAAAAAATGCCATAAAAAGCTAAAAAGCGCTTTAAAAAAAACACATTTTAAAAAAGCGCTGTAAAAGGCACACCAAATATATGAATTATGGGTCAATCGATTTGCAAACCGATTACTAAAATGAATTTCGGGTCTGCTTTTTACAGCGCTTTTTAAAAAAAGTGTTGTAAAAGGCACACAAAATATACAAATTATGGGTCAATCAATTGGCAAACCGATTACTAAAATGAATTTTGGGTATGCTTTTTACAGCGCTTTTTAAAAAAAAAATGTTGTAAAAGGCACCCCAAATATATGAATTATGCTTCAATCGATTTGAAAACCGATTACTAAAATGAATTATTGGTCAATCGATTGGCAAACCCAGTATATGCATTTTACAGCGCTTTTTAAAGCACTGTAAAAGGTGCATAACAAACGTGCGTTATATTTACATAATTTATAGCGCTTTTTTAAAAGCGCTGTTGTATCTTTTACAGCGCTCGATTCCACAACGCTTTTTTTTTGTGTGAAAAAGCGCTGTAAATGGATTTAAAAAGCGCTGTAAAATCCTAATTTTGGCGTAGTAATTTAATTAATTCATTACATCGCTGCTACCAAGATTTGTCTAATCATAGTAAGAGTTTAAAACATAGAAAGAAACTATATATTGCTCACCTTGATTTCCAAAGAAAATTTCCTTGATTCAATTACAGATGTATCAACTTTAATTATGCAAATATGTGAGTAACTAAATATAACAAGTATCAGTTTGTACAACCATTATTTCTTTGACTGTGACACAATCTATACATTGAATATATTTTTTACTAAATTAATTTTACTTTACATTATTTGATATAAAATATAAGCAAATGTTATTAATTGTTTTATTCGTAATTTTTAAGTTATAACCTATGATTTTTCATTAAAGCTTAGACTAATGATTCTTATTGAACACTAACTACTATGTTTTGTTGAAAATCATGCACATTTGAACAATACATTTTGGTTTGATGTTTCAGTGGTCTTCTGGTTTTTCTAATAACATATTTGTATATTGATTTTAATAGGAAAATATAGCTGTGATATTTATCAAGAAAGACAAGAACAACTCAGGAATCATTCTAGGCTATATATATTCATCACTCGACTAACTAAAGTATTTCCAACATGCTCTTAATCCAATATTTCATATATTATATTATTATATATTATTATTATATAATTACCATAAATATGAATAAAAAATTATTAATAACCATGAACAATAAATCATCTTATTTTTGGACTTATGACAACAATTAAGTAAAAAAAATAATTTTCAACACTTAGAAAAAAAATCATTTTTAATCCACATGAATAATAATACTTGTCCAATGCAATAACAATAGATAGAGACATGTTTACTATTATGCAACAAAGTATAAAATAAATATTCTTTTAAGTGTAAGAGGCAAAATGAATGTTTAGTTACTGTTAATTGCTTAAATGTAATATTTCAACAATAGAACTCATGGGCATCTATTATTCGATTAAAAGTAAGACTACCTCATTATAAGGTTGAATTAACAATGCTACTTTAGAAGAGAGAGGTCAGAATTGAAACTAAGCAAAACTTGACTCTAAGCTTAATTCGACAGGTATGAAACAATGCTACTTTTAGAAGAGAGAGGAATTAATCTGCACAAGCATCGGAATAGTGCTACCTTTATATGTGCTTGAATTAATCTGCACAAGCATCTAAACCTGAACTTAAACTTGGACTTAAAAGAATTAATTTGATAGGTCATTGCATGGTATTAATAAAAACATGCAAGTCTGGTGCAGTGAATATCAGTGTACCTAATGCAAAAAGAAAAAACATGTAACTTGGACTTAAACAAAACAACATATATATATAATCCATGCACAATGAATGTCCAATGTTACTATTTTGGCTTCTAACAGTATTCTGCCTAATTCCATTGGTATGTCCTCAAACAATGAAAAATCACATGTTTCATTGTATGAAGACAATTTAAACAAAATAGGAACACAATTCTTATTATCTGTGGCCGAAGGATTGTTTAACCCGCATGAGAGAAAAGCCGTTGAAGAGAATAATGAGATGGAGTTTTATGCTGTCCTCAATAAAAATTTAAGTAGAGAAGTTGATGATGTGAATCAAAGACTTGAGATAGATTTAAGCAAAGGGTACAATTCCTACATCTTTGATAAGTGGACTTCAATCATACAACCTCAAGAGCTTAATAGCTTAGCCGTCACATGATATACATAACTTAGGTGCATGGATAGATATGCTTATTTGTGTGCATATATAGAACCTGCAGAGCTTATGTGATAAATGGAAGGTGAATTATATATGTAAATAAGGAAGAATAGGGTATTATTCTACAAGTAGTTGGTTTTATACATGTTGATAGCGTTTCAGCAAGTGTGGAATTCAAAGATTGTGTTTTACTATTGAGTTATATTTAATTACTAAAATTGAACAAAAAATTCTCAAATTAATTGAAATAATATTTAAAATTAACAATAGTAATATAATTGATCCTTTATAATAAGAAAAATGTCAGGGATGAGTTTCACTTCGAATCCAACCTTGGTGTCTAATTTGATCTTAGTTACTAAATTCCTTTATTAAATTATTACCGAATTCTCTTTATTATTTTTGCCTTAATTTCTACGTGACATAACCGTTAATTCCAAAGTAACCCATAATTACTTAGTGGATTTAAGATTAGAATTAATCATTACCGTACAAGAATTCTCTTGTTAAATTATTGCTTTTCCAACTAATTTAATTGGTTTCATGACCTGCACCTATTCCTAGTCTACAAATTCATGAATTTCTCATCTCAAACATTGGTAAAGTCCACTTCAATTTCAAAATACGAATTGTAGAACATTTTAATGTTGATCAAGAAAAAAAAGCATTAAGCACAAAGATAAGCAAAACAATTCAATAAACTCATTCATTAACAAGAAATCAAATCAGAAAAATAAGGGTTTCATCTTGTTACACTTATCACTAACAAATAGGGTTTAGTTACTCATGGCAGAGATAGAAAAATATATAGATTAGAGAAGAATTACAAAAAAGATTCACGAATGATTCTTGATAAAATTTCACAAATGGTGTTAGAAACAACTGTCTTTGAATTTTTCTGCTAGGACACAAGTCTCCCAACTTCCTAATAGTAAAAAAGATCCCTAAAGAGTGAAAAAAAACGTGTTTTTTAACATTCCGCCGTGTTCCATGCGCCCCAGGCGTGGAATTTGCGCTTCAAGCGCGACTCAGCAGATTCAAAAGGGGGAAATGCGCCTCGGGCGTTGCTGTTGCGCTTTAGGCGCACAACTTCTTTTATTTGACGTTGGCTGCCTTTTGCGCTTCTTTTGAGTCTGAGATTATGGTGTCTTCATGAAAGTTGTAGCTATGGATCTTATCTTTCATTTTCCTTTGGTTTGAGTCCAATTGAACATCTAAAACTCCTGATATGATCGAAATATTCCACATAGATCATGTTGATTTCTCACCAAAATTCAGCACTGCATTAAAACAAATAAACAACACAAAACTACGAAAAATCTCTACTTAATCAAGGAATTAAGAATATCAACATTTCATTAAATCAAATATCTTTAATCAACAAAATATATCAAATAACTCTTCTAATTAACTAATGATTAAAGATAGATAAGACTCAAAACAAATGCATATGATGAAGAGTCATCACAACCCCAAACATAATATGTTGCTTGTTTCCAAGCAACAATTAACTTCAGATCTGCTACAATTAAAATCAAACTTAAACTCAATTTCTCAAATCAAATCAAACTCAATTCTAGAAGTTCCAGTTACTACAAAACATTCATCATGTTTCATGCTTGCTTGTAAAAAAACACACAATTTGTATACTTTAGCATTTATTCGTCAAGTTCAACTCTCTCTTCACACGAACTCAACTAAATTTCTCTCAAGTGTTTAGAAAAGGTTATGAATTTATCACTCAAATCCTAGAACATGCATCAAGCTATCGTAGGCTTGAAAAAATTTTAGATAGCAATCACAATACAACAAACACATACACTTTTGGAGGACTTTCTGGTTGTAATGGGGCTTAGGTATGGATAGGAAATTTTGGGATAGTAGGCTTTACTACTAGAAGTTAGTCATACATTTTTAACTTATTATACCACTTTTTATTTTTCTTCACCTTTTTATTGTGGAGATTCTTAAACATTGACAAAAGAACCAAGAAGATATTGTGGAGATTCTCAAAGTACACAAACTGATTATGTTTTTCTTCTTTTTTTTTTATTTTTTTTCTTCTTGTTTTTTTTTTTTGAGAATCACCACCCTAAACTTAAAAGGTTGATATCGCATGAGGAATCCTAAATTTAGAACCTTATCAAGACCATAATTTTTTTTCTACATAAATCCTTGTAAGGTGATTTCAATAAAGTCGGGTCTTTGGCCTATAATGTGGCAAGTAACTGAAATAAAAGGGCATGACTCAAAGGAGCTAGCAAAAGATAAAATTTTCATAGGCTAGTTAGAAAGGCTCAAACGACCAAATAAAATTGCCTCAGTGTATGCATAAATTCCAAGTGATGCAATTCAGAAACAGTGCAAGTTCTGAAGGGATAACACTTGTCTGAATAGTCACACATCAAAGAATTAAAGTATTTAGGGATAAAAGCTCACATCTAGGATATCAAGAAAAAGTATGAACTATGTAAATGATGCCAAACATGCCACTATAAAATTCATTTAGTTTTTTTTATAACAATGCATGGATTAGTGAAACTTATCGAATTGAGCATTGATATGAGCAAAGAAATAGAGTTTAAATTTCAAAATCTGAAATAAATAGTTTAAGACTAGCTTCAAGTTGTTAAAAATTCATCATCATAGTGCACGTTTACACACAATTAAAAAGAAACAAATTCAAATAAAAAAAATAAGATTGCAAAATTAAAAGTTACCTATACCTGTGGATTGTCTTCCACGAAGCGCTTCTTTAAAGACATTATCTTGACGCCACAACCATTGTCAAGTGTATTATTTGACACAAAAAACACATCATCTTACTCACAAAGGGGTACATATTTCATGTGAGCACTTGTAGAAAATTGAGTTTTTAATTCAGCATATTTAAGTCGTTTACATGCCACAAGACTTAAAAAATGAGGCAGAAGTATATTTAAGTCGGTTGCCCATATAAACGAGTTAACAAAATGAGGCGGTGACAATTTTGTAAATATTTAAAACTTATTTAATGCGGTTATATTAATAACCGACTTAAGGATAAAACACTTGTCTAATGCAGTTATATTGATAACCGACTTAAGGATAAAACAATATTGATAAACGACTTAAGGATAAAACGTCATTTAATAAAATGAGGCGGTGATAATTTTGTAAATATTTATGCCATTTAATAAAATGAGGTGGTGACAATTTTGTAAATATTTAAAACTTGATTAATACGGTTATATTGATAACCGACTTAAGGCAGGTTAAAAAATAAAAGATGTCGTGTATTTAGCGTTTTATCTTCCCGCACCCATAACATCTGCGCTCTAAACCTCTTTTTTCTATTCCTAACCTCTATATCGTGAAGCACTTAAAATTTGGATTCGACTTTACAACCGTTGTCGTTTTATCTTCATCAATTCATTAAGACAGGTTTGATTCTCAAGCTAAATTACATATTTTACATATTTCATTTTTTAGAAATTTCATTTTTTAGAATTTGTGTATGAACATAATAGGGAGCAAAACAATAGTATTTTATATAGAAAGCATATAGATAATAAGGTGTAAACTTATAAATGTAGTATTTTATTTTGGGTATTAAAGACATTAGACATGAATATTTTTAGGGTGAGTTTGTTTTAGAATGGAGGGATTGCAACCTATATGTACACGTTGTTACGGCACACACTCTCTTTTGTTTAATCTAAATTAATTAAGTTTGCCCTTTTATTTTTTGGCTGAAAAACACTCTTTAACAAAACAATTAAAAAAATATACAATAACAATAAGATTCTACGTAGAAAGGCATATAAGGTACTCTTTAACAAAACAACTAAAAAATATACAATAACAATAGCATTTTATGTATAAAGCCAGATAAGGTAGTCTTTAACAAAACAACTAAAAAATATACAATAACAATAGCATTTTATGTATAAAGCCAGATAAGGTACTATTCAACAAAATAATTAAAAAATATACCATAACAATAAAATTTTAGATAGAAAGGCAGATAAGGTGTAAGCTTTACAAATGTAGTATGTTATCTATTAAATCTTAAAGTAATAGCTCTTATCATTGATGCATAGGAAAATTAATTAATTTTAAAATACGTAAAAGAAATTCATTAAACTAATACACTTGAAAATGTATCATATTTGAACTATTTCAAATAGAAGTGTCCCGTTTAAAATATTTCAATTATTTTGTATTGTAAATTAATTGGAAGTTTCCCATTTAAAATATTTCAATTATTTTGTGGTTGTAAATTTCATAGGTACTTAGATATTCACAAAATTATAACAAAGAAAAAAAAATAATATACTATTAGATTATTCTTAGCTATTATGAACACGACACTTTAGGACAATAAATTAAAAGTAAATTATACATTTCCTGATTAATAATTTTTTTTTTAATTTTAATCTTTTACCCTAATCTTTACGGTTATTTATTTTTAACAGAAGTAGTTATGGTTCGTAGTTGGATGAATGTTAATCGTTTAAGTGATGTGTATCAGAAAGGTGTGGAAGAATTTTTAGAATATGCTTTAAAAAACCTTCCCAAAAATGGAGGAAAGTTTTATTGTCCTTGTGTTAAATGTTTAAATGGAAATTGGTTACAGTTTAAAGAAATAAGAAATCATCTTATTTGTTATGGAATATGCCAAACTTATACAAAATGGATATGGCATGGTGATTCGTTAAACATGACAAATGTATAAGAAAGAGAAGAAGATCGTGAAGATATGGACAATCAACTTGAGGACATGATTCTTGATATTGGACAAGTGTCTTTTCAGCGTGCACATGTTTTTGATAGTTTGTACAACGACAAAGAAGAGGCTTTGTATCCGGGATGCACTAACTTCACACCGTTGTTTGCGGTGCTGAGATTGTTCAACTTGAAAGTAAGAAATGGATGGACAGACAAAAGCTTCACAAAACTGCTTGAGTTGTTGAAAGAAATGCTTCCTCAAGATAACACATTGCCAAAACGTTATTATGATGCAAAGAAGATATTGTGTCCAATGAGTATGGAGTATAAGAAAATACATGCATGCCCTAATGATTGCATACTATACCGAAATGAGTTTGAAGAGTTGAACCAATGTCCCGTGTGTGGGTTATCACGCTATAAAGTGAAGGATGGTGATTCCAATTGTGATGAAAGCACAACAGGTCCTCTTGCAAAGGTGTTATGGTATCTTCCAATAATTCCAAGGTTCAAACGATTATTCATTAATGTCAATGATGCAAAGAATATTAGATGGCATGCTAATGAGAGACAACGTGATGGACAACTTTGTCATCCAGCTGATTCATTACAATGGAAGAAAGTTGATGAATTGTATCCTGAATTCGGGAATGAGCCAAGAAATCTTAGACTTGGACTTGCCACAGATGGAATGAACCCATATGGTAACTTAAGAAGTTACCAAAGTTCATGGCCCGTTCTCTTAATTATCTACAATCTACCTCCTTCAATTTGCATGAACCGCAAATACATTATGTTATCTTTGATGATTTCGGGTCCAAGGCAACCTGGAAATGACATAGATGTTTATCTAAGTCCATTGATTGAAGACTTGAGAATTCTTTGGGACGAAGGAGTTGAAGTGTTTGATGCTAATTCTTGTGATTATTTTAAAATGCATGCAATGTTATTTTGCACCATCAATGATTTTCTTGCGTATGGAAACTTGAGTGGTTATAGTGTTAGGGGACATAAAGCGTGTCTTATATATGAAGAAGACACATGCTACCTCCAATTAAAACATGGAAGGAAGACTGTTTACATTGGACATCAGAGATTTCTTAAACCTAATCACCCATTTCGTAGGTTGAGAAAAGCGTTTAATGGAGATCAGGAGAATCGAATTGCTCGAAAAGCATTAATTGGAGAGCAAATTTATCAAAGGTTGAAGGATGTCAATGTTAAATTTGGAAAAAATAAAAAACAATCCATTGAGAAAAATGTATGGAAGAAGAAGTCTGTGTTCTTTAATCTTCCTTATTGGTCCAGTCTAGATGTTAGACATTGTATTGATGAGATGCAAGTGGACAAAAATGTCTGTGATAGTGTAATTGGAACACTTCTCAACATTTCAGGAAAAATAAAGGATGGATTGAATGCTCATTTAGATATGGTTGAGATAGGTATATGGCAAGAATTAGCTCCACAACCATCAGGTAAGCGAATGTATTTGCCTTCGGCTTGCCATACCTTATCAAAATATGAGAGAATACTTTTTTGTGAGACTCTAAGGGGCATAAAAGTGCCAACGGGATATTCTTCAAATGTAAAGAGTTGTATCTCAATGAAAGATCTAAAATTAGTTGGTTTAAAGTCTCATGATTGCCATGTATTAATGCTACAACTACTACCAGTGGCTATTCGTGGAATATTGCCTAAAATAGTGAGAGATATTTTAACTAGGTTGTGCTTATTCTTCAATGCCATACGTAGCAAAGTCATTGATCCTAAAAATTAGATGAGTTGGAAAATGAAGCTGTTATTATTTTGTGCCAACTGGAGATGTATTTTCCTCCTTCCTTTTATGATATTATAGTTCACTTAATTGTTCATATAGTGAGAGAAATTAGATTATGTTGTCCTGTTTATTTAAGGTGGATGTATCTAATTGAGCGATGCATGAAGATCTTAAAAGGGTGTGTGAAGAATCCAAATTGTCATGAAGCATCTATTGTTCAAAGGTACATCGCAGAAGAAGCTATTGAGTTTTGTTCAAACTATATGTCAAAAGCGGATACTATAGGAGTTCCTAAGTCTCGTCATGAGGATAGTTGCACAGGTAAGGGCATACGAGGTTTAAAACTTAAGAGCATGGGGCGTGAGGAATTACTTCAAGAACATTTGTATATATTGAATAATACTGAGGAGGTTCAACCTTACCTTTCTGCTCACAAAAATATTGTCAAGGAAAAAAATTCTCGGATGAATGAAAAATGATTGTTGAATGAGCATAACAAGACTTTCTTAAAGTGGTTTAAAGAAACCATTTCAACCGATAATACATGTTCTGTTACATTAAAATGGCTAGCAGATGGGCCTAATTTTGATGTCATAACTTGGACCGGCTACGATATAAATAATTTTACCTTTTATACAAAGGCTCAAGATGACAAAAGTATAGTGCAAAATAGTGGAGTTATGGTTGTTGCTGAGTCAATGCACTTTTCAAGATCAAAAGATAACAATCCTATCGTGGCATCAATATCTTACTTTGGAATCATTGAAGAGATTTTGGATGTCAATTTTATTAAGTTTAAAGTTCCAATTTTTAAATGTAAATGGATTGACATAAACAATGGGGTTAAAATTGATGAATTTGGTTTTACATTGGTAGACCTTGAAAAAGTAGCTTATAAGGATGCGCCATTTATTATGGAATCTTAAGCAAGACAAGTGTTTTATGTTAGTGACCCTTCTAACAAAAAGTGGTCGGTGGTTCTCCAAGGTAAAAATATGTATGGACATGATGAAAGTCTAAGTTCACTACCAGATATTTATGAGACTCCTTTCTCACAACAAATACCTAGTTTCATTGTGGAAAATATAGAGGACGATGTGTATGCCACTCATGATGATCATCAAGAAGGGATATGGGAGAATATTCAAACCTGACAATTTTAGGAAATAAAGCGGTACAATATCATAGTTTTGTATAAACTTTGCTTTGTGTATAATTTTTTACTTGCAATAGTGTCATCCTTATATGATAATTTATCTATAACGTCATGTTATTTATTCATTATTTTAAATTTTGAATTGTTACTGACCATAATTATATATTTTTTAAACAAAGACACATGGGTGATCCCTCAGCTTCTTCACAAAAAGGATCTGATTCTAACTTTACCCAAAAAAAGAGTAGACGCGATACACGGAAGACAAAGTTGTTCCATAAATGTAAGGATGCTGATAAGTTATCAATTGATTTTGATCAATCAACTGGACTACCTATAGGTGATAACAGGAAAGCTTTCATTGGTCATGTGGCTTCCCTTGCTCAAGACAAAGTCAGTATTTTAACCAATGAATGGGATGAAGTACATGAAGACGTAAAGAAAAAAATTTGGGCAACAATCGATGTAATTTTAGTTATCTTTGTTATTATTATACTTAATTATAGTATTGTTGTACACTAACTATTATATTTGTTGTGTAATGTAGGAAAAATGGAATATTCCTAATAATGAATTTATTAAAAAGAAATGTTTTCAATATATGGGAGAGCGTTGGAGGGCATTTAAAACTACATTAACAAGGAGATACTTAAATAATGGGGACCTGAGTCATAAATCTCCTGTTGATGTATATCCTTTTATTGATGATGAAATATGGCAAACCTTCATTAAGACGAGAAAGGATCTTTCCTTTCAGGTTAGTTGTATATATGATTTGATTGTTCTTTCTAATATTTTAGTATTATATTTAATTGGTTTGTTATTTACAATAGGAGAAAAGAAAGAAGGCACAAATGATTCAATCTTTTAATAAGTACCCCCACAAATTGTCTCGTAGGGGATATGCATTGCTAGAGAAGAAAATGATTCAAAAGAAATTAAAAGAAAGACAAAAATCAGCTGGAGATTCAGAAGTTTCACCTCCATCTCCACCATCACACCATGAGATGTGGAAGAGAGTTCGACAAACACCATCAGGAGAGTACACATCAGAAGGAACACGTCTTATTGTTGAAAAAATTGTAAGTAAATATGTCATTCTAATTTCTTAAATACATATTTATGTATAGCATGTCTAATATATATATATATATATATATATATAAATATTTTAAATTGTATGTTTTAGGATTCTCTTGTGGAAGAAACATCTCAAGGAAACTTCCATCCAAAAGGACGTCAAGATATTTTGACGGAAGCTATTGGGCGACCAAAACACCCTGGTTGTGTTCGGGAAGTTGGTAGAGGTGTGGGGTTTCGCCAATACTTTGGATCACATCCTCGTCCATCCTCTACTCCACCTATTATGAGTAGCGACCAAATAGAGATCATAAAATAAGAGCTTACTATGGTGATTAGAGAGCAAGTGATGCAAGATATATCATTTATGGCTTTCTCTAAACAAAACAATAATTTCCCTATTGGCTCTCCAAATACCATTTTACATGCAAGCACAAAAGGTAGTTGTTCTGGTGTGTCACCTATACTAGATGAAGAGGACAATATCCCAGAACATTGTGAATTATATATTGATAGACATACTCATATTGTGGCATATGCTGATGTGTACAAGTTAGGACCCACTATACACAATCAACTTCTAAATAATGATATGGTGAGGGTTGTGGTTACGAAGGTGCTAGATCCAAATGCTCAAGTACCTATGCCCACTGATGAGGTGTCAACAGTTGGTCAACCCCCCAACAATTTTATTCGATGGCCAAAAAGACTTTTGCAACCTGTTTCTAATAAGGTATTCATTACACATAATTTTTTTATGTACTTAAGTACTTGAGTCCTTTTAATTATGTTGGCTAATCTGATATTTTAATGGTTTTGGTTGCTGAGGTATTAAAGAAAGATGATATTCCACTAAAAAGACAAAACTTTCAACTAAATTCTATTGAACAATTGATGATAATGACAATAAAAATGTCAAAGCCTTTAGAATTTAAGTTGGAACATGGTGGAACTAGTTTTTTTTCCTTCCATTGAAAGATGTTATAGAGTTGTGTTTGAGTAAAGAAGAGATATACATCACTAGTTCACAAGTTTGGCTAACGTAAGTGTTTAATTTGTAAATTTGTAAATTTTGCCAAATTATGAATTTCATTTATAATGAAAATTAAGTTTCATATCTTAGGTATCTACGTTGTCATTGTATTGACTTAGGAAATAGTGAAGTGTATGGATTTATTGATCCATATTTTATCCAAAGTGAAAATGATTCAACTAATGCCTAAGTCCACATTCAAAAGAAGATGTACGAGGAAAAAAGAACTTGTTATCTAGCACCTTATCTCATAAAGTAAATATTTTCTATTATAGTCATCATTTATAATAGAGAAAATTGAATATAACATATATTTAATTGTGTATTATAGTCGTCATTGGCAATTGCTTATTATCAATCCTAAGGAGCGCAATATAGTCTTTATATGTTCATTTGGAAGGAAGCCAAATAAAAAAATATGTCACATTGTTGATTTGCAAGTATTTAATTTATTTATATTGTTCATAAGTATTGTAATATGTTTTATAACACAATTTCAATAATTATTTTTATTTTGTAGAGCTTTCGAAAGTTATTATAAGTTGCTAGGTTTAAGAGTTAAACCGAAGATAACATGGAGTTTTCCTATAGTAAGTTGTTTAAAAATAAATAACTTCATTTATAATATTATAAAAATTTTATTCATTTAACATTTTTTTTGTGATTTCAATTTTAGAGTCAAAGACAAGCTTTAAATTATGAGTGTGGCTATTATGTCATGTTGCATATGTTGAACATTGCAACAGCTAGTATTGTTAATTCATGGATGCAAGTAGGTAAATTTCTTAAACGTTGTTATAGATTGTGTTTTTGTATGTTCGTATGATAAAAGATTATATGTTTTTATTGATTGAGTTTTTTTTTCTCCAGATATTTGACGACTCGAGATCATTTCATCCAGATCAAATTAAAGAAGTTCAAGAAAACTGTGTGGATTTTATTTTGGAATTAATTGAAGAAAATGATGGTGCTTGAATATATATCTATTGAATATTGCTAAATGTGATTTTGTAATTTTATTAATTGACATCTAAATCATTTTTCGTCTTGCCAAGAGTAATAAAAAAGGATAGATATTCTTTGTACTCTATATTTTGTATGAACTTCTATTATGATATATTTTGGCTATTATATGGCTATATAAAATTGTCGTTAAAAGCACAAAAGTTTAATTTGAAATTTAATATGAAATATTGTATTTATGTATGTATGGAATAGGAACACAAAAAAAATGATAAAATTATTATTAAAAAAATATATTTTAACTCTATCTATTAAGTCTGTTGATCAAAAGAACCGACTTAAAAATATGATTTGTTTAACTGAATTTATGATGTTTAAGTCGGTTAAGTTGAACCGACTTAAAAGGACGAAGCTCTGATAAGTCGGTTAACATGTACATTTTAAGTCAGTTTCGTGTTCGAGTTAACAACAAACGACTTAATAAACACGAATGTTTAAGTCGGTTAACTTGAACCGACTTAAAAGGACGAAGCTCAGTTAAGTCGATTCATAAAACGACTTAAAAAATAACGTATTTATTAAGTCGTTTGATATTAACTCAGACACAGAACTGACTTAAAATGTACATTTTAACCGACTTAAAAAGGTAAAATTCTACTAGTGGAGGTAGCAATTGCTTGAGTTCAACCAGTGGCGTCTCTTTCTTTTTCTCTACATATTCGTCTTCATTCCCTTTCAACTCCTCTCATGAAGTATGAAAGCGAGGGAAATGGGATGGTGATGCTTCTAATATGAATAAAACATTTTTTACTCTTGGATCTTCACTATCTTTAATAACATCTTGAGATAGGCATAACACTTTTTCTAACGACAAAATGGTTCCTTGATGTTCAACTTCTTCATCGACTATTAAATTGAAAATCTCAATTCGGTTGCACCATTCTTTTTCATTTGAATGCTCTATGGCTTTTAGAATATTGAATGTTGTTGTTTCCTCATTTACCTCAAAGGTTAAAGTGTCATCTACCACATCAATCGTAGGTCCCCAAGTTGCTAAGAATAGTCCCCCCAAGATCAAGGGAATATCATTGTCTTCCTCCATGTCTGATACCACAAAATCTACTGGAAAAATGAACTTATCGACTTTGACCAATACATCTTCCACCACCCCATATGGGTGTTTCATTGAATGATCTGTAAACTGTAACATCAATTGTGTGTCTTTGACTCTTCCAATGCCTAATCTTTTGTGTATGGAAATGGGCATAAGACTCATAGTAGCCCTAAGATCACATAGGGCTTGCCTAAAATGTATATCCCCAATAGTGCTATGAATAAAGAAACTTCTAGGATCTTTGAGCTTAGGTGGCAGTTTCCTCTATAAAATAGCACTACACTCTTCAGTAAGCATCACTGTTTCATAGTACCAATTTTTTTTCTTTTATAGGATCCTCAGAATTGTGTCACTAGGAAAATGTATAGGTGCTCTTTGTGCCATTTATTGAGCAGGTTGACCTAGTTGGGTCTCCAGATTCTTTATCGTTGCAGCGTGATTTTTCTGGATGGATCTTGACTCTTCAATGAAAGAACTTGTGCTTGTTACTAACTTCTCAATAGCACTCTCCAAAGTAGTTTTTCGAGGTGGGGCTTGATTTGCTTGAGTTCCTTGTTGACCTTGAGATCCACCTTGTTGATCTCTCCAAGAATTTGTTTGGATGATCCACCATGTTGCTTGAGCTCCTTGTTGGCGTCGAGATCCACCCTGTAATGAATAGTTCTAGTTACGGAGTCATTGTGATAATTTGAAAGAGATTGGTATCTATTGTTGATAAATCAAAAAACAGAACCCTAAAATTTAAGTTATTGATAAATGAAAAACCATAACCCTAAACAAAAAACATAAACCTAAATAGAACCCCAAATGTTGAAACATATCCCTATAAATCAAGAACAACAACGATAACTAGCAAGGTACCGAATGTTGAAATAGAAACTAACAGATTGATACTTATGATGAGGATGATTGAGATGTGATGGAGAAGTCGTGTTGAAAGAGAATCTAACACCACAATACTTGTGATGGCGATGGTCGCACAAAGAAGGGTTCACAAGGGGACCGTGAGATACGAGTTACGGGTTTCGCTTGGATGTGTTTCATCAGGAGAGGAGGGTTCTCACAGAGATGAGAGTTTTGTAGAGAGTGTGAACAACACAGTGAAGAAACCAATTGCAGTGAGGAGGGTTTGCAGTGAACAATGCATGGTTTCTCACTTTTATATGCATATACTTAAAACACTATAAAGACACTATGTCAATGCTTTTTCAAAAAAGTGTTTTAAAAGATCTGACTTATGACAACCCTTTTGTAAAAAACGCTATAAAATATCTTACAAAAGCGCCATGTGACCCTATAAAAACGCTTTTTTAAAGACTTTGATTATTATATATTGGTACAAAATAAAAAAAATATTTAATATATAAATATTTATAAATATGTGATATAATAACATATTTATTTGATAAATAAGTAACTTATAAATAAATATTTATTTTTTAATTAGTGATATAATAACATATTTATTTGATATATATATTGATAATAAATAAATAAAAATATATTTATTTGATTCCATATTTTTTTCAATGTTTATTTATTTATTTGGGATAGGCATAACACTCTTTCGAACTGCATAATAGGTCCTTGATGTTCAACATCTTCATCGACTATTGAATTGAAAATCTCAATTTGGTTGCACCCTTCTTTTTCGTTTGAATGCTCTATGACTTTTAGAATATTGAATGTAACTGTTTCCTCATTTACCTTAAAGGTGAAGGTGTCATCTACCACATCAATCATAGCTCTCCCTGTTGCTAAGAATGGTCTCCCCAAGATCAAGGGAATATCATTGTCTTCCTCCATGTCTAGTACCACTAAATCCACTAGAAAAATGAACTTATCTACTTTGACCAACACATCTTCCACCACTCCATATGGATGTTTCATCGAATGATCCGCAAACTATAACATCAGTTGTGTGTCTTTGACTCTTCCAATGTCTAACCTTTTGTATATGGAAATGGGCATAAGACTCACAATAGTCCCAAGATCACACAGGGATTTCCCAAAATTTCTATCCGCAATAGTGCAATGAATAGAGAAGCTTCCCCAATCTCTGAGCTTAGGTGGATGCTTCATTTGTAGAATAGTACAACACTCTTTGGCAAGCATCATTGTTTCACTACCAATTTTTTTTTCTTTAACAGAATCTTCGGAATTGTGTTACTAGGAAAATTTACAGGCGTTCTTTGTATCGTTTGTTACTAGCTTCTCAATATTACTCTCCCAAGCAGCTTTTCAAGGTGAGGCTTGATTTTCCTAAGCTCCTTGTTGACCTTGAGATCCACCCAGTGGATCATTCTAAGAAAAAATTTCGATGATTTATCCAACCAGGATTGTAAGTGCTAGAGTAGTGACTATTTTGCTTCCCATTGTTACCATAAAGTTCACATCTTCTAGTTCTTCTGTATCATCTTCATCTGATGCTTCACAAACTTCATTTTTATGTGCTCCCCCACAACGTCTTTTATTTTCTTCATATTTATGCCCTTTTGAGTCTGAATGGGGTTTTGGTATCTTCTTCAAAGTTGTAGTTATCGATCTTAGATTTAATTTGCACGTGGTTTGAATCCAATGGAACATCTAAACCTCCATATATGGTCTGAATATGCCATATAGGTCATGTTGATTTCTCACAAAAATTCAGCACTGCACTAAAGCAATGAAACAACGCAAAACTACGAAAAATCTCTATTTAATCAAGGAAATAAGAACATAAACATTTCATTAAATCAAAGAACTAAAGATATATAAGACTAAAAGCAATGAAAAATATGCATATGATGAAGAGTCATCACATGTATTGTGTGATTATTCTTTATTATTATAGGACATGGTAGTAGTGTAAATAGTTGAATGAATAGGTTATTATTTCAGTAGTGTGTATAGGCATATGTAAGATATAGTTTGAAGAATAAAGTGTTGTCATAGTGGAACTGAGTTGTTGATTGTATATATGTATCATACATTGTAAATTGATTTATAAAAATTTAAGTATTCATTGCTTTCTTTCTATTTTATCATGATAACTGATATGAAGTTATTCGTGTGTAAAGAAAAGATGTATGCACATTATCTAATGTACCCCAAAATAAAGAAAACATGGAAACCATAATTGTAATTAATAGAACCCTAAGAATAACAAAACCCAAACAATAACATAATTGTAATGAATAGTTCTAGTTACCGAGTCATTGGGATAATATGATAAACATTGGTATCTATTGTTGATAAATAAAGAAACACAACCCTAAAAATTTAAAGTATCAATAAATCAAAAAACAGAACCCTAAACAAAAAACGTAACGCTAAACAGAACCCCAAATGTTGAAACATATCCCTATAAATCAAGAACACTATCGATAAATAGCAAGGTACCGAATGTTGAAATAGAAACTAACATAGCGATGATTGAGATGTGATGGCGAAGTCGTGTTGAAAGAGAACCTAACACAGCGATACTTGTGACGGTGATGGTCGGACAGGGAAGGGTTCACAAGGAGACCGTGAGATACGAGTTACGGGTTTCGCTTGGAAGGGTTGCATCTGGAGATGAGGGCTCTCATGGAGAGGGGAGTTTGATAGGGAGAGTGAACAACACAATGAAGAAACCAATTGCAGTGAGAAGGGTTTGTAGTGAATAATGCAAGGTTTTTCAGTTTTGCATGCATATAATTAAAATACTATAAAGACCCTCTGACAATGTTTTTTCAAAAAGTGCTTTAAAAGACCCGACTTATGACAACACTTTTTTAAAAAATCATTAAAAGATCTTACAAAATTGTCATGTGACTCTATAATTGCGATTATAGAAAAAGCATTGTAAATATTTTTCCCCTATTTTCGAAGGCTTTGATTATTATATATTGATAAAAAAAATTATTATATAAATATTTATAAATATGTGATATAATGACATATTTATTGGATAAGCGAATAACTTGTAAATAAATATTTATTTTTTAATCAGTGATATAATAACATATTTATTTGATATGTATATTGATAATAAATAAATAAAAACATATTTATTTGAGTCCAATTTTTTTCAATATTTTTTTTATTTGATAATAGACATTAAAAGCATTAAAGGGAATAATTTTTTTATGGAAGGATTGATTTTATAAAATAATCAAAGTATAGTTCTTTAAATTTTGGGGTAGTGTAAATTAATTTTATTTTATTTTTTACTAAAAGAGAATGATATGTTAGATATGATCAATAAATAGCCATGAATGAGATTTATAGTGGAATTTTAGGATAGTCTTAAAACAACCATCCAAACATATTTTTTTTTTAAAAGATCCTGACCCAATGAAAACGCTTTGACAAAAAAATGTTTTAAAAGGCCATATGAAAGCACTATACGACCCAATAAAATCGCTTGTAAAAAAAAAGTTGTAAATATTTTGATCCTATGGCAAAGCTTTTATAAAAACAAAAAACGTTGTCGTATGCTTTGTTATTATATATAACTATCAGTATATATGACAACGCTTTTGAAAAAAACATTGTCTTAACATCCATGTATTTTTAATTTATAATACAACAACGCTTATGTTTAAAAAACGTTGTTAAAGGTGCACTACAATATCTATATTTTGGTGTAGTGTTTTACCTACTAGAAATTTCATCTATAGTGACCGATTTAGAGACCGAATATTTTCAGTCACACTAGTGACTGAATTAGAGACCGTTATTTTAAATTTATGAACTAAATATTTTTCCATCACTAAATCGGTCGCTAATGAAATATAGAGACTGAAATAGCAACTGAATTTTAGCGACCAAAATTTCAGTCGCTAATTATCACTAATAGAAAATTTTCCTTTTACACTAGCGACCGAAATAGAGACTGAAATTTTAAACCTTTAAACTAAATATTATTCCGTCACTAAATTGGTCGCTAACAAAAAGTAGAGATTGAAATAGCAACTAAATTCTATTTTTTAATTACATAATTTAATTTTGTTTATTAATAAAAAAAAAGAAAAATGTGAAATAATTGTTGTAGAATTATTTTTTTTTAGAAAATGTGAAAAATTTAATAACTAATTAAAAAAATAAATAAAAAAACAATATCATGTATTATTATATTTGAATGTTTGTGCTGTCAAACTTTTTTCTTTTTCAATTTACTCACATAAAACCTAAAACCCAAGCTTCGTTAAACTCAAGCTTCGTTAAAAAATAAATAAAACCCAAAACCATCGTTTCTTTCTCAACACCACAACTCAAGCTGATTTACTCCCAGCCTACCACAAAAAAAAATCAATTCTTTTTTTCTTTCTCAACCTACCACAAATCCTAAAACCATCATTTGTTGCTAATCCCCTCTCATTCCATCCTCCGCAACTACGACGTGAAGCCAACCGGATCTCTTAAACTGTTAAACTACAACTGTGGCGTGAACCAAAAGATAAGGAATTTATATTCTAATTTTCTGATTATGCTTCATTATTTGTGTTTTTTTTTCTATGATGTAATCATTTTGAATTTATTTAACTAAAGGGGGTAAAAATATTCTGCATATAAGGTGTTTGATAAAATGCTCTTTTGGTAATTTTAACTAAAATGGGTAATTTGTTATTGAATATAAGGTGTTTGATAAAATGCTCTTTTAGTAATTTTAACTAAAATAGGTAATTTGTTAAACCGCAGTTGACTGATAAACTAAATTAGTAGCTAATATGAAAAACAATATCAGTTAAATAAAAGCAATGGATCAAAAAACAAACCTTAGGCAGTAAAAATAGTCGAACCACACTGCTATACTAGATTTTGAAATCATTAGGCTGTCCTTGAAGCCGCAAGAATGACAGGTGTAACTCAACACTGTATCGTCCCCTGTACAACAATACAAATTTTTATGATTAGACTTTTGATTTTTCTCTTGAAAGGAAGTTAATGGAATCAGAAATATGCAAGACAGTGATAAGAAGCAAAAATTAGTTGAACGAACATGTCTGTCTGTGTATTTAAAAATGTTACCTGGGTGTAAGAATTGCAATACCCTCAAATGTTACAACAGCATCTTCACCTCCTGCACCAACATCAGCCATAGACATTATTTTATCACGGAAAACCTGATATAAAGAAGTAGGAGGAACATTTTATTCATTTGTTTCAAACGCCAATTTATGAAATATATCAATTGTGAACTACTCTGCTTATTGCTTCTTATGATGTTGATTTTGTAGGAACAAACTCTCTCCTTTGAAATTGAGGTACTGCCATTTTCTATGTTATGTATTTTACTTATATTATTAATTCCTTATAATTCAAATTTTGTTAACAAGTTTTCTTTCGAAAATTCTAAGTTTAACATATAAATGTTATTATTATTACAAGCACTTACATATAGTACTTACATATGAATCTGTTGTGCCCACTGGTTGGGATTAACTAGTCTAGTATCTTGCGGGTTGCATCCTTTTTTTTGCTATTGATTTTGATGGATAAGGTAAAGTACCTTGCATACAATGATGCTGAAATGCAAATAGTTTGGCCCCGTAACTTTAAGGTAGTTCAAAATTTGCAGACCTTTGTATTATTGAACATATTTTGGTTGATCCCCTGGTTTTTTAGTGGATAGAATGATCATTTTGCTTTTTTGAAGACATAGTATATGTTTTTTTTTTGTTATAATTATTTAGAAGACATAACAAATGTTGCATTTTTTTTTTATTGTTATGTTTCCTTCTGTTTGTCTCGTATATAATGATAGCCTGTTTTTCATGTCACTGAGTTGTTGACATTATTTGAAAATAGAATACGGTGCCATTTGGTTAAGCTTTTGGCCGGGCCAAATTAATTGATACTAATGTTTTTAAAATATGACGACCACTCATTTTAGTATTTTATTTTCAATTTTTATAGTTGTATATTTTCATTTTCTTTTTGCCGTGATTACTGGTTGATTTGATATTTTTATTATTATTGTTATTTTAAAAGGAAAACACATCTTACTCAATTTATTAACATCAGTTGTTAATTTCAATTTTTTTATTATTATTTTTCATTCTATATAGGCATTCTTGTAATTTTGGAATAGCAAAGAGGCTGAGCAATTTTCCTGTACAAGATATAAGGTTGAGTATTCAATTTTTGGAAAGGTAATTTTTTTATTATGCTTCATTCTATATAGACATTATGCAAAAAATAATTTTGTAATTCTGGAACATGTTAAATTGCATATTATTTATGAAAATGCAAGTGTCTACAGGTGCTTAGGAAGTATGATGGTTAATTACTCAAATAGTTTATTTTATTAATTATAATGTATAGCATTTGCTTAATGATATTACAGAAAATGGATATCCGCCAACATCGTAGTTGGATGTATAATAGGCTAAATCATGGTCGAAAGGGGTATACTGATGCATTTCTAAAAGGGTTAAATGAATTTGTGTCATTTGCAATCCAACAACCAGACATATCAAATAGAGAAATTAGATGTCCTTGTTCTGTTTGCAAAAACATTGATTTCTTAGACTTTGAAGTGGTTAAGGTTCATATTTTAAGGAAAGGGTTTAAACCTGACTACTGGTATTGGACATCTCATGGAGAAAGTGATCCAAAGTTGCATGTAGAAATTAAGGGGGAAAAATCTGCACAAGAGCGGCATAACAATTATTTTAATAGATTTGACAACATGGTTTATGATGCTATTGGACCACAATGTCAAATGTATTGTGATGAAAAATTAGAGGAGTTCCCAAATATAGATGATCAAAAGTTCTATGATTTACTAAATGCAGCTCAGAAGCCATTGTGGTCGGGATGCTCACACTGAATTGTCTTTTGCTGCTAGATTGTTGGCAATTAAATCAAAGGGAAATATTTCTCAACGGTCTTTTAATCAAACAGTGGCACTTATGAAGGAGACACATCCTCCAAATAATCTAGTTCCTAAAGATTATTATTGGACAAAGAAAATAGTTTCAAAACTTGGTCTCACTGCGGAAAAAATAGATTGTTGTGTAAATGGTTGTATGTTATTCTACACTGATGAATGTAAACAATTAAAAGAATGCAATTTTTGTAATGCACCTCGTTATGAGAAGAAAAAAATTGGTAGGGATAAATTCAAAGAGGTACCTATGAAGAGAATGCATTATTTACCGCTAATTCCCAGACTTAAGAGATAATATGCTTCGATGAGCTCAACTCCACATATGAGATGGCATTATGAAAATAGACGAGAACCTGGAGTGATGTGTCATCCATCAGATGGAGAGGCTTGGCAACACTTTGATCAAATTTATCCCGACTTTGCTGTTGAACCGAGGAATGTGAGGTTGAGATTGTGTACTGATGGTTTTACACCATTTAATCATACTACCTCACCTTATTCATGTTGGTCGATAATTGTCACTCCTTACAATCTTCCTCCAGAACTATGCATGACAACTCCCTACATGTTTCTCACTTTGATTATTCCTGGACCACATAATCCAAAGAGCAAGATAGATGTGTATTTGC
The DNA here is from genome assembly GCA_037974875.1 of Cicer bijugum. Classification (NCBI taxonomy): domain Eukaryota; kingdom Viridiplantae; phylum Streptophyta; class Magnoliopsida; order Fabales; family Fabaceae; genus Cicer; species Cicer bijugum. Next base: position 679,869 of record JBBPBT010000439.1, on the reverse strand, counting down.
AACCTTTGATAGATGAGCTCAAAGTTTTATGGAATGAAGGAGTGCTTACATATGATATTTCCAAAAAAAACAAATTTTATAATGAAAGTTGCATTAATGTGGACTATTAATGATTTTCCTGCGTATGGAATGTTGTCTGAGTTGGAGTACAGCAGGGAAATTAGCATGTCCATATTGCATGAGTCAATCCAAAGCTTTTTTCTTGAAACATTGTGGTAAGTGTTCTTGGTTTGATTCTCATCCTCAATTTTTGCCTATGGATCACGTATTTAGAAGAAATAAGGATGCATTTTACAAGAATCGAATAGAAAATTCTCAACCTCCACAACGGTTAACTGGGGATGATGTGTGGGAAGAAGTTTGTTATCTCCCTAAAATAACAGAGGTTCATCCGTGTATATGTGATGGATTTGGTGTGAATCATAATTGGAAAAAACAAAGTATCTTTTGGGAGTTGCCTTATTGGAAAACCAACTTAATAAGGCATAATCTTGATGTAATGCATATTGAGAAGAATGTGTTTGATAATATTTTCAATACAGTGATAATATTTTCAAAGATAATGTTAAGGAAAGAATGGATTTAAAGGAGTATTGTCGAAGAAAGGAGTTAGAGCTACGCATACAATCTAGTGGAAAAGTTTTAAAGCCTAAAGCCAAATATGTTTTGTCTAGCGATCAACAAAAGGCTGTGTATAAATGGATTTCTGAGTTAAAAATGCCTAATAGACATGCTTCAAATTTGAATAGATGTGTAAACACAAGAGATGGGAAGTTAATTGGAATGAAAAGTCATGATTGTCGTGTATTTATGGAGCGGTTGTTACCAATTGCTTTTAGTGCACTTCCACATCATGTGTGGAATCCTATAGCCGAGTTGAGTAAATTTTTTAAAGATTTGTGCTCAACAATTTTGCGAGTGGATGATTTGTTGTTAAAGGAACAAAATATAGTGATTACAACTTGTAAATTGGAACGAATCATTCCACCTGGATTCTTTAATTCCATGGAGCATATTCCGATTCATCTTCCTTATGAAGCAAGGGTTGGGGGTCCTATGCAATATCGTTGGATGTATCCATTTGAGAGGTAACTATTCAAATATTTCAACCTACAAATCTATATTTTATTTATTTATTTGTAATTAGTAGTTAATATTATATGTTTTTTATTTAGGTACTTGAATAGGTTGAAACAAATGGTTAAAAACAGATCACATGTAGAGGGGTCAATTTGTGAGGCATATCTATGTCAAGAGACTTCTCATTTCTGTTCATATTATTTTGAATCTCATGTGCAATCTTTGAGAAATAGAGTAGGTCAAAATGATGATGGGGGTAAACATGATGTAGTTAAAAAAAACTTTATGAATTTTCAATCATTCTGGTCACTCAGCTGGAACTTGTAAGAGCAGATATTTGAATGATAGAGAACTAACTGCTGCACATTTGCCTGTTCTACTAAATTGTGAAGAAGTTCAACCATATATTGAGTAAGTAAAATAAATTGATCTTAATTTATATATCCTTTTTTTTATCAATCATATAACATAATATATATATATGTGTGTGTGTGTGTGTGTGTGTTAGATGCTTTGTGCAATATTTGGAAGCATGTGATCGAAATATAAGTCAAACTGAAGTGGATGGTAAGATTGCATCTGAATTTCCAAGTTGGTTTCAAACATATGTAAGTGTTATGTGATTTCAACTATTATATTTCAACTATAGTACATGACTTATCTTGTAGTTGTGGAATATAATAAGTTTATTTTGCCTATTGATAGGTACATGATAAAAATGACTTGGTGCAAAATTTGAATTTGCACCACTTAGCATATGGTCCTAAGAGGAAGGTTCATACTTGGCCTATTTATTTTGTAAATGGTTTTAAGTTTCATACTGAAGAGTGGAGTGTTGGTAGGAAAACCATTAATTGTGGACTTTGTGTCAAGGGTGACGGCGAAGGAGTTGAAGAAAATTACTATTATGGTATTGTTAAAGAGATTTTGCAAGTTGAATACCTATGAGAACCAACCAAGCAACTAGTTTTATTTAACTATGAATGGTTTGATATTGTTGCCAACAATGGTATGAAGATTCAACACCAATATGGCATTGTGGAGGTTCATCGTCGTAGAAGATATTCAAATTATGATCCTTTCATAATTGCAACAAATGCTATTCAGGTGTATTATGTACCTTACCCAGAAAAATTAAAAGAAAAAGTTGATTGGTGGGTTGCCATTAAAACCAAACCTAGAGGCACAGTCGATGATCGATATACATTAGAAGTTGCATATCAAGATTCAACATCTACCACAAGAAATGTAGCTTTTGCTACAAATGATGAGCAACTTGATCATTTGAGAGATGAAGGGGAAAATAAGGAAGTTGAAATGAATATTGAGGTTGCAAAAGACCAAGAGGAGGAAGAGGATGAGGAAGAGGATGACGACATAGATTCTGATGAATTTGATTCAGAAAATGATTTTGAAAACCATTATAACTTTCATAATGATGATAATGATAGCGATGATGGTAGACATATTGATTATTAAAGTTTAATATTTTTCATTTTGTGGAGTAGATGAAAATTTATTACTATACTTTGTTGTTGTTTTTATGCTATAAACATTTTTAATTGTATTTTTTTTATTAATTGTAGATGACAGATGAAGAGAAAGGAAAACAAAAAGCTCTCAAGACTCGTCAATTAAAACGACATTTCAAGCCTTCAAATGCAAATCCTTCTAACACATCTTATGTTGCACCCCGTCATAGTTCATCTCATGTTGCACCTTCCTCTAGTTCTCATGGTGCACCTTCTAGGACATCTAATGTTGCATTTCCTCATATTTCTCTTCCCTTAAGGACTTCAAGGACATCTGCTACTACCCCATCACTTAGGACATCTCAAGTTACACCTCTACCTCGGACATCCCATGTGACACCTCCATCTTCGATACAAAGGGTAGATTCACCATCTATTTCACAACCATCTCATTCTGAATGAGTGCATAGCCCAAGATCCAATGAAACTGTCATTGCATCTGAGACACAAATCAATGATGGCAAGCGAACTTTATACCTTGACGGACAAGGGTAAATATATACATATATTTTTAGTTATTTAAGTATATTATATAAACTTCATAACTACTAACATGTATTGTTTGTAGATTTTTGCCTACGCATCCTGCAACAAATGGGATTGGAGATATCATCAAAAGTAATTTTAGTAAGCCATGGCCATCATGGAAAAAAATAGACATTAATACGAGAGACTTGTGGTTTGAAGTGTTTAAGGTATATTGTTTCAAGGGAACCTTTAATATGTTTAAAACTAGAAAATGTGATATTTATTCACTCCTTTATATTTTAACTAATAATGTCTTATGACTTTAAAAAAATATTATCACATGTTAACCTAATGATTGTTTGTATATACACAAAATAGATTTAATATTTGTCCACCAGATGATGTGTGGGCTAGAAAGAACTTTGAAATACGAGGTGCAACAGTCATGAAAAATAATCTAAACAAGGTTCATAGCTCAATGACCAGACCAAGGTGGATTGGTCAGGATGTTTGGAATTCTTTATGTGATCATTGGGGAACTCAAGGATTCAAAAAGAAGAGCATACAAGCAAAAACAAATCGAGCATCTGACTGTGGAGGTTTTGGCGGGTCTCTTCACACTTGTGGCTCTATCACTACATTCCAACATAGAGTTAATTTGGTTAAGTTTCCTATCTTTTTCTATATTTTAACTTTTATATATGATTTAATATGTAGTTGAAAGCTATTGTATATTGTATATTGTAATTAAGAATTTGTTTATAAACTATTTATGTTGTTAATGTTGAGTTTTTTTATGTTGTTAGACGAATTTGAATGGCATTCCTCCTAGTCATTCAGATTTGTTTCTCCACACACATAAACATCGCAAGGATAAAACTTGGGTTGATCGGAATATGTTCATGTAAGAGCTTTCAACTTTAAAGTATATATTATTTATTTTTCTATGTTGGTTTTTTTATCTTCATATAATATCAAAATAAAGTGTTTTAAAATATTAATTAGCTTTATATTTATGTTGACAGGAAAAATTTAAACGTAGGTTTGAAGAATTGACCCAAGAAACAACTTCACAAGGAACTCCTCCACCAAATGAATTAGATGTGTGGTGTGAGGTTGCTGGAATAAAAAGAGGACGAGTATATGGTCTCGGAATGGAATCTACTGTATTATTAGGGAGACCTAATTATCGCGGATCATGTTCTTCATCAACAGAGTGGGTTCAAAGACATGAATTTGAAGAAATGAGAAATGAAAGAGATCAACTTCGAGAGGAATTGGCTAATACAAATAGAGCAGTTGAGCACAATAACCACTTGATAAATCAACTGATGAATAGCTTGAACTTTAAACCCATGCCATATACTAGAGATCAAATTCATGAAGATGGGGTTAGTGATAACGATAATGAGATTGGTGATCATGATGATGGTGATTTTGATGATGAGATTGCTGATAATGATGCTCGTGATCATGATGGTGAAGAGTTAGATGGATAGTGATAAGTTAATCTGAAGTAACCAATATGTTACAATTTATTTTGACTAAATATATTATGTTTAAACTAAAATTGTATTTGTATTATTTTGAGTACTTACAAATATTAGTTAAATGTATTATGTTCTTTAATTATATACATTGATATGATTAATGTTTTGAAATGATTTTGGTGTTTGAATTTTTTAGATATTTAAAATAAATTAAAAAATTATTTTTATTGTTCTTTTGAACATTAAAGTAATATACTTAAAAAATGGTAATATTTAGAGACGTAATTGGTGATCAAATATTTAATAAAAATAATAATTTATATCACAAATTTTGTCTCTAAATCGGTCGCTAATGATATAAAAAATTCATTTAAAGTGGTTGCTAAATCAGTCTCAATAATCGGTCACAAAATTAGTCACAAAATGCAGTCGCAAAATCGGTCACAAAATTCGGTCACTAGATCGGTTACTAAATTTGGTCACTAAATCGGTCACTAAATTCAGTCACTAAATCGGTCACTAAATTCGGTCGCTATATCGGTCACTAAATTCGGTCGCTAAATCGGTCACTAACTTCGGTCGCTGATTTGGTCGCAACAGCTAGCGACTAGCAGTTTACCAACTGATTTAAATTGGTCACTAATTCGGTCGCTATTGGATTTAGTGAGCTATTTTCTCCATTTAGTGACCGAAAATTTGGTCTCTAAAAGCGTTTTTTCAAGTAGTGTTTGTGAACCTTAACAGACTTACACGTTTTTTTGTCAAAAAAGTTATTTTGTACTTTTTCTTCGAACTTTCTGAAATTCAATATTTTTTATGTTCGTAAAATTGTTGATTGAATTTATTCATGCTAAGTTGTTAGAATATTGTAGGCTTCAACTCTCTTTTATTTTTCCTGATAGCTTATTCATTATATCCAAAAGTATTTACAACTTATCATGATGAATATGTGTTTTATATTAAGAAAAATAACATTTTCTAAAAAATCCCCCTGAATATTATAGAATTAATATCCCCTTTTTATAACAAAAAATTCAGAATACAAAGAAAATGCCACTATGATCTTTGTCATTTTTCACAAGAGACAACATTTTAATTTTGAACATGATAATAAGCGAATACATGGAAGCAAAATAAGATGATACATGTACCTTTGATTTGTTAATGTTTCCAAGGGTTATACACACTCCAAATTTTTGTAATGAGATGAGGCATCATACTTTTCCATTCACGTGTATTGAGCATGTTCTGTCCATGTATCAATGTTCTTTCATGATTATTGGATGATGTTCCTGCATCACAAGTTATAAATGATTTTGGTACCCATATTTGTTTGGGTCCTTGATGGTTAGTATATCTTCTATTAGAATATTTTTTAAAACTTGATCTCTTTTTAAATTAGCAAGTTGACTCAAAGTGACCTTTCTTGGAACAATAGGAACACTTTGTTGTTGGTCTTCGAGATGTTTTCAAAATATGAGTTTTAAACGGTTTTGAAATTGATTTTGATGAAATTTCATATCGTTATCCTTTTTCCAGGCTTGCTGGAGTATGATTCGCTTTTGTTCCAGAACGTTCTTCGTTTTGAGAACAACCTGGAGAACATTCTTCGTTCTGAGAACAACCTGAAGAATGTTCTTCGTTTTGCAGATTTTTCAAAATTGATTCAGTTTTATTTGCAGGAAGTTCTTTCCTTTTAAAAAACTATTTGCTTTTAATCTTTTCATCTTTTTTCTTAGAGTATCAAGCAAATTCCTAATGTCCAAGTTTCTTACAATATGAGCATTTGGTTTTATATTTTTCTTCCTTTCTTTCTAGAACAAAGAAGTTTTCATACATTTTTGTATTTTGAGTTTGATTAAAACCAAGACCAGCTTTATCCAATATTCCTACTTGGGATCCCAAGATTCTCTGAAAAGTTTCCGTAGCTTTAATGAAGTTTGTTAAATCATTTTTAACAATTTCAACTTCAGCCTTGAGAAGAACGTTCTTCGTTTGAAACGAAGATAGATCTTGACTTTCTGAATTTTCATATTCAAGATTTTTGAGTTGTGATTCTTTCAGATTTTGAATGATATTTTTAAGTTTTTCATTCATAGCCTGAATTTTCTCTTTCTCTTATTTTTCTTTGTGAAATTTTTCTTTAAAAGAACTACACTTTTGAATGAGAAAATTTGAATCATTTAGCAAATTGTCAAATTCAGTTTCCATTTGTTTACATACAAGACATGGTTCAGAATTTGTTACCTCTGTATCTTCAATGTTTGCCATCAAACACAAGTTTGCTTCTTCAGGTTCATTTGTTTCTGATTCATCAGAATCATCCCAGGTTGCCATCATTGACTTCTTTTTTAAGGGAAATTTCTTTGACGCCTTTATTGGTTTGTCTTCCTGTAACAGCACTTCATGTGCTCGTAATGTTCCAATCAGTTCCTCCAGTCCGAGTACATCAAGATTCTTGGCCTGACTTATGGCTGTCACCATTGGTCTTCATATTATTGGAAGACATCTCATGATCTTTCTGACTTTGTCTTGTACTGAGTATGCTTTCCCTAAAGAGCACATTTCATATACAATGGTTGTAAATCTTGAGTACATCTCATCAATGGTTTCTCCTTCCTTCATTTCAAAGAGTTCAAACTTTCTTATGCCTATATCAATCCTTGTTTCTGTTACATGGTTTGTTCCTTCGTGATGAGTTTGTAATGTATCCCATATTTCTTTAGCAGTTTTGCATTCATCAACTCTTTCGCATTCTTCTCTGCTCAAAGCACATGATAAGAATAATTTAGCTTTAGAGTTTAGGGGTACCTTAGATTTTTCTTCTGCTATCCAATCTTCTTCTTTCTTTTCAGCAGAGGTTGAATCATTTTGGTCGACTCTTGGTACAAAATCTCCATCTGTAATGATGTGCCACATACCTGTATCTTGAGATTTCAAAAACAGCTGCATTTTTCTTTTCCAGAAATAGTAGTCTATGCCACCAAAGTAAGGTGGTCAATATGATGACCCTCCTTCAGCAATGTATATATCATTTGACATTTTTCTAGATCTTTTCTCTAACACTTGTTAGGTGTTGAACTTTTGAGACCGAGCTCTGATACCATTTGAAGTAGAAATATCAATTATAAGGACGAGGGGTTTGAATTAAAATTGTCCCTTTAAAAAAATTTGCTTTAAAAATAAGATCTCAATCTAAGGTTGATCTTTATAGTGATGAAGATCGATCTTAACTTTGTAGAAGATCAATCTTTAGTTTGATTTAAAAATAGTAACATCAATTTTATCAAAATGAAATCTAATTGTAAAGCATAAAATAAATAGAGATGGAGATAGAGAGATCACACAAGGATATATCCTGGTTCACCCAATCCGGGTTACGTCCAGTCCTCACAACCGTGAGATTTTTCACTAAGTATTCAAACCAAGATCGTTCTTGGTTTTCATGGATCAATATTGATCTTTACACAATTCCTATCCTTCTACCTAGAAAGGATTTCTTCAATTCTACCTTACTGTTTTGGAAAGACTTTAACAAGCTGTCGTTCAAAACGTGAAAGGATTTTTGCAATTTACTCAAGATTTGACAAAACAACCTTGAGTTACAAAGTGGTGGATTTGAGACTATTTAGAATCTTAATATTTACTCAACTCTTTTTGAGAAATATATTATGTAAATAGAGCTCTATTGTAAACAATTATAAAACAGAGATTAAAACAAAACAACAAACTATAAGAAAGATATTGAAACACTTGAGTATGATTGAAAAGATTGATCTTCTGCTTGGTGCTGATTGTTGTGTTTTGTTCTTCATCTTGCAGCTACATTTATAGACTCCAAGAAGGCTTAGTACAACTCATCTAGCCATTGGAAAAGGACCAGCTGTCATGAAAGAGTTGTTGAATAAAGCTTGTCATAAAGCAAGAGTGATCAGCTGTAGCCAAGATCGATCTAGGATTGATCTTTTGATTTGTGATGAACTAACTTTGTACTCTATGATTTATGTCAGTTTGTCAGCCTTGAATACGTGCTTTTTAGTCATGTGTGCAGGCTTAGAATAGTTCAAATCAATAGTGTACTTTAGTACTTGTAGCCTTGTACTTGCACTTGCTTTATATGAAGAATGATCTTTGTATTATGCCTTTATTGAAGCATGTCTTTGATTCTTTATATTCTGGAACAAATGGGACTTAGATTTATCCTTTACTGATTCTATATGAGAATATAAGATGAATAATGTTTCCAGGATTGATCTTTTACAAGGAAACTAATTATCTTTGCTTATGTCATAAACGAAGTTCGTTCCTTGTTTCTTAGCAGAAGATAAAGATCAATCTTCGTTTTTAAAAGATCAATCTTTGTTTTCAAGAACTATTTCAAGATCAATCTTCAGAACTGTTTCCTTTGATCTGATTTGTGTTTGTTGATACCTATCTTTTTTATCACACTCAAATGCACATGTTAAATATCAAAACACTTAGAATCCCAATTATAACTCTTAATTCACTTTTTTTTTTGTTTTCATCAAAACATTAAATTGAGATTTTGTTTCAACAATCTCTCCCTTTTTGATGATGACAAAAATGTTAATTTAGATTTTAATTTTGATTCTAATTTTAATCATAGAGAGCTTTAAAAGCTCCCCCTCAGAATATGCTTCAGATTTTTAAACCAACATAAAATCTAAAATAATTTTTCCTCTTTGTCAACACAAAAAGGTTGGGGAATACAAAGGATAAAAAAACAATGAATAGACTCTAGTTTTACGTAAAGTTACATTTTCTAAAAACTCCCCCTGAATATTATAGAATTAATATCGCTTGTTTTTAACAAAAAATTCAGAATACAAGGAAAATACCACTATGCTCTTTGTCATTTTTCACAAGAGACCGCATTTTAATTTTGAACATGATAATAAGCGCATACATGGAAGTGAAATAAGATGAAACATGTACCTTTGATTTGTTAATGTTTCCAAGGGTTATACACACTCCAAATTTTTGTTAACTCTATAACAGATAATATGATATTTTTTATGTTCAAATAAAAGAATAACTTGATTTTGAAAATATGATCGTCGAGTATTTCTGCAAGGTAATTGTTTAAGGAGTTCACTATTTTTCTTTTCTTGCATTTTTCTTTTGTCTATTTTTTTATGAGGATTGAGTTTCCTTTTCTAGTATGGAATTGAGGTCATTAGTTTTCTAAATATTGCAGGGAATCTTCCAAAGTTTTTGTACGGATTATTCTATTAAGAAAATTGGCGTGAATTTCGAAAAATATTATCTTGTCTTTTTTGCTGCTTTACGATTTTCTCAAAAAATATCTTGTTCGCCAAGTTAGGATGAATAGAGAAAATAAGTATCAAATGATTCAAGTCAAGTTGTTGTACATTCTTCAATTAGATGATCATAAGGAGAGTTCTTAGAGAAGTGTCAATTGTCATGAGAAGTCTCAAAAAAGCTTTGATCGTCAATTAGAAAAAGGAAGGAAGAGCATACATCGACTTGACAGAATAAGGACTAGTTAATTCTTGTTTTGTTGAAATTACATTCATGCACCGCACGGGGTTGGTTTTGTGAGTTTTTTTTTGTATTGGTCTACTGGATGAGTAGTATACTATGGATTCTGTCAATATATAATAACTATAGGCATTGAAGAAAAGGTTTGATGTTATTGTGGTTTCCGTTTTCATTCAGTTGATACTGTCTCTTTATTTGTTTTACTCAAATCAAAAACAAAAAATGATGGAAAAATCACATTATCACTTTCATTTTTTCTTATTTATCTCTTTATTGTGATTTTTGAGTTGAGGTCAGAGTTGCAAATGTTTAATCATTATGGATTGTGGGTTTGTGACCTATGGTTATATTTTAAGTTACTAAACAATAAGTAGTTGATTTACAGTTATACAACTGCATTTCATTTACCACCTTAAAATACAACCAACCACAAGCATGTTTGTCAAAACTTATGATTGTGTCACTTAAATATACACAAACAAAATCAAGTTTTATGTACCACCTCTCTTAAAAAACCAGAAGTTGTTGGATTAAATTAATGTGAACATTATCATTGGAAAATATGAGTTTTAAGAAGCATAGGTACAGGGACATTGGATGACACTGACATGTTGATAGAAGTAATAATTTAAGATAATAAATTAATTAAAAGTAATTAAAGTAGAAGCATCGTGTTGAAATCATTCATACTCTCCTTTATGATAATGTATCATCTCGCTTTTGGGGCGATGTTGTTCTAACGGTGTGGTATCGCCTAACCGACATGTCTTTGTCTTCTTTTGATAATAAAGTCTCTCACTCGATCATCTTTCCTTGTACCGCTCTTCACTCACTTCCTCCTCGTGTCTTCGGGTCTACATGTTTTGTCCACAATCTCACTCTTGGTCTTGACAAACTTTCAGCTCGATCACTAAAATGTGTCTTTCTTTTGTTATCATTGGTCCCAAAAAGGTTATCGTTGTTATTCTCCTATTCTTTGACGATATCTCATATCGGCTAATATCACATTTTTTGAGTCTGTTACATACTATAACTCGCTTCCTGATCCTTTGTCTGCAGTTGTTCTTATGGAATTACCAAAGCCTGTTTCACCTTTTCTTTTATCACCAGAGCCTATTACGTATGTCCCACCTGAGACACCTCTGATGGCCCCTCCCGTTGTCCCACTTGAGACTCATCTTGTGAATCCTCCAACTATACAACCTTTTCAGACACACCGTCATCGTCAACCACCATCGGTTGTACATGTCCCTACATATATTTTTGACACCGAGGTAATTTCAAACGCTCCTTCATTTAGAGGTATATGTCATACTCGTAATCCATTGTGTAACACCCTTACTTTAATTAATTAAATTAAAACCCTAAGTTTTGTTTATTCTTTTTTATTATTTTAGTGTGACGATAATAAAATAATTATTCCTTGGATGTTTGATTATTTGATGAAGTATTTTTATATTAATTAATTAATTATTGGGATTTTTTTTATTAACTAATTAAAACTCGTAAAAATATCCGTCTAGAGTGAACAATGATCAAGTCAATTTTGACCAAGTCAAAATTGGATCACCACACTACTCTTGTGTCCATTCAAATGTGTCACTAACAAGAATAAATACATGAATGTCAATTAATTCTTAACGGTTGGTCATTGAATGACATTATTCCAATTGAATTCCATATTCATGTGGGCAATTAAGCTTAATGAAGTGAATTATTCCTTCTCTCTGATCAATTACACACATCCTTTATTAGTCATATACACCTCTCCTTCGTAGGACACACCATTACCAATATTACATTTATCTCAAATATTTTCTAAGTCACTCAAACAACCATCCTCACATTCCCACACATTCGGATCGAGGTTCTAAATTTTTGTTCCTTCATCTTGTTGAAATTTTCGAGGACGATATATGGTCACTTGGAAGGAAAGCTCTCGAGGTAAGGGTTTTTCCCCATGCAGAGTTAGGCTAGATATTAAATTAGCGAATCGTAAGATATAGATATGATGTCTGAATGTCTTAAAAGAAAAAGACTGATTTTATTTTCGTCGTAAAGAAATAAATATAATACTTTGATTGTTTCTTTTTGTAAAACCTCTATCTTGATGAAATTAATTTTAGAGTTATGTTTTTATTATTATGCCTTGATAAATTTGTTTGTAGTGAAAATATTTAATACTTTACGTGTTTTAGAGTATTTAATTATGAAGTTATAATTTTTATAATGTTATGCTTAGTAATATGTTTATTATGATGTATTTGATTGTAAGTCTTGACTTTTGAGTATTTTAAATTTAAAAACATGACTTTTATGAACATATATGTGTCTTGAGGGAATTGATGAAAATTTTATATTTTATATTTTAATGATATGAGAAGATTGATTATTGAATGCATTAATGAATAGTCCATTTTTAGAATGCTGAAAACTTTATAGTGAAATGGATAAAAATTATATTGTTATTGTGTTCATGGTTATAAGAGTTTTAATTGTTATCAATAAAACATAGTAAAAATCGAATCCTATGGATTATTAAAATAAAAATGGTGATTTTGAGATATTTTTTCGCGTATATATTTGATGTATTGAAGTTATTGAGTTCTAACAATGAACATCAATGATAATGTAAATTTGATGTTTTGTGTGATTTCCAAAAGTTAATCTGGAATGAATTGTCCTTGTGGTTGCCTATGTGGCTGGTGATTTGTGGACTTGAATAGTTTTTCTTTGTGTTGCCTAAGTGACTGATTATTTGTGTTATGATTTTCTTTCTTTGTGGTTGCCTAAGTGACTAGTGATTTGTATATTTTGATCATCATTATCATTGTCATTACATATCATATGCATCATTGTGTACCCCTCAGTTGCTGGTTTAATTTCTCCCCATTGGTATGAGTGACTTCTGTGCCGACGCCTTAGTGGCTGGCTATATCTGAATCATATATGTTTAGGAGCATCCATAATATGCATATATTTTATTGTCATTGTTATTTTTATATCATTAATTATCCTAAGGTGAGTTACTACTGGAGTTATTTATATACATTTTATAAATTTTCATACACTCTTGCAAATTATAAAAAAAAGGGATTATTTCTCTAAGTCATTTATTACAAAAAGATTTTATATTTTTATTTTATGGTTGTTAATTTATTGTTTGTTTTAATTTTGTCGTGGGATGAACTGATCCCTTACACCAACATTTAGGTACTAAGGATTTTGAAGAATTGCATTAATGATGTTTGCATGGCGCGCGCATGTGGGATAAAGGGGTACTTTAATCAATAAATAAAAATAATGTTTGTAGTGATAAGATTAATGTGGTACATTTTAATTTTAACTTTTAAATTATTTACTTTTTATGGTCGATTTTAAATAGAAATGCAGAGGTGGGCTCCTTCCGCTAAGAAAAACTTGAATTATTCTATTTTAAGATGAACATTTTCTATAATTCGTAAATTGTCTTTGCAAAAATAATAATAATAATAATAATAATATCTAGTAAATTGCGTTGCATTATTTCTTAAAACGACTTCAAACTATTTACTAGTGAAATTTTATTGATTATACGACGAATTACAAAAAAAAAATCATTTGTGAAAAAAAATAAATATTTTTGAGTAATGTCTTGGATCAAAATCCGGAGCGTTATGTTGTGGTATCAAAGCACCAGTTCTCGGACTTTAGTGGGTGAGATGTTTCGTGTACATCGCATGTTTTATGATGTTCCGCATGTTTATTGTCTAATTTTCTAATTATTTGAGTTTTATTAATTATTTAAATGTCTATTATGTGTCTTTAATTATGTACGTTCTTGAAATTGAATTTTATTTTAGCTTTTATTACGTCATTAATTGTGTAACCTACTTCAATTTGAAATTCTACTAATTACTCAAGTTTATGTTATGTGTTATTAAGTGTCATTAAATATGTTAATTGCTTAATTTTTTTAATTATTGAATTTACTTAAATTTCGGTTCGGTGTCATTAATTGTATAGCGTACATGAATTTTTGTTATTAAAAATACGTCTTCAATATTTCATTTAATAGTGTATTTAATTGTTTTTCTATTATGTGCCATTAAATAGGTTAATTGCTTAATTTTCTAATTATTGAATTTAATGGTGTCATTAATTGTATAACTAACATGAATTTTTATCA